>CATIWC010001750.1:0-475315 GCA_948472305.1 Vicia faba
TAACCCGTTTGTTCAGTTTCAGGCCTTCAGCGGCCTTCTTGTTTAACCCTTGGGTAATTTCCTTTTTCAAATCTAGGCCTTCAGTGGCCTTTCTCACCCCTTCAATAGTTTTTTTGGAGATGTTTCCAGTAAAAATTCCAAAGATGGGTTTAGTAATGAAATCTTCATAAACTTCCACCATGTGAATGCCAACTGGTTCAGCATAATGTGCCTCCATCTACAGTGGGTTTGCGTCGATTTTCATTGCTGGCTTATCAGCAAATTTCAGCCTTCCTTCCTTTAGCGCTTGTTGAACGAGATCCCTGAAAAGGAAACATTGTGAGGTTTTATGTCCCAAAAAATTATGGTATTTACAAAAACCTCTTTTCTTTCTCTATTCTAAAGGAGGCAATTTTGCCCCTGGGGGCACTATCATCTGGCCATCTTTAACTAATAGATCAAATATTTCGTCACATTTGGATATATCGAAACTATAAGTTTTCTTAGGAAATTTGTCGCTGTTCTTCTTAGGCTCTACAGGATTTTTCCCATTTGATGGCACTAGCAATTTACAAGAATATGGTGGTCCTTGTTTTAATTCTGCTAAATCTATTTCGCCTTCTTCGACATCTATAGGATCATTAGATATCTCTGGATTGTTATTGTGATCGGTGGATTTAGAACTGACTGTTTTTTAAGCTGGTTTCGCGAAATGTCGCGGTAAGCAAGAGTCGCCACCGTCTTTTATTTTCTCCAACCTGGAAAGGACAAAAGCACAGCAAAATTCCTTGTGAGAATGTTTCTCGGTTCGGGAGGTAGATTTATAGAAAGGGAAGGTGTTAGCACCCTTTCTATCCATGGTTATTCATGGGCTCTTAGGTACTTGCTCTTATGTTTTCAAAATGTTTGCTTTTCAAAATGTGAGTGGGCTTGAAAAAGTTTCTTTGAAAGATTTCTGAATAACTCTTGTATCTGTCCTCAAGAGTGTTTGAAAAATTTGTTTTGAAAGCTTTTTGAAAGTGTAAGGTGTGAAAAGTATTTTGTTTGTTTTTGAAAAGAGCAAGTATCTATGAGTCATCTACCTACCCTAAGGAATTAAGCTGTGTAAATGTCCTTTAGGTAGTGCCATCCCACCATTGAGAGGTAGGTAGCACCACCGTTGGAGGTGTTCGGGTCAATTCGATTGTAGGGACAGTGTGGTCACCGAAACAACAGTTAGGACACCTTAGAAGCTACCCTTATGTCCTTGATCCTTTTTTAATCCGAGGCAACCGTTTCAAGGCAACTGTTCCGAGGCAACTGTTTCGAGGCAATTGTTCCGAGGCAACTGTTTCGAGGCAACTGGATCATGGATATAAGGACCGCTAAGACGTCCTATACTTGACAACCACATTTCGAAGGCAACAAGTGAGGCGTACCCTAGAAGTGGTGTGTGTATTTGTGTGTTGTATTCAGTTAATGTTTGTCTTGTTAATTAGTGAGCTACGAGTTGTTTTTATTTACATACATTCTTTCATGCAAGTTTAGCAGTTAAGGGGTGCGGAAAGTAAATTGCGGAAACGTAAATCCTATGCTATTACAAGGCGCGGGTCTATACATCGCCAAAAATTACAAAGACCCATTTTTTTAGTAAATGAGTACGGAAAGTAAATAAAAACAGTAAAAGTCCTAGTTACTATTACATGTCCGGAGCAATTACATAATAATCAAATAAAGTAAATGCGCGCGAATAAATTAATCGGGAATGTCTAAGGGTGTTGACCCTTTTAAGAAAAGGAATTGATTTTTTGGTCTTTTTTGTAATTAAAATGAAATTAAAACTAATTAATGACTAATTAATTAATTTAATTAAAAGAAAATATTTTTTTTTGTTTTTTATGTTTTTATGAAATAAAAGAAATGAAATAAAATTAAAAGTTAATTTTTACCTAATTCTAGATTTATTTTAATTATTTAAGAAAAGGAATTAAACTTGCCTAATTAAACTATTTTGGTTAATATTTATTTATAAAATAAAATAATAATAATAATAATGATGTAATTCTATTTTTTTTGATTTTTTATGAAAATATATTAATTAAGTTAATTATGTTAATAAAAAAAATAAGGCAAATAAATAAAAGAAAAGAAAATGACAAAACAAAATAAAATAAGAAAAAGTTAAGAAAACCCAAGGGGGGTGAGATGGCCTTCATGGAGGTTTTTTGAAGTAATTTTGGCCCAACAACAAGAAGCCTTATTTGACTTTTTTTCGGTTTCCTACGCATGTGCTGACTCCAGAGCATAGTACTCTTGCGTTCTGGGCCTTTAGATCTGCCTCCAATGACACTTGGCTTGTTGGATGGGTGAGGCTTATGGTGGAAACTACTTGAGAAACTGCACAAGAAAGTAATGAAAAAAATGATATGGAAATTATAGGGGACCTGGGAAGAACTTACAGCGCGGTATGAGCCTCAGGACTTGGCAAAGGTTGCTTTAGCTTCAGGGTGTGGCAAGGAATAGAACCACGTGCTTGTTTTGATATGAAGATGCTCGCAACTATGTTTTAGAACTCTCACTTTTTGAATAATTTTTGGTTTTGCTCTTGGCCGTTTCTGCACACACTCTTTTTGAATGAGGTTGGGAAGGCTTGTATATATAGTAATGTAAAGTGTATCAATAAGAATAATGGTCATTAAGCTTATGCAATTATGTTCTTGATTTCCTCCATAACCAACATTGAAACAACTTGCCTTTTGTGTCAAAATTTGAATTTCTTGCTTGGATTAGGCCTTGCACGAATTTGGAAGGTGAGTGATGGTGTATCAAAGCATTTCAATACAAAATATATCCTTTAATTAATTTTCTTGATTTTCATTTGAATTTTAAAGATTTAAAATGATTTAAATCAAATAAAATTAAATAAAAATGGAAAAATTAACTTTTAATCTTGAAATAAATTGTGGAACACGTGGGAGGCATGGCCAAGCTGAAACAAGTGGAAAAAGTGGGCCCCTTTTGTCAAAAATGAAGTTTCAAGGATAATTGACTTTGGCCATTTCACAAAAATTTCCCAACTTCTCAAATGCATATCTTGCTCAATTTTAAAGCTATGAACATGTTCTTGGACATTTTGGAAAGGTCTTGAAGTCCTCTAACCAATGTCTTTGGTCCCATGTCATTTTGATTTACCAATCTCAAGTTATGGTCTTTGACTCAAAGTGCCTTTTTGTTGACTTTTGAAAATGACCTATAATGTTGAAATTGATAACTTTTTGTGAGAGCTTTTCTTGGACTTGGAATGTGAAGATTAGTTGTAGGAAATGTCTTCCCCTTCAAGATGAGTATTGGATGGGATTTTTCTGATAAACCATGAAGAAGTTATGCCTTGGCCAATTTGCAGTTGACTTTTCAGCTGTTCAAAAATAGAAACTTTTGCATCTTGAGACTTTTTGAGCCATGCTTGTGGAATCATGATCAAGAATTGATCAAATGATGATTGTGGCTTCAAAATAAGATGTTGACCAAAAATTTTGACTTTTGACTGCCAAATGACCATTTTGCCCCTACAGTTGACTGTGGAGCAATTAGGGTTTTTGACTGTGCAACTTGACCTTGTGAGCCTTAAAACTTGACATGTAGGTGCTTGACAATGTATATGAGCATATGGGACTTGATTGGGCCCTTGAAAACCTCAACTTCCTTGCAAGAACCAAAACCCTAGTTTGACTGGCTTAGGAGGATGGTTGACTGTGTAGCCCTTGAGTAGACTTTGAACCATTTGAGGTGATGCTTGTCAAAAAAACTTTGAAGAATATGGGAGGGAAAATTTTGGGGTACAACAGTTGCCCCTGTTCAATCTTCTTAGACCTGAGGATGTAGATTGGCTTGTGTGCCTTTCGTGATCCGAGGGTGGAAGATGATTGAACACTAGAGTGCCCAGAAATTTGCACTCACATAGTAGAGTATCAGCAGTGTGATGTCGGGAATGGGCTTATAGATGCCATTTGGAGAGATGATAGATAGGTGAATCTGAATAAGAAATAGAATAACTTCCGTGTCTGGAGCATATCTAGTCTGTGTCTAATTGCTGACGTCTGAATAAATGGTAGAATGACCGCCGTGTCTGGGGTATATCCATACTGCATGAGTAACAAAATTTCATCCGAATCTGGATCGTAACTGGACTGTACAATAGAAGAGAATCTGGGATGGAGCATCTCTAAGTTGTCTTTTAGAAGTTTGAATCTGAATAAGCAATAGAACAACGTCCAGATCTGGAGCATCTCTAGGCTATATCTGAAAGGGAATCTGGAATAAGTATCAGAACGTCGCCATGCCTGGGTCACATCTGAACTATCTCTAGAAGGAGTCTTGAATAAGCAGAGGAACAACATCCATATCTGGAGCATTTCCAAGCTATCTCTGAAAGGAAATTTGGAATAAGTATCAGAACATCGCCATGCCTGGGTCACATCTGAACTATATCTAGAAGGAGTCTTGAATAAGCAAAAGAACAGCATCCATATCTGGAGCATTTCCAAGCTATCTCTGAAAGGAAATCTGGAATAAGTATCAGAATGTCGCCATGCCTGGGTCACATCTGAACTATATCTAGAAGGAGTCTTGAATAAGAAAAAGAACAGCATCCATATCTGGAGCATTTCCAAGCTATCTCTGAAAGGAAACCTGGAATAAGTATCAGAATGTCGCCATGCCTGGGTCACATCTGAACTATATCTAGAAGGAATCTTGAATAAGCAAAAGAACAGAATCCATATCTGGAGCATTTCCAAGCTATATCTGAAAGGAAATCTGGAATAAGTATCAGAATGTCGCCATGCCTGGGTCACATCTGAACTATATCTAGAAGGAATCTTGAATAAGCAAAAGAACAACATCCATATCTGGAGCATTTCCAAGCTATCTCTGAAAGGAAATCTGGAATAAGTATCAGAACGTCGCCATGCCTGGGTCACATCTGAACTATATCTAGAAGGAATCTTGAATAAGCAAAAGAACAGCATCCATATCTGGAGCATTTCCAAGCTATCTCTGAAAGGAAATCTAGAATAAGTATCAGAACGTCGCCATGCCTGGGTCACATATGAACTATATCTAGAAGGAATCTTGAATAAGCAAAAGAACAACATCCATATCTGGAGCATTTCCAAGCTATCTCTGAAAGGAAATATGGAATAAGTATCAGAACGTCGCCATGCCTGGGTCACATCTGAACTATATCTAGAAGGAATCTTGAATAAGCAAAAGAACAACATCCATATCTGGAGCATTTCCAAGCTATCTCTGAAAGGAAATCTGGAATAAGTATCAGAACGTCGCCATGCCTGGGTCACATCTGAACTATATCTAGAAGGAACTTGAATAAGCAAAATAACAGCATCCATATCTGGAGCATTTCCAAGCTATCTCTGAAAGGAAATCTAGAATAAGTATCAGAACATCGCCATGCCTGGGTCATATATGAACTATATCTAGAAGGAATCTTGAATAAGCAAAAGAACAGCATCCGTATCTGGAGCATTTCCAAGCTATCTCTGAAAGGAAATCTGGAATAAGTATCAGAATGTTGCCATGCCTGGGTCACATCTGAACTATATCTAGAAGGAATCTCTGAATAAACAATAGAATAGCATCTGTGGTTGGAGCATCTCTAAGTTATCTCTGAAAAGAAGCCCTGAATAAGCAACGAATAGCGTCCATCTGGAGCATCTCTGAACTATTTCTGAACAAGTAACTCTGAATAAGCAACATAATAGCGTCCATCTCTGGAGCATTTCTAAGCCATCTCTGAAGAGAAAATCTGAATAAGCAAAAGAACATCATCCATATCTGGAGCATCTCCCATCTATATCTGAAAGGAAACTCTTGAATAAGCAAAAGAACAGCATCCATCTCTGGAGCATTTCTGAGCTATCTCTGAAGAGAAAATCTGAATAAGCAAAAGAACAACATCCATATCTGGAGCATCTCCCAGCTATATCTGAAAGGAAACTCTTGAATAAGCAAAAGAATAGCATCCATATCTGGAGCATTTCTAAGCTATCTCTGAAGAGAAAATCTGAATAAGCAAAAGAACAGCATCCATATCTGGAGCATTTCCCAGCTATCTCTTTAATCTCTTTAATGTAGATATGCCCTGGCTAGATACAGGTATCGAATCCACAATCAATCGCTCACAGATATGCCCTGGCTAGATGCAGGTATCGAATCTGGAATTGCAACAGTTGATAGTAATCGTCTTTGGATTGACCTTTTTCCTGAAAAGGCAAAACACCAGTTGTATGCAATGTCATGATGCATGAACTGCATGATGTCATGATGGTCTCAAAATGAATGAGATTGTATGATATGATGTGTATATGTATGAAGATGTGATGTTTGTGAATGTATTTTCGTCTGGAAAATAAATCCTTGACGAATGCCGGGAAGATAACTCCTGGGCTGATGCTGAAGATTAGAGTTCTTCGTTTCCGCTGGGGATGTTGGTTGCGAGAATAAACCGGTAGGAGAAGATGACTCCGTTGGCGGATAAACTTGTTGGAGAGATTACTCTGCGGGGAATACTCTGTGGGAAGAGATACTTCGTTGAGGTTTTGATGAGAACTCCGATGGGGATTCCGTTGATAAGCTCTGTTGGAAGATTTGATGAACTCCGCTGGGGGATAGGAAGAACTTCTCCGAGGACGACCTTTCCGTGGTAATTAGCTGAGGATAACCCAGTTATAAGCCCTGGTGGGGAATAACCTTCTGAATAGAGCCGGGGAGATGCGTTCGTACTCTGCAGGGGATAAGCTTCCAGAATCTACTGTGGATAAGCTTTAAGAATCTACTGGGGAGATTGATTCAACTCTCCTGGGGAGACTTTGGACTGCACTGGGAAATGGCTCCACTGGATGTCTGTATTCCACCGGGGAACAATCTTATATTAAGGCTGCCGGGGATGCTTGCTTAGGAACATATGTATACTCCATTGGGGAATGTTGAGATCTTCTGGGAATACCCATCTTCCTTATGGCTGACAGTAGATTAACTCTGCTTGGGGAGAGTGTTGCTGACTTGCTGGAGAATGTTGTGCCTTTTCAGGGCTGATTGGGAGACCAAACTCTGTTCGGGGAAGAGTATTGCTGACTCCTGTCTTACTCTGCGGGGAGTGGAGGCCTCTTGGTCACGTTCTTCAGCCGAACCTACCTTAGTACCTTGGTGGACAGAGCAACTAGATCGCTCGGACAACTCATCATTGCCCCTGTTTCTGCGGGAGAAAAAAGACCTAGGAGGTGCTTGATAACTGCTGATTGACAAATTTTCTTCCGGTAGGCAAGTGACGAGATGCCGGGACATAGTCGTACGCTTTTGATCCCTAACTTTTGCCTGGACCGCCCTTTCGGGTTTTCAGTCCACCGGGATACCCATTTTTGCCCAAGCCGCCTTTTTAGGTTTTCGACTTGCCGGGTGTACAGATTTTTTTTATTTCATCCCTTATTTTTGCCCGAACCCTTTTGGTTCGCCGGGAAGCCCTTATTTTTGCCTAGGTGTGTCAACCTAGCGGGTCTTTGATTATGCGTAGTATTTTTTCGACTATGTCCATGCTCTCAGAATGTAGGGAGATGCCTCTGTTGTTAGTGCAGTGTTACCATACCACCAGAAGATCTTCGTTTGATCGTCCAATGCCCCAAGTGATCCAGATGGAGATTTTCCCCAAGTTGGTTGGCCTTTTGAGAGATTCTCCGAATCTTGACTGGACTGCCCCAGATGATGGACAATGATCAGGCCATGCCCCTTGATTGGAAGTGTTTTTGTTCACTAGATATTCTTCGTGCGAATTTCTGTGCTGTTGAACAAATAATCATATGCAAACAATATTATTTTAAGAATGCAAAGTATACGTCTGTCTTGAAGTTTTTGAAAATGCGTTTTTTCATAAAAACAAGTGAATTTTTTATAAACTGTGATGTGAACTCGTTATTTTACTGCAAGCCTTAAGGAGTCAGGGTACCTTTGGTAACAGTATGCTTTCGAACTAACCCATGCTTCAGCTAGGACTTTTAAGGGTTGTAACGTGGCCTGGTTCACGGTTTAAGAAACAAAGGATAAAGGCTCAAAACGTATTTGTACCCACCCGCTCTTCGTGATGTTCTTCGATCCTAAACTCAGCTGATCATGCATTAGACCTTGTTCGAGTCTTTGTCCTAATATTCCCATGATGGTTCGGATGTTGACATTTTATTTTGAATAGGCAGTCATTTCCTTGTTGAGGGTTTGCAGGTCCTCTTTTCTTTTTGATTTCGTTATCCGTGTTTTTTGCCTGGACTGTTTCTTTTGTGATTACAGTCAGCGGGATGCCCCAGTTTTGTAAGTCTCCTTCATATGTTTTGACTTATTGGGTTTTTATTTCTGAGGGATAATGACTGCCTGTCTTTATGATTATTCGGAGCCATCATCGTCTTTTGTTTTGGAAGGACTTCTTCGTTGTGTACTTGGATCAACTGAGAGAACTACCCTGCCCCAGGTTATGATTAAGGGTTTTAATTTTCGAAAAGAAAAACTCCTACTTCTTTGGCTCAAAGGGGTTGACGAGGGATTATCTTCCTTATAACTCCAGTGTTTAGGAATTGAAACAATGCCTGTACCTCATCAGCGGGGTTTGTCCAAAAGCATACTGTAGATCATGGTATCGTTTTCGTCATCCTCCCTCAAGAGGCTCAGAATTATTAATTGAGAGTTAAACATCAAAAAAATGAAAGTAGTTTGAATATAGCGAAAGCGAATATATTGATTCAAAACAGACATATGCGATGCATTGATAAGGTAATAAAGTTTGCTATGACAATAATTGTTTGAACAATCAAAAGAAAATTACAACTTGAAAATTCTAATGGACAAAAAGTCTTCTCATCTCAGGACTTGTCACTTCAAATGGTGAATCTCGCAGGGATAGTAGAAGAACTCGACCTGACCATCTGGGGTGAATTCCACAGCTCCTTCATCAATCAGGCTTTGGATTTTGTACCTCAACTTCCAACAGTCGTCAGTATCATGCCCCGGGCTGTTAGAATGGTATGTGCACCTGGCCCCAGTATTATAGTTGGGTGAAGAAGTCTTAGGATTAGGGTGAGGTCCTATCAACGTCACCAGATTCAACTTCACCAGGTGTTGCAAAGCTTGGGTCAGCGACGTGTTAAGTTGGGTGAATTGCCTCCTGGGCTTGTCTGGCTTACGCGGATCAACCTGTTGCTATGGGCGAGGTTGTGGTTGGACCTGTGAAGTGGTAGCAATTTGGAGAGGTCTATTTTTCACCATACCAGACTCTTGTCCTCTTGGAAGCTGATCAATGACCTGGTCCCTGACTTGGACTGGTTGCTTCATGTTGTATCTGTCTTGATGAAGCTGACTGATCATGGCTTTCAACTCTTCTTGCTCCCGAGCCAAACCTTGGATAAGGGCCATTTTCCCCAGCATCTGGGTTCTCATTGTATCTACCTCAGATTGCAGACGCTTCACCCGTTCGTCCTTATTATCTTCGGGACTTTTCTTGGCCAAATTCCCCATGAGGAGTGTCCTCAACTCTTCATGCCCTTTGGATAGGCTTAGGAAGATTGCCCCGAACCGAGTCTCTTGAGCGTGAAGATCCTGGTTGTCTTGTTGGGAAGCCATTGCTGAAATAAACAGCGGATATGGTAAGTGACCTGTAACAAGGGTACCTGTTATGCAATGATGTGTATGTATGCATGCAATGTTTTCAAGGATCTCGCGGGGTAAACAGAGAAACTTGTTAGAATTTGAATTTGGGTAGCTTGATTGAAGGAACTTCATGTTGTTGAGAGTCCTTCTTCAAGAGTCAAGGCTCACCATATCGAGTGGGTCATAGCCCCTGACTCAAGTCATCAACCTGGCTAGAGGAAAATAAATCCCCTTTTGCCCCTTGCTAGACATTTGATTCATCATGACCTGCATCACAAACCCTTGAGATCCTTGAAATAGATTAGTCCTTATGTAGGATGTATGCAATGGTATGATGGCATGATGTTATGCTATGCGTGGAGTAATGTAGGTAAACCCTGTTATGAGTCCAGGTTAAGGATTGTAAACAAAACCTGCAAGAAACTCAAGTGTCAGACAACAAGCATGCAAGCAGTCAAGTTTGAAGGCACACAAGTCACACAAGACATCCCTTAGAGTTTAGGCCAGCATGAAGTTTGGGGTACTACCCTCTTGAAGTTGGTGGGTTAAGACCTGTCCTATCAAAAGTAACCGGGTTCTAGAGGATCCCAATATCACTAACTACCCTCAATCGGTCATAACTCCAGTGTCGCAATCTTTTCTTGCGGCCAGAACTATCGCGAGAGTTTAGCCTCAATGGGTGTAGCATACTGCTACTGTTCTATGGCCAAGTTGGGTCACATTAGGGTTCTAAGGTCGGTTGGTGCTTAATGACTCCTCAGAAGACCCATATTCTCCTTGTTGCAACACAAGGGATATCGGTACAGACCAAGGTGCCACACCAACGTAGCCACTGCTTCACCCGTGTCGGTCTACGCCGGACAGGTCCCTCACAGCTTATGCTACCTAAAAGGGTATCCCCGGATCCGGGTTAGGATCTATGAAACTCCGATGCAAAACCCATAAATATAAAGCAATCAAAGCAAAGCAATTGAAAACATAAGTATGATCTAATCCTAAGGTACACCTCACTATTATAGTCCCCAGCAGAGTCGCCAGTTCTGTGATCAGTGGATTTAGAACTGACTGTTTTTTAAGCTGGTTTCGCGAAATGTCGCGGTAAGCAAGAGTCGCCACCGTCTTTTATTTTCTCCAACCTGGAAAGGACAAAAGCACAGCAAAATTCCTTGTGAGAATGTTTCTCGGTTCGGGAGGTAGATTTATAGAAAGGGAAGGTGTTAGCACCCTTTCTATCCATGGTTATCCATGGGCTCTTAGGTACTTGCTCTTATGTTTTCAAAATGTTTACTTTTCAAAATGTGAGTGGGCTTGAAAAAGTTTCTTTGAAAGATTTCTGAATAACTCTTGTATCTGTCCTCAAGAGTGTTTGAAAAATTTGTTTTGAAAGCTTTTTGAAAGTTTAAGGTGTGAAAAGTATTTTGTTTGTTTTTGAAAAGAGCAAGTATCTATGAGTCATCTACCTACCCTAAGGAATTAAGCTGTGTAAATGTCCTTTAGGTAGTGCCATCCCACCATTGAGAGGTAGGTAGCACCACCGTTGGAGGTGTTCGGGTCAATTCGATTGTAGGGACAGTGTGGTCACCAAAGCAACAGTTAGGACACCTTAGAAGCTACCCTTATGTTGTTGATCCTTTTTTAATCCGAGGCAACCGTTTCGAGGCAACTGTTCCGAGGCAACTGTTTCGAGGCAACTGTTTCGAGGCAACTGTTTCGAGGCAACTGGATCATGGACATAAGGACCGCTAAGACGTCCTATACTTGACAACCACGTTTCGAAGGAAACAAGTGAGGCGTACCCTAGAAGTGGTGTGTGTATTTGTGTGTTGTATTCAGTTAATGTTTGTCTTGTTAATTAGTGAGCTACGAGTTGTTTTTATTTACATACATTATTTCATGCAAGTTTAGCAGTTAAGGGGTGCGGAAAGTAAATTGCGGAAACGTAAATCCTACGCTATTACAAGGCGCGGGTCTATACATCGCCAAAAATTACAAAGACCCGTTTTTTTAGTAAATGAGTACGGAAAGTAAATAAAAACAGTAAAAGTCCTAGTTACTATTACATGTCCGGAGCAATTACATAATAATCAAATAAAGTAAATGCGCGCGAATAAATTAATCGGGAATGTCTAAGGGTGTTGACCCTTTTAAGAAAAGGAATTGATTTTTTGGTCTTTTTTGTAATTAAAATGAAATTAAAGCTAATTAATGACTAATTGATTAATTTAATTAAAAGAAAATATTTTTTTTGTTTTTTATGTTTTTATGAAATAAAAGAAATGAAATAAAATTAAAAGTTAATTTTTACCTAATTCTAGATTTATTTTAATTATTTAAGAAAAGGAATTAAACTTGCCTAATTAAACTATTTTGGTTAATATTTATTTACAAAATAAAATAATAATAATAATAATGATGTAATTCTATTTTTTTTGATTTTTTATGAAAATATATTAATTAAGTTAATTATGTTAATAAAAAAAATAAGGAAAATAAATAAAAGAAAAGAAAATGACAAAACAAAATAAAATAAGAAAAAGGTAAGAAAACCCAAGGGGGGTGAGATGGCCTTCATGGAGGTTTTTTGAAGTAATTCTGGCCCAACAACAAGAAGCCTTATTTGACTTTTTTTCGGTTGCCTACGCATGCGCTGACTCCAGAGCATAGTACTCTTGCGTTCTGGGCCTTTAGATCTGCCTCCAATGACACTTGGCTTGTTGGATGGGTGAGGCTTATGGTGGAAACTACTTGAGAAACTGCACAAGAAAGTAATGAAAAAAATGATATGGAAATTATAGGGGACCTGGGAAGAACTTACAGCGCGGTATGAGCCTCAGGACTTGGCAAAGGTTGCTTTAGCTTCAGGGTGTGGCAAGGAATAGAACCACGTGCTTGTTTTGATCTGAAGATGCTCGCAACTATGTTTTAGAACTCTCACTTTTTGAATAATTTTTGGTTTTGCTCTTGGCCGTTTCTGCACACACTCTTTTTGAATGAGGTTGGGAAGGCTTGTATATATAGTAATGTAAAGTGTATAAATAAGAATAATGGTCATTAAGCTTATGCAATTATGTTCTTGATTTCCTCCATAACCAACATTAAAACAACTTGCCTTTTGTGTCAAAATTTGAATTTCTTGCTTGGATTAGGCCTTACACGAATTTGGAAGGTGAGTGATGGTGTATCAAAGCATTTCAATACAAAATATATCCTTTAATTAATTTTATTGATTTTCATTTGAATTTTAAAGATTTAAAATGATTTAAATCAAATAAAATTAAATAAAAATGGAAAAATTAACTTTTAATCTTGAAATAAATTGTGGGACACGTGGGAGGCATGGCCAAGCTGAAACAAGTGGAAAAAGTGGGCCCCTTTTGTCAAAAATAAAGTGTAGAGAGAGATACAATCTTAGGATTTGGATCCTTGAGATGTCATTTCACCCAGTCACGCGCGCGCCAGGCCAATCATTTCATCAAACAGTTCATGGGCTTATGCTCATCATCATTTTTCTCTTTGAAATATTGATTATTTTGAAAAGCATCCAACATCAAAGATCAAGCTCCATGTCTTATTAATAACTTTGCTTAAGGAATTTTCTCAAAATAGTTCCTACATTTCAAGATATGATCATGAGAAGTAGGTGACATGAAGCTAAATTTTTCCCACCAACAAGGTATATCGCGCGCGCATACCAGGCGGGCATTTCATCAAACACACGATGTGCATACATTCATAGAGCCATTTATCTCATTGATTTAAACCTTGTTTTGAAAATTTTTGAACATGAAAGTTAGAGTATGTTATGCCTTCTTCAATTTTGATTCAAATTTTGTTTCATTTCATGCACTATGGAGAGAGATACGATGAGTTGAAGTCATGGTCCCAAAATAGTTAAAATTTCAATATTTTGCATGGTCACTACACTAGTGCATCGGCCCGCATCTTGAGGTTGACTTTATGGCCATTTTCAAATAACTTCAAGGCCTCATTTCATCTTGTGGTTAACATGAAACTTGCTCACTCAATGGCCCATCTTTCTGACAAGCCAAATCTTATCTCAAATGGTCACGATTTCATCAAGTTCAAAGGAGGGAAATCTGTTTGCATGGAATTGCATGATGCTTGTTTCAAACAGTATCAAGTTTCCAGCTCATTGTGATCGGTGGAAATAGAACTGACTGTTTATAGCTGGTTTCGCGAAATGTCGCGGTAAGCAAGAGTCGCCACCGTCTTTTATGTTCTCCAACATGGAAAGGACAAAAGCACAACAAAATTCCTTATTCGAGAATGTTTCTCGGTTCGGGAGGTAGATTTATAAAAAGGGAAGGTGTTAGCACCCTTTCTATCCGTGGTTATCCACGGGCTCTTAGGTACTTGCTCTTATGTTTTCAAAAATTGTTTGCTTTTCAAGTGTGTGTGGGTTTGAAAAAGTTTCGTTTGAAAAATTTCTAAGTAACTCTTGTATCTGTCCTCAAGAGTGTATGAAAAATTTGTTTGAAAACTTTTAGAAAGTGTGAGGTGTGAAAAGTATTTTTGTTTGTTTTGAGAAAGAGCAAGTACCCATGAGAATCTACCTACTCTAAGGAATTAAGCTGTGTAAGAGTCCTTTAGATAATGTTATCCCACCATTGAGAGGTAGGTAGCACCATCGTTGGAGTTGTTCGAGTCAATTCGATTATTAGGGACAGTGTGGTCACCAAAACAATGGTAGGACACCTTAGCGGTAACCCTATTGTCCTAGATCCTTTTTATCCGAGGCAACCGTTTCGAGACAACTGGATCTTAGACAGGAGGGCGGCCTCTAAAACACCCTATACTCAATGACCACGTTTCGAGGCAACCAGTGAGGCGTACCCTAGAAGTGGCATGTGCTTTGTGTGTTGTTTTTCAGTTAATTGTCTTTGTACATGTTATTTGTGAGCTACAGATTGATTTTATTTACATACATTCTTTCATGCATTGTTAACAGTTAGGAGTGCGGAAAATAAATTGCAGAAATGTAAATTCTAACTATTACAAGGCGCGGGTCTATACATCGCCAAAAACAAAAACCCGTTTTGGTAAATAAATGCGAGAAATTAAATAAAAGCGGTAAAATTCCTATTTAACTATTACATATCTGGAGACGGTTACATAAATAATCAAAATAAATAGATGCGCTCGAGAAGAAATTTAATCGGGAACGTCCTAAGGGTTTTGACCCTTTTAAGAAAAGAAATGAATTTTTTTGGTCCTTTTTTATGATTAAATGAAATTAAAATTAATTATTTAATTTATTAAAAGAAAAAATGGTTTTTTGGATTTTTATGTTTTTAATGAAATAAAATAAAAGGAATTAAAATTAAAAGTTAATAAAAACCTAATTCTAAATTTATTTTAGTTATTAAGAAAAAAGTTAAAGTTGCCTAATTAAAACTAATTCAATTCATTAGTATTTATTTACAAAATAATTACCTAAATGAAATTAATAAAGTATTTTTTTGGTTTTTTTGGTTTTATTGTGAAAAATATTAGTTGGTTAATTTTGGTGATAATAATAATAATTAAAAAAAAAAGTTAACTAAATTAGAAAATATAAAAAAAGGAAAAGAAAAAGAATAAACCAAGGGAGGGGGTATGGGCCAGAATGGGGTGTTTGATTTAGAAATTATGGCCCAAGAACACTCCAAGCCTTGTTGATTTTGGGAATCGCCTATGCCTGCTTTGACCTGAGAACATGATGCTCCTTCCCTTGTGGCCATTGGATTTGCACTTGGAGACACTTGGCGCTTTGGATTTGTGAGGCGCATGATAAGCCTTCTTTGAAGCCTGCACACAAGTACGTAAGAAAAAAATAATATGGGATTATGGGGGGGACCTGGGAATCGAACCCAAGCCCCAGTGATTCACAGCCAACACCTGTACCACTAGGCCACTCATGCGCGTTTGTAAGCATAATGAGAACTAAATATTATATAAAATGAACACATTATATGCTGGACCAAAGAAAAAGCGCGCGCCTATTTGAATCAGCCAGCCATACATGGACACCTCATCATCGTCTTTATTTATCTGTAAAACAAAAACAAGATAGTGGGGGTTTTTAACCCCCACAAAGAAGAACTGTAAAAAATAGCGATTAGGCGCTCAGTGTATATAAAAATGGCGCGAGGTATCCAATGTCTTCGTCTCACTCAGGCAGTTTCAACCATGTGTGTTTGGAGGCTTGATTTTACAGTATATGAAAAGCCCTAAATCAAAAGCTCTGAAACCCTAAGATTCTCCAATGGCAACTTTCGTTTTAGGGTACCATAATCAAATTAAACTATATCAAAACCTTCATAAAGATGTTAGCAATCCAAAACAATAATCAAAATGTATTAATGATGCGTAAAAAATGAATTTTGATTATGGAAAAAGATGATGAACCGTGTGACTGTGTAGCACGAGTTCTTGAGTGTTAGGACTTGTTTATGACTGCAATAGGTTCCTGGCAATGCTGGCAACGTGTTAGAAGCAAGAAAAGTGTGTGAATTATGCTGGAATATGGATTTCAGTTTGTGACTTTTCTTCAAGTTTTTTGAATTTGGCTTTGCTATTTCAGAGGTTTCTAGGTCGTGTATACTGTATGGAACACTTGCATATGTATGTATCCATGAGAATAAGTCAACATTAAGAGCCTTAAACTTGTGCATTGAAGTTTTGGATTTCTTCTTAACCACCATTAAAGGCCTTTCAAAGCTTTGTCCAAATTTTGAATTTTCATGCATAAATGAGCTTTTCACGAATTTGGCAACTAGAATATGCTTAATGAAGGCTAATCAAACCACAAGATACCATTTAATCAATTTTTTTGATTTTACTTGAATTATTATGGATTAAAATGAATTAAATCCATAAAAATTAAATAAAAATAGAAAAATAATTATTTGGTCTTGAAATTGATCATGGGACACGTGGGTGGCATGACAAGGCTGAATCAAGTGGAAGAAAGTGGGCCCTTTTGTCAAAAATTGAAGTTTTAAGGATAGTTGACTTTTGCCATTTCACAAAAATTTCCCAACTTCTCCAATGCATATATTGCTCAATTTTGATCATATGAACATGTTCTTAGACATTTTGGAAAGGTCTTGAAGTCTTCTAACCAATGCCTTTGGTCCCATGTCATTTTGATTTACCAATCTCAAGTTATGGTCTTTGAATTAAAATGCCTTTTTGTTGACTTTTGAAAATGACCTATAATGTTGAAATTGATAACTTTTTGTGAGAGCATTTCTTGGACTTGGAATGTGAATATGAGTTATAGGAAATGTCATCCCCTTCAAAATGAGCATTGGATGAGATTTTTCTGATGAACCATGAAAAAGTTATGCCTTGGTCAAGTTACAGTTGACTTTTCAACTGTCCAAAAATAGAAACTTTTGCATCTTGATGATTTTTGAGCCATTCTTGTGAAATCATGGTCAAGATTTGACCAAATGATGATTGTGGCCTCAAAATAAGATGTTGACCAAAATTTTTGACTTTTGACTGCCAAATGACCATTTTGCCCCTGCAGTTGATTGTGAAGCAATTAGGGTTTTTGACTGTGCAACTTGACCTTGTGAGCCTTGAAACTTGGCATGTAGATGCTTGACAATGTATATAGGCATATGGGACTTGATTGAGCCCTTGAAAACCTCAACTTCCTTGTAAGAACCAAAACCCTAATGTTGACTGCCTTAGGAGGCAATTGAACTGTGCAATCTTTGAGAGACTTGAGCAAATTGAAATGATGCTTGTCAAAACTTTGAAGAATATAGGAGGGAAAATTTTGGGGTACAACAGTTGCCCCTGTTCAATATTCTTAGACCTGAGGATGTAGATTGGCTAGCGTTCCTTTCGTGATCCGAAGGTGGAAGATGATTGAACACTAGAGGGCCTAGAAATTTGCACTCACATAGTAGAATATCGGCAATGTGATGTCGGGAATGGGCTTACAGATGCCATTTGGAGAGATGGTGGATAGGAGGATGGGCTTATAGATGCCATCTGGAGATGTGACAGAACCTTGTCAGGAATGGGCTTATAGATGCCATTTGGAGACTGTTGATAGGTGGATGAGCTTATAGATGCCATCTGGAGGTGGTCTGTTGAATTGTAATTTTTGGAAGTTGAAAGAGGGAACCTGTGTAGGGTTGCCTGATGATGAGCTCGTGTAAAACTGCATCTTGGAAAGAAGGAAACCTGTGTAGGGTTGACTGATGATGAGCTCGTGTAAAACTGCATCTTTGGAGGAAGGAAACCTGTGTAGGGTTTACTGATAATGAGTCCGTATAAGACTGCATCTGAAGTGGAGAAGGAACCTGTGTAGGGTTACTTTGATGACGAGTCCGTGTAAAACCGCATTTAGAGCTGAGAAGGAAACCTGTGTAGGGTTTACTGATGACGAGTCCGTGTAAAACTACGTCTGGATTTTGAGAAGGGAACCTGTGTGGGGTTACTTTGATGATGAGTCCGTGTAAAACTGCATCATGGAAGAAGTAAAACCTGGGTAGGGTTTCTGATGACGAGTCCGTGTAAAACTGCATCTTTGGGAAGAGAGAACCTGTGTAGGGTTTCTTCGGAATAAGTTCGTGTAAAACTTCTGGAGGAACCGGGGTAAGGTTACTTCGGGATAAGTCCGTGTAAGACTTCTGGAGGAACCGGGGTAAGGTTACTTCGGGATAAGTCCGTGTAAGACTTCTGGAGGAATCGGGGTAAGGTTACTTCGGGATAAGTTCGTGTAAAACTTCTGGATGAACCGGGGTAAGGTCATCTTGAGATAAGTCCGTGTAAGACTTCTGGAGGAACCGGGGTAAGGTTACTGCAGGATAAGTTCGTGTAAAACTTCTGGATGAACTGGGGTAAGGTCATCTTGAGATAAGTTCATGTAAGACTTCTTCTGAAAGAAAAGGAACCGGTGTAGGGTTACTTTGATGATAAGTCCGTGTAAGACTTCGTCTGAAAATTGAGAAGGAACCGGTGTAGGGTTGCCTGATGATGAGTTCGTGTAAAACTAACATCTGAGGTTGAGAAGGAACCGGTGTAGGGTTGCCTGTTGATGAGCCCGTGTAAGACTTCTTCTGAAAGAAAAGGAACCGATGTAGGGTTGCCTGAGGATGATCAAGTAGATAATTGTCCTGTTTGGTTTCGGATATTAACCCACGATCAGTCGTCCAAAGAATTTTCCTGGCTTGTTACCGGTGTTGATCTGGAACTGTAAAGGTAGATGGTAATCATCTTTTGATTGACTTTTTTCTGAAAAGGCAAAGTATTAGTCGTATGCAATGTCATGATGCATGAACTGCCTGATTTTAAGATGTTCTAAAAAATAAATGAGATTTGTGTTGTATGATGCGTATGCATGCTATAATGTATGAAAATGTGATGTTTATAAATGTATTCTCGTCTGGGAAAATAAATCCTTGACGAATGTCGGGAGTTTGTTGAATCCTGGGCTGATGTTGAAGAGAGTTCTTCGTTTCCACTGGGGATGAAGATTGCAAGAATAAACCGGTAGGAGAAGATGACTCCGTTGGGGAATAAACTTGGTGGAGAGATTACTCTGCGGGGAGTCATTCTGTAGGAAGAGATACTTCGTTGAGATTTTGATGGTAACTCCGCTGGGGATTCCATTGATAAGCTCTATTGGAAGATTTGATGAACTCTGCTGGGGATACCGTTGATAAGTTATGTTGGGGAACTCTGATGAACTCCGCTGGGGGTAGGAAGAGCTTCGCCGAGGACGATCTTTCCGTGGTAATTAGCTGAGGATAACCCAGTTATAAGCTCTGGTGGGGAATAACCTTTGAATAAATCCGGGGAGATGCGTTCGTACTCTGCAGGGGATAAGCTTCCAGAATCTACTGGGGAGAATGATTCAACTTTCCTGGGGAAACTTTTCAGACTGTACTGGGGTGTTTGGATTCCGCCGGGGAACAATCTTATGTTAAGACTTCCGGGGATGCTTGCTTTGGAACATCTGTATACTGCTGGAGAATATTGAGATTTTCTGGGGATACCCAACTTCCTTAAGGCTGACAGTAGACTAACTCTGCTTGGGGAGAGCGTTGTTGATTTGTTGGAGATACTGTACCTTGTCAGGGCTGACGGGAGACTAACTCTGCTCGGGGGGGAGTATTGTTGAACCTTGTCTTACTCCCGGGGAGTGGAGGCCTCTTGGTTATGTTTTTCAGCCGAACCTACCTTGGTACTTTGGTTGACAGAGCCACTAGATCGCTTGGACAATTCATTATTTCCCCTGTTTCTGATGTGGGAGAAGAAGATACCTTGTGGAGGTGCTTGATAACTGCCGATTGACAAATCTTCTTCTGGTAGGCAAGTGACGAGATGACGGGACATAGTCGTACGCTTCTGATCCCTAATTTTTGCCTGGACCGCCCTTTCTGGTTTTTAGTCCACCGGGATACCCATTTTTTCCCAAGCCGCCTTTTCAGGTTTTCGACTTGCCGGGTGCACAGATTTTTCATTTCTATCCCTTATTTTTGCCCGAACCCTTTTGGTTTGCCGGGAAGCCCTTATTTTTGCCTAGGTGTGTCAACCTAGCGGGTCTTTGATTATGTGTAGTATTTTTTCGACTATATCCATGCTCTCAGGATGTAGGGAGGTGCCCCTGTTAGTAGTGCAGTGTTACCATGCCACCAAAAGATCTTCGTTTGATCATCCAATGCCCCAAGTGATCCAGATGGAGATTTGCCCCAAGCTGGTTGGTCTTTTGAGAGATTCTCCGAATCTTGACTTAACTGCCCCAGATGATGGACAATGATCATGCCATGCCTCTTGATTGGAGGTGCTTTTGTTCATTAGACATTCGTCGTGCGAACTTCTATGTTGTTCAAACGAATAGTCATATGCAAGCAATGTTATATTAAAAGTGCAAAGCTTATGCCTGTCTTAGAAGTTTTTGAAGATGCATTTTTTTTCATAAAAACAAGTGAATTTTTTTTTGTAAACTGTGATGTCTACTCGTTATTTTACCACAAACCTTAAGGAGTCAGGATACCTTTCGTAACAGTATGCTTTCGAAGTAACCCATGCTTCAGCTAGGACTTTTGAGGGTTATAACGTGGCCTGGTTCACGGTTTAAGAAACAAAGGATAAAGACTCAACTTTTAATTGTACCCACCCGTTCTTCGTGATGTTCTTCAAACCTAAACTCAGCTGATCGTGCGTTAGACCTTGTTTGAGTCTTCGTCCTGATATACCGGTGATGGTTCGGATGTTGACAATTTATTTGGAATAGGCAGTCATTCCTTTTTTGGTTGAGGGTTTGTAGGACCTCTTTCTTTTTTGATTTCGTTATCCCTGTTTTTTTCCTGAACTGTTTCTTTCATGATCACAGTCAGCGGGATGCCCCAGTTTTGTAAGTCTCCTTCATAAGTTTTGACTTAATGGGCTTTTATTTTTGGGAGATAATGACTGCCTGTCTTTATGATTATTCGGAACCATCACTGTCTTTTGTTTTGTAAGGATTTCTTTGGTGCCATTTGTTGTGCACTTGGATCAACTGAGAGAACTACCCTGCCCCAGGTTACGATTAAGGATTTTAATTTTCGAAAAGAAAAACTCCTACTTCTTTGGCTCAAAGGGGTTGACGAGGGATTATCTTCCTTATAGCTCCAGTGTTTAGGAATTGAAACAATGCATGTACCTCATCAGTGGGGTCTGTTCAAAAGCATACTGTAGATTGTGGTATCGTTTTCGTCATCCTCCCTCAAGAGGCTTAGAATTTTAGATCGAGAGTTGAACATCAAGAAAAAAAATAAAAGCAATGTTGAATATAGAGAACACAATTACTTCAAAACAGACACGTGTAATGCATTAATGAAATAATAGAGTTTGACATGATAATTGTTTGAATAAGCATAGAAAAATACAATATCAGAATTTAAATGAACAAGAGTCTCTCAATCCTAGCCATGTTTTGGCAAGGGAGCAGTGATCACATCGGGAGTCTCAACAGGCTCGAATTCGATCTCCTTGGCGTCAATCATATTCTGGATCTTGTATTTCAGCGCCCAACACTCCTCAGTATCGTGCCCCGGGCCACCGGAATGATAAGCACACCTCGCATCTGGGTTGTAGCTTGGAGAAGAGGTCTTGGGATTTATAGGAGGGTTGATTACCGCAATCAGATTCATTTTCAACATGTGCTGCAATGCTTGTGACAACAGCATATTGATGTTGGTGAACTGTCTTTTAGGCTCGTCCGGCCTTCGTTGATTTCCCTTTTGCGGTTGTCGGCATGGTGCAGAACCAGAGATCGTGACTACCCCTGCATGTTGGTCATGACGACTCTTTTGGCTATATGCAGCATTGGACTCTTTCTTCCACGTGTAAGGCTTTTTATGAGTGTCAGGAGATGTGGCATCTTGAATCTTCCCACTTTTGATGCCCGCTTCTATCCTCTCACCAGTTAAGATCAGATCTATGAACCCAGCAGAAGAATTCCCAATCAGATGGTTGAAGAACGGACCAGACAGGGTCCCCAAGAACATGTCAACGAGCTCACGGTCAGTCAACGATGGTTGCACCCTGCCATCCAGGTCCCTCCACTTTTGCGCGTACTCCTTAAAACCTTCACCCGTCCCCAGTGACATACCCTGGAGTTGGGTACACGTAGGAGCGAGGTCGGCATTATACTGATACTGCTTATAAAAAGCAGTTGCCAAGTCCTCCCAGTTACGAATACTGGTTCCATCCAGCTGATAGAACCATTCGAGCTGAGTCCCTGAAAGACTTTCCTGGAAGAAATGGATCCATAGATTCTTGTCTGCCGTGTAGGGCTGGATCTTCCTTGCGTATGAACAGAGGTGCAGCTTAGGACAGGAAGCCCCGTCGTACTTTACAAAGGCAGGTGCCTTGAACTTGTGAGGGATCACCACCCCAGAAGATAAACCTAGGTCCCCAAAGTCCAACCCAGGCACACGTTAAATTTCCATAGCATTTAACCGGTCCTCCAGCTGTTTGTACCTGTCCTCAGCAGGAGGGTACTGTTCATCATTGAAATCTGTCTCGGTGTCAGAGACTACGGGACTAGGAACCCTTCCCTCTTGGTGACTGCCTTCCCTAACAGATGGAGTAGTCCGCTCAGCTTCATTCTGCAGTGTATTCCCAGATATGCGTCTAGGGTTGAACAAAACAATCCTCTTCTTCTTTTTCTTCAAAAGCAGAGTCTTCAATTCCTGTTGTCCTTGGGCTAAGCTCATGACCAGCACTTGGAACTGGGCGTTCTGGGCCTGGAGGGCCTTGATAGCTTGTTCATTGGATGATTCAGGATTCATGATGATGGCTGAAATAAACAGCGAAGAAGATTAAGCAACATGTGGAAAAGAGTACCTGTAATGCAATGATATGTATGTATGCATGCGATGTTTTCAAGGATCTCGCGGGGTAAACAGAGAAACTTATTAGAATTTGAATTTGGGTAGCTTGATTGAAGGAACTTCATGTTGCTGAGAGTCCTTCTTCAAGAGTCAAGGCTCACCATATCGAGTGGGTCATAGCCCCTGACTCAAGTTATTAACCTTGGCTAGAGGAAAATAAATCCCCTTTGCCCCTTGCTAGACATTTGATTCATCATGACCTGCATCACAAACCCTTGAGATCCTTGAAATGGATTAGTCCTTATGTAGGATGTATGCAATGGTATGATGTTATGCTATGCATGGAGTAATGTAGGTAAACCCTGTTATGAGTCCAGGTTAAGGAATGTAAACAAACCCTGCAAGAAACTCATGTGTTAGATAACAAGCATGCAAGTAGTCAAGTATGAAAGCACACAAGTCACACAAGACAACCCTTAGAGTTTAGGCCAGCATGAAGTTCAGGTACTACCCTCTTTCAGTTTCGTTGGTTAAGACATGTCCTATCAAAAGTAACCGGGTTCTAGGGGATCCCAATATCACTGACTACCCTCAATCGGTCATAACTCCAGCGTCACAATCTTTTCTTGCGGCCAGAACCATCGCGAGAGTTTAGCCTCAATGGGTGTAGCATACTGCTACTGTTCTATGGCCAAGTTGGGTCACATTAGGGTTCTAAGGTCGGTTGGTGCTTAATGACTCCTCAGAAGACCCATATTCTCCTCGTGGCAACACAAGGGATATCGGTACAGACCAAGGTGCCACACCAACGTAGCCACTGCTTCACCCGTGTCGGTCTACGCCGGACAGGTCCCTCACAGCTTATGCTACCTAAAAGGGTATCCCCAGATCCGGGTTAGGATCTATGAAACTCCGATGCAAAGCCCACAAATATAAAGCAATTAAAGCAAAGCAATTGAAAACATAAGTATGATCTAATCCTAAGGTACACCTCACTTTAAGTATATTCCCCATCAGAGTCGCCAGTTCTGTGATCGGTGGAAATAGAACTGACTATTTGAAATGCTGGTTTCGCGAAATGTCGCGGTAAGCAAGAGTCACCACCGTCTTTTATGTTCTCCAACATGGAAAGGACAAAAGCACATCAAAATTCCTTATTCGAGAATGTCTCTCAGTTCGGGAGGTAGATTTATAGAAAGGGAAGGTGTTAGCACCCTTTCTATCCGTGGTTATCCACGGGCTCTTAGGTACTTGCTCTTATGTTTTCAAAAATTGTTTGCTTTTCAAGTGTGTGTGGGTTTGAAAAAGTTTCGTTTGAAAAATTTCTAAGTAACTCTTGTATCTGTCCTCAAGAGTGTATGAAAAATTTGTTTGAAAACTTTTAGAAAGTGTGAGGTGTGAAAAGTATTTTTGTTTGTTTTGAGAAAGAGCAAGTACCCATGAGAATCTACCTACTCTAAGGAATTAAGCTGTGTAAGAGTCCTTTAGATAGTGCTATCCCACCATTGAGAGGTAGGTAGCACCATCGTTGGAGTTGTTCGGGTCAATTCGATTATTAGGGACAGTGTGGTCACCAAAGCAATGGTAGGACACCTTAGCGGTAACCCTAATGTCCTAGATCCTTTTTATCCGAGGCAACCGTTTCGAGGCAACTGGATCTTAGACAGGAGGGCGGCCTCTAAAACACCCTATACTCAATGACCACGTTTCGAGGCAACCAGTGTGGCGTACCCTAGAAGTGGCATGTGCTTTGTGTGTTGTTTTTCAGTTAATTGTCTTTGTACATGTTATTTGTGAGCTACGGATTGATTTTATTTACATACATTCTTTCATGCATTGTTAACAGTTAGGAATGCGGAAAATAAATTGCAGAAATGTAAATTCTAACTATTACAAGGCGCGGGTCTATACATCGCCAAAAACAAAAACCCGTTTTGGTAAATAAATGCGAGAAATTAAATAAAAGCGGTAAAATTCCTATTTAACTATTACATATCTGGAGACGGTTACATAAATAATCAAAATAAATAGATGCGCGCGAGAAGAAATTTAATCGGGAACGTCCTAAGGGTTTTGACCCTTTTAAGAAAAGAAATGAATTTTTTTGGTCCTTTTTTATGATTAAATGAAATTAAAATTAATTATTTAATTTATTAAAAGAAAAAATGTTTTTTTTGGATTTTTATGTTTTTAATGAAATAAAATAAAAGGAATTAAAATTAAAAGTTAATAAAAACCTAATTCTAAATTTATTTTAGTTATTAAGAAAAAAGATAAAGTTGCCTAATTAAAACTAATTCAATTCATTAGTATTTATTTACAAAATAATTACCTAAATGAAATTAATAAAGTATTTTTTTGGTTTTTTTGGTTTTATTGTGAAAAATATTAGTTGGTTAATTTTGGTGATAATAATAATAATTAAAAAAAAATTAACTAAATTAGAAAATATAAAAAAAGGAAAAGAAAAAGAATAAACCAAGGGAGGGGGTATGGGCCAGAATGGGGTGTTTGATTTAGAAATTCTGGCCCAAGAACACTCCAAGCCTTGTTGACTTTGGGAATCGCCTATGCCTGCTTTGACCTGAGAACATGATGCTCCTTCCCTTGTGGCCATTGGATTTGCACTTGGAGACACTTGGCGCTTTGGATTTGTGAGGCGCATGATAAGCCTTCTTTGAAGCCTGCACACAAGTACGTAAGAAAAAATAATATGGGATTATGGGGGGGAGCTGGGAATCGAACCCAGGCCCCAGTGATTCACAGCCAACACCTGTACCACTAGGCCACTCATGCGCGTTTGTAAGCATAATGAGAACTAAATATTATATAAAATGAACACATTATATGCTGGACCAAAGAAAAAGCGCGCGCCTATTTGAATCAGCCAGCCATACATGGACACCTCATCATCGTCTTCATTTATCTGCAAAACAAAAACAAGATAATGGGGGTTTTTAACCCCCACAAAGCAGAACTGTAAAAAATAGCGATTAGGCGCTCAGTGTATATAAAAATGGCGCGAGGTATCCAATGTCTTCGTCTCACTCAGGCAGTTTCAACCATGTGTGTTTGGAGGCTTGATTTTACAGTATATGAAAAGCCGTAAATCAAAAGCTCTGAAACCCTAAGATTCTCCAATGGCAACTTTCGTTTTAGGGTACCATAATCAAATTAAACTATATCAAAAGCTTCATAAAGATGTTAGCAATCCAAAACAATAATCAAAATGTATTAATGATGCGTAAAAAATGAATTTCGATTATGGAAAAAGATGATGAACCGTGTGACTGTGTAGCACGAGTTCTTAAGTGTTAGGACTTGTTTATGACTGCAATAGGTTCCTGGCAATGCTGGCAACGTGTTAGAAGCAAGAAAAGTGTGTGAATTATGCTGGAATATGGATTTCAGTTTGTGACTTTTCTTCAAGTTTTTTGAATTTGGCTTTGCTGTTTCAGAGGTTTCTAGGTCGTGTATACTGTATGGAACACTTGCATATGTATGTATCCATGAGAATAAGTCAACATTAAGAGCCTTAAACTTGTGCATTGAAGTTTTGGATTTCTTCTTAACCACCATTAAAGGTCTTTCAAAGCTTTGTCCAAATTTTGAATTTTCATGCATAAATGAGCTTTTCACGAATTTGGCAACTAGAATATGCTTCATGAAGGCTAATCAAACCACAAGATACCATTTAATCAATTTTTTTGATTTTACTTGAATTATTATGGATTAAAATGAATTAAATCCATAAAAATTAAATAAAAATAGAAAAATAATTATTTGGTCTTGAAATTGATCATGAGACACATGGGTGGCATGACAAGGCTGAATCAAGTGGAAGAAAGTGGGCCCTTTTGTTAAAAATTGAAGTTTTAAGGATAGTTGACTTTTGCCATTTCACAAAAATTTCCCAACTTCTCCAATGCATATATTGCTCAATTTTGATCATATGAACATGTTCTTGGACATTTTGGAAAGGTCTTGAAGTCCTCTAACCAATGCCTTTGGTCCCATGTCATTTTGATTTACCAATCTCAAGTTATGGTCTTTGACTTAAAATGCCTTTTTGTTGACTTTTGAAAATGACCTATAATGTTGAAATTGATAACTTTTTGTGAGAGCATTTATTGGACTGTGAATGTGAAGATGAGTTGTAGGAAATGTCATCCCCTTCAAAATTAGCATTGGATGGGATTTTTCTGATGAACCATGAAAAAGTTATGCCTTGGTCAAGTTACAGTTGACTTTTCAGCTGTCCAAAAATAGAAACTTTTGCATCTTGATGATTTTTGAGCCATTCTTGTGAAATCATGGTCAAGATTTGACCAAATGATGATTGTGGCCTCAAAATAAGATGTTGACCAAAAATTTTGACTTTTGACTGCCAAATGACCATTTTGCCCCTGTAGTTGATTGTGAAGCAATTAGGGTTTTTGACTGTGCAACTTGACCTTGTGAGCCTTGAAACTTGGCATGTAGATGCTTGAAAATGTATATAGGCATATGGGACTTGATTGAGCCCTTGAAAACCTCAACTTCCTTGCAAGAACCAAAACCCTAATCTTGACTGCCTTAGGAGGCAATTGAACTGTGCAATCTTTGAGAGACTTGAGCAAATTGAAATGATGCTTGTCAAAACTTTGAAGAATATGGGAGGGCAAATTTTGGGGTACAACACTCATTATACATGCTTATTTCACTCAATTATTCTCTTTTTTCTCAATAAAAAATGACAACATAAATGTATAAGCCAAGCCTCAAAATGCAAGACACACATCACACCACCCTATTTTTGATATTTCTGATTCTTTTTCCACTTCTACCCTCACTCTCTATCCCCCACTCTATATAAACCCACCCACACTCTCTATTCAAAATAGAAGCAATTATTCTTGCACACGCTCCCTCATCACAAGAAAAATTAGAATTCACATTGCTCAATTTTTTCGAGCACTCTTAATTCTCTTGCTTCTAGCTGCAAATTCTTCATCAATTCATCATCATTGAAGCTTGAAGGAGAAGAATATATTGATTTCGTGCTACTGTTCAGAGGCATTGTGAGTTTATTTTTCACACTTGAGTAAAATTCCTTTGAACTTCAATCCACGATTTCAGCTTGAATCTTCATCATAGAGCTTGTTCATATTGGTTTAGCTGGCCAGATCTTAGATCTGAGGTATATACACGTGTGTTTTGATGATGAATTTGTGCTCTTCAAATTCCTTGAAATTCTGTTTTTGTCAGTGATTTCGTTCTCATATTCCTTCATAATCTTGCATCATTTAAGAAATCCAGAAGCATCTTCATGTTCCTTGCATTTTTATGATGAATTTTGATGTTTGGATCAAATAAATGGTTGAAAATCGAGTGAGATATTTGAACTTGAAAACTGTTTGTTGAATTACTTAACTCAAATAATGTTCATGCAGCAACCTTCACGCCCTAATTTATCTATGAGTCATGCATCATTTCATAAAATTTTTGATCCTATGGTGTTCTACACATTTTAATCTTGAAGTTTGATGTTTACATTTTGGATTTTTATGGAGAAACAAGTGAGATATCATGATCTAAATATCGTGTATCAAAACATGAAAAAACAAGTTAGGGTTGATGTTTGGTATGGATGAAGAGGTGGAGCGTTTTGATTTGTGCATGCATTAAAAGTTTTACAGCGCTTTTCTGAAAGAACAGATGTAGTAGATCTGTTATTATGTGGATTTCATTCAATTTTATTTGTTTTTCCTAAATTTTGTTTTAATATTTTCTTTGATTAAAACAATTATAAAAAAAATAATTTAGACTTTATTTTTAGTCTATTTTCTGATTATGAACTTTATTTCATTATTTTTATCATTTTTACATAATTAATTAATTCAAGTAGTTTAATTAGGGTTTTAATCATTCTATAGGTTTTAGAATTTTTTTCCTATTTCTACTAAATAAAAAAAATCCATAAAAAATGTTTTTGAGTTTCTCTAAGTCTTATTTAAAATATTTTTTGTCCAATTTTTACAAAATTCATGTGATGCCAATTAAATTAATTGATTGGTTATATCACTTTTCTTTGTTTTTTTGATATATTGTGTAAATAATTTTTATTTAATTCTTCCTTTTGATATAAAATTAAAAAAAAATATACCCACTGACTCTTAGGTATTGAACTAATTTTTTATGATTTTTAATTGGGTTTACATGTCAGTTTGCTTATTTTTCAAGATTTTAGAAGTTAATTGATGTTTTTGAAGTCTTTCCTTGCTTAGGCATAAAGAACAATTAGTTCTTTAACTTCCCTTATTTCTAAAAATCAAAGAAAATATGTTCAAAGTTTTTGAATGAGTCAAGATCCTTTAAATATTTTTTCCTAATTTTTAAAGTATGATCTCCTATTTTATTCGAAATATTTTGTAAGACATGCCTAGTTTTAGTCCTTGACCAACTAGTTTTGATGTTTGAGTTTCAAAAACATATTTCCTCCTATTTTTAGGAACTTTTGGATATGCCTCTGACTTTTAGAAGTCTTTAGGGAACTAGAATTACATTTAAATAAATTTACAATTTATTTTCCTATTTTTAAACCTAATTTCGACTTAGGAGTATGCTTAGGTTTTGCTTTGATCAAAAGGTTTGTGTTTGAGAACTTATGTGCATAATTTTTGGCCAAATTTTGGCATGTATATGCTACTGACTTGAGAGTTATTCTGGGACAAATTCCTTAACCTCATTGGATCTTGGGTGTTGATAGGTTGAAAAACCAAATCCACCAAAATGGATGAATGATGTTGATGATATTTGAAACCCTAATTTAATCTAATACACCACATCCTTCTTCATATTATCCCTTTCTTACTTATTCTACATATTATTGGAGAATGATCTACATATAATTTCTCTAAACATATGGTACATACATTTCTATTGACCGACCTGAAAATAGGTGCGACTTCTACATGAGTC
This sequence comes from Vicia faba, assembly GCA_948472305.1. Taxonomy (NCBI): domain Eukaryota; kingdom Viridiplantae; phylum Streptophyta; class Magnoliopsida; order Fabales; family Fabaceae; genus Vicia; species Vicia faba. Next base: position 29,967 of record CATIWC010001750.1, read on the forward strand.
CACTTAAAGTTGCTTAACATAGCGCTAAATTTTGTCCCGATTCGAGAAATGATAATTTGTGGCCCAAACCTATGTTTGCAAGCCAAAGTATGTTTAATTTCAAACCTTTGATCCAACAAACTTGAGGTTCATTGTTAGGAGTCTTTGATCTTATCAATCCTCTAATGAACATTCTTAAACTTTGGTCTAAGTGAATCATTTAAAAATCGTTGATCATATGTTGTTGCCTCAAGAACATGAAATGAATGATATACTTGACAAAAATAAAATGAAACTTATTGTTGGGAAGCTTTGATTTTATCAATCTTCTAATGAGTTTTCAAATGCAAGTTTCAAGATAGTCATTCAAATAACCTCTAACTTCTAATTCACTAACAATTGAATTTTACTTTGTGCTTTTATTTTATGCCTTTATTTTATGCCTTTACTTTTATGCACCATTTATCTTAACATTTACATTTTTAGGCTTTCTTCATCTTTGCTCCCTTGAGCTTTCATTTTCTTTTTGAAGACACTTAATAATAAACTTTAACAATAAAAACCTTAAGGTTACTTGGACTATTTGGTTACTATCCTTGACATAATAGAGTTATGGACCTCTCAAACTTAGGAATAGAAGCCTTGACTCTTTAGGACCTTGTGACTCTGTTGTTATTTTTTCGGGTGTTTTTGGGGTTTACCCGGAGACATTGGGTTGTTTTTATTTGTGTGTAGATTATACTGATTATGTACTTTGTCTGTGATTTAGAATTCATCTGTATACAGTTGTTACTCTTCCCAATTTTCGAAAAGACTTAATGCATCTGAAGCTTGGTACTCTTAAGAGGTTTAGTATCTCTGCTTGCTTGGTTTCAATCCAAAGGATGAGAATTCTACATTGACTCTTTATGTCAAGTGTTGGCTTCTTGTTGGTTAGACGGTTCCTTTCCCTAGCTTTTACCTTATGCTTTAGGATAGTCCCTTCATCTCCTCCCATCTTCTTTAATTTCAAAATCTTCTCCCTCCTTTTCAAAACTCTTCTCCGCTTTCATAATAAACTTGGATTTAGGTCCATGCATTTTCAAAAATATTTTATTAATCAAACTTTAACCAACTTAATTATACTTTGAAATTATTTTTTTGAGAAGACAAAAAGTCAATCAACCTCATTCAAATTATTTTTCCACTTTGGCTTTTTACTTTAAACTCTTTTCTCAAAAGATTAGAGACTCTTGTCCATCCTCGTAGTGATGCGAGCTACTATACTTCTACGATATGTAGCGAAGTGAGATATTTTCCACTTGGGTGTTGAGTGAGACTTTGTTGATTTTAAAATCCAAGCTATATCCTCCACTTTGAGATGACGCAAAATCTCCTTTCTCATAATCGTGGGTAGTAAGTATGTCTTCCACTCAGATATGACAATGATGTATCATCTCTTAAAATTAACCAACACACTTGTGTTTTAAAATTTTTAAAGGAGAACTACGAGTACCTTGATTCCCTATTGCACATAAGGTTGTACATAGGAACTAAATGTTCTCAGCCGCGGCAGGTGAAAAAATTGTAAAAAATACTTCTCTTCTCACCTCCACCATCTATTTTTGTATACAGCAAATATAGCCAAAATACACAAATTATCAAAGAGGTTCATGCGGAGTACCGTAGATGTTTAGGGTGCTAATATATTCTCTTTTCATAACCAACCCCCATACCTAGATTCTCTCCCCCTCTTTTTTGGGTTATTCACTCTTTTCCCATTCCTATGGAAACAATAAAGCGTGGTGGTGAGTTTTTATTTGATCTGTGTGAGTTAAGTCAATGCAATGGCTTAGTCTCAACATTTCTACCGCTACAACAGTCATGAAGAGTCTACTTCAAGCAAAATCCTTCACTCGTTTAATTCTCAATACTTCCAAGTACAACCATTTCCTCAAGAATGTCTTACCACATATGAATCACACAGTCTTCTCTATGTTGGTCCATCAACATACGTCTCTAGATTATGGTGGATCCTCGAGAGACTAGGATGAACAAAACATTTCTCAAAGAGTTTCTCTTGGAAGATGTCTCTACTCAACACAACTCTTACAAGCATACTATTCACACCTACTACAAACTTATTAGGTTCTCCTTTCGTCTGTTGCGCTACTCTAATCTCAACTCGTTACACATTTCTTGAAATATACTGAATCACACTTGGTTCCATTACTCTACTATGCTTTGCTTGATCATTTAAATAACAGCAGTCCTCTCTCAGAATCTGTCCAATCATGATACACATTAGAGTCTTAAACACACTAAACAAAAACCACTTCTTGAGGTTGAGTAATTCCAAAATAAGGTCACTAATGGTTCCATTAGTCTTGGTTAGGTGTACAAATACAACTCAGTCACATGCTTCCGTTCGAGAATGTCTAAAGTAGGATACTTACAGAATAAGAGTTTTCTTTATCCTACTGACTTCCACATCGTACAACTGCTACGATAACACTGCTAACTTTTCCATAATTCCTTCCTAACCATACAACTTCACACTCTTAGTGTGACAACGCCTTTGATAACTCATGTGATTTAACCGATGAAATAATCCTATCACAGTTACACTTTTCCCAAGTAGTCGTCTCCTGACATTCGTAATGCCCCAGATTTCCTTCGGGATCACTGACTAACCATACAAACCAATATAAATCCTCATACTCCTTCCTTTAACTATGCAGTCCCATACCTGCAAAGCCTCAGGATCATTCTCATACCTGAAGCAAATTCAGTTTCCCACCTAAAGCTACTAGGATTATCTTAATGCCATACCTCGCCGTTTCTGAACTGTTACTAAACTGACTATCTCAGTTGCATTCGTAAATGCAGCGTTTCTAATGTCTAGTGCGCGACCCCAATACAAGGAATAATACTTTGTGCTTCGAACATCCCCCTTTGTAATTTCTCGGCATTCTAAATCCAAAGTGTCTTTGTTCACTGATACTAACATTTCTTCACTCCTGAGGGTCTCTAGATACTCCCATAGATACATTTCATATCATCTAACCTAAGATATACTTCGTCTATTCCAACACTGATCACCAAAGTTGAAGAATAGTCACATAACATGTCGGCCAAGATATGACAATCTCACATCAGTTCGACCTCGGGAATTCACGCGCACTCATTATTTACCACTCCATGAAACCAGAAACATCTATAAGGCATAATCTGATATCACCCACACAGTCACAACCACTCAGAGTCCTCATAAGCGTAGTACCGAAACTTGATCCATCTCATTATCGCTTGATAGTTCCCTTCTATATAGCACAACATATGGATCCTCGTTACACCTAACTCATGATAATTCGAGTCTGCGCCTCATGATTACTAAATTGGAACTTACCATAAGCTCTGGATCAACACTGTCCCACATCTGTCAAATCTCGTGCACGATAGCGACATTGTGGCGTTGTACCTGTCTGGTAGTACTAACATGGTGGTCCAACTCTGAGGCCATGATCTCAAGTAACCTACCCTATAGCGTATAATGATCTCCACCAGTATCTTATAGTCACAACCGTTAGATGTTCGAACAGCTCTCCACTGAGGTTATTTATCCTCAAAACCTTCCAGTAACACTCCTTAGGATGCTAAAACCTAAGAGTGCCATACGTTCAGGGTTTACTTACTCAGAAGTAACAAGATAGATAAGACTGGATAAGAATTCAACTCAAAATGTTATGTTATACGTGTACTCACTTCAACAATGCATGTATAAGAGATTCTAAGGATAATTATGCCATATAGGAATACCATGGTTTCAAAAAACTGAGACAACTGCAGTCATCCCACTGATGCTTCAAATATTCACTAGCTTCCATTCATCTAATTTCCTAACACAAAGTGTAGTTCTATGGAATCAATCGGGGTTAGACGAATTATAATTAGAAGGAAACTTAGGCCAGTGTATTTCACGCTTTCACTAACTTCAGTTGCTGCCTAGAAAAGTTCGAGGGCTCAAATGCAGATTAGCAAGAACGAAGATACAATTGTCCCTCCTCTAATGGGGTATCCTATTTCTTCCCAATTAGAGATCACCACTTCTACCCCTTCTATCAATCCTTTACTGGGTAATCCACACCCAACTTACGGCATACCGCAACGAGTCTGAGTGTGAAACCTTGTCCCTCCAAGTACTACGCACACCAGGGGGACCAAAAAGATCTGACTTCTTGGTTTAAACTCCCAAAAGTCTTTCATCAAGCAGGTTCTCAAGTCACATCCGCCACTGACACCAGGATTGAGAAGTGAATTTCTAGTGGTTTCAAACTTCTCTCCATCTCAGAATTCCCTTATTATAATCATACTCAAGTGCCCCATGAATTTCCTCTACTGCCACTAGGATCCAGAGAAAGTTCCACTTCGTCCAATCGAATCTTAGAAACTTCAATAGTTTTTAAACCTTACCACGACATTTAGGATGCTAATTATTATGCGTTAAGCGCTCCATCTATGCTCAACAATCCCAACATTCTCCCAACTCAACAGGCTTCAACCACTTCAGCTCGAGTCATTCAGATCTTACGCATCCTCATGGTGGCTCCACCGTGGTCCTATCCATTGCATATGTAGTCAGTAAGTTGGCCAGTCTCAACGATTGAATACTACGATAGTAGAAATCAGGCTAGCAACACACACATGTGAGGGAGAAGAGAATTTCTAGTGATGCTTCATGGTAGGGACAAGAATCGACCTGCTCTGATACCAACTGTAACACCCCGTACATATACATCTAGAATAATATGTAGTGATGTTAAATATGGTACAAGGAAACATACAAATGGCTGGAAAGGAAAACTAATTAAAACTATATACAATACAAATCCAAATTCAAACGTATACAATAAGCTTGTCTTCAACATTGCACAACAGAAAGATAACATCTACAAAGGTCTTCCTGCCATTTTCCCGTCTGTAGTCTCCAAACCGTCCACCTAGAAATTCTACCACTTATAACCTTTCCTGAAAAATATTGAGAGGATTGGGGTAAGGTTACTAAATTTCAGTGAGTTCTCCTATCATATGGGTTCACTCGGTTCTATAGGGTGCATGCATCAAAAACGAATTCACCGCGAATCCGGGTTTTTCTCCCACGGCTGGGTACAAGTACACAACAACGATACACCCCCATTAGAAGTCCCATAATTATCCAATGAGGCAAACAATACATAGTCAAACACAAACAAGTATGCAAACCCATACTCATGTGAAGGGTAAGAAAACACTTAGAGGGGGGGGGGGGGGTTGAATAAGTTTCTCTTTTTTCTTTTCTAACAAAGCTCAACAATAATGGAAAGACAAGTTATTTTTATCCTGGTTCGTTTGAACTCAAACTACTCCAGTCCACCTGTCAAGGTGATTTCGCCTTTCTCAACAAGGACTTAATTCACTATAATCAACTGATTACAAACACACAACAACTGTTGTGACTACCAATGCACAAGTAATCTTACAAGTGACTAACACCACTAAGACTTAAATCTAGTCCCAGTCTACTTGGGAAATCTGACCAAACTTGGTCTCTCAAGGAACAATTACAAGAGTTTAATATTTACAGATAGTGAGATAAAATTTTCTTCTAATAAAGCTATATCACAACTGTGATTTTTCACTTAGAATAATTTGCACAAAGTGTATGAACAAAGAGTTTGTGAGCCCATAATTTTTCACGTAGTTTCTTGCTTCCTTTTGAAATTGATTAGTTAGTTCGCTTGCAATAAATGTCCTTATATATATAGTAAGAACAAAAAGACCATTGCTGCCTTCAAAAAGAGGAGAGCATCAAATGCTTGCGTGTTTCCTTGCACTATTCCATTTTCTAATGAACTAGCGTAGACACTTGAGTGCATGAAGTCGTATTTGCATTAAATAAGCAAACGAAACTTGTAAGAACATGTTTCCTGAAGCTTGACAAGACAAGTTAGCTTTTACATTCTTTCAGAACTTACTTCAACGTCTTGAATTCAGAACATGCTTGCTTATCTTCTAAACAATGCTTTGCTTGCTAAGAACTTGATCAACTTTTGCTTTCAAATAAACTTCTGAACAAAACTTGCTTTCAAGTAATCTTCTGAACAAGGAATCCTGCTAAGTGTTAGAAGATGCATTTAAAATAAATGTCTTACCAGAGTCAGCATCAGCAATTGCGCTTAAAGCAAATATTTCTTTCAACAAAGAACTTCTTCATTAATTTTTAGCTCAGCACATCAAAATGCTTATGTCAGAACATTATCTGAAACAGTCAAATACGTTCATCAGAGTATAAATTATCTAAAATATAATTTATTGTTATCATCAAAATTCTAAGATATGATCAGAACTAATCTTGTTCTAACAATCTCCCCCTTTTTGATGATGACAAAAAATATTCAGATATAGAAATAAAATATAATAAGAGATAAGAATCTCCCCATGAAATAAATATTTCTATATATATAAAACTTCCTGAGAATAATTTTCAGAGCTTTGAAAAAATCTTCTTGGATTTCTTCAGAACTTCTTTTGAAGATAATGTTCAACTGAATTAAACTTTCAGAGTTTAAGTGATACCTGCAAAAAAAATTCTTTTGCACATAGAAAGAAATCTTATATTTTGTTAGAATGTCTGAGACTTAGTCCCATAACTGTTAATCAGAGATTAGATCAAAATACTCATTTTCTCCCCCTTTTTGGCATAATCAAAAAGTATATAAAAAAATAGTTGAAGAGCTTAAAAGTTTTCATAAAATAGAAAAAGATATCCGGAAGTACAAAACAACAAACAAAAGACAAGAAACAGAATGACACTAGGATTTCTTAGTAACAAGAGCCATAAGAAGATTCTTGATCTCAGATGCATATTCCTCTTGTTTCATCATCCAATTTCTGATTTCTTGGTTTGTCTGGTCTTGCTTATCCAAGCGCTCATGAATGACTTCATTTTCCCTTTTGAGCTCATTCAGAGTATCCATGATAAGTGAAGTAGGAGAAGAGGATGAAGAAGCTTCATCAGAAACAACCTTTGGAGCAGCAATCGTTGAGTCAGAACGAACAAAGGTTGAAAGAAGAGTGCCCAGATCCATCACAAGAGTTGGCACTGGTTCAGGTGCAGCTTTTGCAGAAGGTTGATTCAACAGAATAATTGCTAGAGGATTTGAATCTCCAGAGGATTTGAATCTTCAGAGGATTCTTCAGATTCATCTTCTGAAATGTCCATTTCATCAGTTGGAGCATCAGCAATCATCAGAGAAGACTTCTTGCCCCAAATATCAACAACTTCTGACTGAAAGGCATGTAGATGCTTGGAGAAGTTCTCAATCACCTGAGAGTGACATAAATCTTGCAGCTTCAGTGACTCAGCATCTAACGTTCTTCTGAAAGATTCCCACTGAAGATCTTTTGCAGCTGGGTTCACACTTCTGGTGCAGTCTTCCTTCAGCAGGTTCACGCATGCTTGAACTTCTGTTAAAAAATTCTGAAACAATATATTTACATCTGGCTGAATAGGTTTTGGGACAGCCTTTTTGAAATTTTTATTTTTCAAAAATTGTAGTGATTCTAAATCAACTACAGTTCTTAGAAAGTAACTGGTTTAGGATTTTCTGTTTGTTCAGGAGTTGCAAATTGGTCAGGTTATTCAAGTTGTTCAGAGGGTTCGAGTGATTTTGATGGATTGAGAGTTTCATAGGGTTCGTGTGTTGGTGATGGTTCAGATGGTTCATGAGTTTGGTGTTCTGGAATGTGAGGCGGTGAAATCTTTGGTGAGTTAGGAGTTGGAAGTTTTGGAGATGTGAGTGGTGTGATCTCAGGTGAAATGATTATGGTGTTGTCAGCAGTTGGGGTAGGATTTTGTGTTTGTGTTCTATTTAAGGCAAAAATGTTTTCAGAAGGTAGGTTGAATGGAGGCCTTAGAGTGGCCAGAGGTTCGTTGATTCCTGGTATTCTCCAAGACCCAGCATCATACCATCCAGTAGGTCTGGGTGATAATGGTTTATGAGGAGGTCTAGAAAGGTGTTCAACAGGAATGGTTTGAGAGATAGATGGTTCAAAGGGTTCTGAGTGAGATGGTTCTTATTAGGATGGTTCTGTTTGGGTTTCAGAGTGTTCATCAGAGTCAAAGTCACTCAAGTCTGATAATACTTGATCTCTTCGAGGGTTGTCAGCAAGAGGGTCAGAGGGCATGATCAGGTCAATATCAACATCTATATCACCTAAGGTTTGGGGTTCAGCAGATGTAGATATATTGACAGAATCATAAACAATAATAGTTTCAGCAGGTTTACCTGATTTCTTTTTCTTCTGAGGTCTGGCAGGAGGTCCTTCAACTGCTTTCCTCTTCAAAGGTTGCTGAAGAACAACGTATGGAGCAAATTGATTTCTTCCTTGGAGCTAAGCAGGATCGATTGGTGTTCCAGTCTCTTTACAAATTTCAATGTAATGTAGGATGATGCGTGGATGATCTCCTGAGTTGAACAGAGGGAAATCAACAATTGGTATCCTTCTTCTCTTAACAGTTGCTGAAACATACGGAGTTGGTTCTACCAGCAGCTTATCAATAATCTTCCTCTTCACTAAATTCTTTCCAGTCATAGCCTTTCCACACGTAGGCTCTAGCTCCCCAAGAAGATTAGCTTCATCTAAGTGAGCAATCAGACCATTCTCAGTCAAAATGTCTTAAATTAATCTACCCATAGGAATCCAATTCCTTTTGGATTTGGGGTTTTTCATCCTTTCAGCTTCCCTAGTCTCTTTGACATGATTCCAGAGATGTTCAAACAACAGATAAGGCAAATAAATTTTTACATTTGTTCCAATGTAGAACAATAAGTATTGTTGATCAACATTAATGTAGTCTGGAGAGCTAGTTTCCTTCCTATAGTGAATACACCCATGTATTATTCTTGCCCATATCTTGTACTTATTTTTCAAGTCCCTGACTTTAGAAGATCCTTGTCCATTTGTAAAAATTTCTGTATAGACCTTTGACATTTCCATTCTTCCACTTGAAATACCTATTACTCCATGTCCTTCAAAACCTAGCAACTTTCTGATTTGATTTTCAGTAATGGAGATTTCCTTACCCATTACGAAAGAGAGAATAACTTTAAGGGTAGCAATTGCATGTATCTAGAATTCCTTCACAAGGTGTGGAAAAACTGGACCAACAAGACGGTCAAAAAAGTTTCCATAACCTTGAAACTCAAGAGCAGGAATCAAATCAAAACCATTATCTCTAAGATTCTCAAAATCCACCATTAACTCACTTAACACTTCTAAGCTGTCCACTGGAATGAGAGTTGTTCTCTCAGGAACGATGTATTGCTCAGAGTGGATATTCTCAGAATGGGTAGAGGAGGAAGCCATTGGAGCTCTTAGAGTTGAGAGATGAAAAAGGGTTTCAGACAAAAATCACAGAAACGTTTGAGTTTTGAAAGAGACGGTAAAAAAATGATAAAGGGATTTTTCAAAAGTATTTATATGAAAAAGTTTGAGAAATAGGTTTAGAAATAAAACTGTAAAATTTTTTTTTAAAGAAATTAAAACGAATCTCATCATTACATGCATTTAATGATTTTGCAAAATTAGGGGAAAACGTGAGATTAGAGCTAATCATAACAGTTACCTAGAACGGCGTCAGTAGCTTTTGCACGCGTGTCCTTTCAGAAGCACACCACGTGTTCATCTCCTAAAGGTTGCATGTGAAAAATGTTTGTTCGAATGAATTTCTGAACTATACTAGAAATGAAACGTTAGAACATTTCAGAACTTTTCATATAGCTTCTGATGTAACTTCTCTTCTAACTTCTGAAGAGTTGTTAATCAGAACATTCATATCAGAACATTATGAAGTCAAACACAGAAGATAAATATTATTTTATTTAGGACATAATTTCATACAAATATTTTTCAAAATGAATTTAAATCTATCTTCTGAAAGGGGTTTGGTAAAAATGTCAGCCCATTGATGGTCTGTTTTTACAAAAATTAAATTTAGAATTCCCTTCTGAATATAGTCCCTTATAAAATGATATTTAATTTCAATATGTTTAGCTTTAGAATGTAAAATTGGATTTTTAGAGAGACAAATAGCAGAAGTATTGTCACAGAAGATAGGAATCTTACTCTCATAAAGATTAAAATCTTCTAGCTGACTTTTCATCCAAATCATCTGAGAACTACATCCAGCAGCAGATATATACTCAGCTTCTGTGCTTGAAAGTGCAATTGTTGCTTGCTTCTTGCTGTACCACGAGATAAGATTGTCACCCAGAAACTGGCAGCTTCCAGAGGTGCTTTTTCTTTCAATTCTATCTCTAGCAAAGTCAGCATAACAATAACCTACTAGTCTGTAATCTTGTGATCTTCTATAACACATACCCAGATTAGTAGTACCTTTCAGATACCTCAGAATTCTCTTAACAACAGTTAAGTGAGATTCTCTAGGATCTGATTGGAATCTAGCACATAAACACACGCTAAATAGTATATCGGGTCTAGATGTAGTCAGATAGAGAAGGGATCCAATCATACCTATGTAGAGCTTCTGATCTACCTTTATACTTACCTCATCTTTTCCCAGAATGCAGGTTAGATGCATTGGTGTCTTGGCATCTTTGCTTTTTGACATCTGAAATTTCTTCAGAAGTTCTTTAACATACTTCGTCTGGTGTATGTAAGTACCTTCTGGAGTCTTGTTGATTTGAATTCCCAGAAAGAACTTCAATTCTCCCATCATGCTCATTTCAAATTCTGCCTGCATGGTCTTAGAAAATTCTTTTCCAAGGGAGATATTAAAGGTTCCAAATATTATATCATCAACATAAATTTGACAAATTAAAATATCATTTTTAAATATCTTTCTGAAAAGAGTTGTGTCCACTTTCCCTCTGGTAAAATATTTTTCTAAAAGAAAATTACTCAGCCGATCATACCAAGCTCTGGGAGCTTGTTTTAAACCGTACAAAGACTTTTTTAATTTAAAAACATGTCCTGGATGTTTTGAATCATTAAATCCAGGAGGTTGATGGACATAAACTTCTTCTTCTATATAGCCATTTAAAAATGCACTTTTAACATCCATTTGATATAATGAAATGTTATTTTGAACAACAAAAGAAATTAATAATCTAATAGACTCTAACCTCGCGATCGGGGAAAAGGTTTCATTATAATCAATTCCTTCTTGTTGACTATAACCCTGTGCAACCAGTCGTGCTTTGTTTCTGATCACCTCTTCTTGCTCGTTCAGTTTGTTTCTGAAAACCCATTTGGTTCCTATAATGTTGAATCCTTTGGGTCTTGGAACTAGATCCCATACATCATTTCTGGAGCATTGATTGAGTTCATCTTGCATTGCTAAGATCCAATCATTATCTTCCAGAGCTTCATCAATATAAGTTGGCTCAATCAAAGAAATCAAACCAAACAATGATTCTTCATTGATTCTGAGAGAGGATCTTGTTCTGATGGGATCTTCTTTTCTTCCAATGATTACGTCTTCTTTATGAGCTGAAGAGATTATAGGAAACCTTTTATGAGTGGGTTGATTAGAAATTCTAAGATTATCCAGAGAATTGTCAAGAGGATGATCTTCTGAGTTGTAGGTGTTTAGGTATTGGCTTGTATTTTTGGTAAATTCCAAGTGTATGTGTGAATGTCATGACTGATGTCATAACATTCTAGTTCAGGTTGTACTAACTCTTTAGGTACATTTGCAGAAAAATATTGTAACTCAAATACTGATGTTCATAAGTGTGTATCTGAGCATGTTTGCAAAATGATCACATTTAGCTAATCAGTAGACAGGTTTTCTCAGATGTCATAACAGATGTTATGACATCCTGTTCTGAACTAGCAGGATTACAGGATTGGATAAGTCTGAGTTTTTTCAGGAAATAACTCAGTCCTTCCTAAACAGAATCCTGCGTTTTCTGAGGAGTAACCTCGCTCAATCCTAACCTGATCAACAAAGTACTGTGACCTGGACTTTAAGTCAAACGGAATCAACCCTAGGTTTTTGGAAACCCTAACTGAAGTTGCAGCTGCTATATATTCAACAGAGCTGCGGTTTTTGAAATCATCCCTGCTGATTAATTAGAAGATCGAGTTTGTAATCTGTATAGATTTGTTTAATTGTACTCCAAGCAATTATCATTGTGATAAGTGTCTTGGAATAGGTTTCAATTGTAAGGGTTGTGTAGCACTCAAAGCTTTGAAGCAAGAGTGTTTGAATGTTACTTGACTAAAGCTGTGAAGCAGAGTCAAGTTAGTTGTGTACATCACTCAAAGCTGTGAAGCACGAGTGATTGTGTTACTTGATTAAAAAGCTGTGAAGCATAATCAAGAGTGTGTTTTGAAGAGTGTCTTCATCAATTCTCAAGTCAAATTGGTTTATGTATCACTGCTGTGATTGAGGGGGAGTGAGTAGGAACTCAGGTTTAAGTTGTACTTAGATTAGAATTGCATTGGGTAGGTCTTAAGTGAAGGAGATAAACTGGTTGGTTTATTCCTGAATTAACATCTCTTATAGTGGATTCTCTCCCTGGCTTGGTAGCCCCCAGAGTAGGTGTTGTTGCACACTGAACTGGGTAAACAATTGACTGTGTTATTTACTGCTTTTGTATTTACTGTCATATAGTAAGTCAGATACAGTGTCACAACATTGGACGTGACATTGGGTATCTGTAGCCAGAATTTTCAATTGGTATCAGAGCAGGCACCCTGCCTGTATCACTGGGTGAGATCTAGGGATATCACTTTCTGGCACTATGGACAAAGAAGGAGTTTTTGGAAATAGACCACCCATTCTGGATGGAACTAATTATGACTACTGGAAACCTCGTATGATTGCCTTCCTAAAATCTCTGGACAAAAAGGCTTGGAGAGCTGCTGACAAAGGATGGATTCATCCCACCATAACTGAGGAAGATGGGACAATCAGTCTGAAGCCTGAGGAAGATTGGAGTAAAGAAGAAGATGAGCTAGCCCTGGGAAATTCCAAAGCTTTAAATGCCTTGTTCAATGGGATTGATAGAAATATTTTCAGATTAGTTCATCAATATGAACTGGCCAAGGAAGTTTGGGACACTCTCAAAACTACTCATGAGGGAACTTCCAAAGTAAAAATGTCAAGGCTTCAGATGTTGACCACTAAGTTTGAGAATCTAAAAATGATGGAAGATGAAACCATTCATGAGTTTCACATGAACATCTTGGAGATTGCCAACACCTCAGGAGCACTGGGAGAAAAAATGTCAGAAGAAAAACTGGTGAGGAAGATTCTCAGATCCTTGCCTAAAAGATTTGCAATGAAGGTGACTGCCATAGAGGAAGCCCAGGACATCAGCAAGTTGAAAGTAGATGAACTTATTGGGTCTCTTCAGACTTTTGAGATGGGAATCACTAATGATGATGTCAAAAAGAACAAGAGCATAGCACTTATGTCCAACACTGATGCTGAAGAAAACATTTCAGAAGCTATAGCCATGCTAGGAAGACAATTCAACAAACTCATCAAAAGAATAGATCCAAAGTCAAGGTCTAATGTTCATAACATCTCCTCTGACATTGACAGTTCCAGCAAAAGATCAAGGTCAGATGGGAAGGGAGTTCAAGGCAGAGGAATTCAATGTCATGGTTGTGAAGGATATGGGCATATTCGAGCTGAATGTCCTACCTTTCTTAAGAAACAAAAAGGAATGACAGTTACTTGGTCCGACTGTGATTCAGAAAGTAATTCTGAAGAAGAGACTGCCAAACGAGTTACTGCTTTAACTGGTGTTTGTACCTCTGAAAGTGATGAAGAGGTGACTTTTGAAGAACTGGCTGAAACATACAAGGAATTGTGTATCAGAAGTACTGAAGTCTGTGTGCAGAATAAGAAACAATCAAAACTCATCATGAAGATGGAGGCTGAAAAAAGGGAAAACCTTGAAACTATAAGTCTTCTAGAAGGAGAAGTTCAATTGCTGAATTCACAACTGGATCAAATGACAAAATCTGTCAAGATGTTGACAAATGGAACTGACAAATTGGAAGAGATCCTACAGATTGGACAAAATGTGGGAAATAAATCTGGTCTAGGATTTATGAAAGCAACGAAATCTGGTTCTGGTAGGCAAATGCCAAAACAGATGTCTCAACACAACTCTCGACATCAGGAACAGAAACATATGAGGAAAAGGTACCAAAGATGGAAATGTCATCATTGTGGTAGATATGGCCACATAAAGCGTTTTTGCTTCAGATTACATGGATACCCTAATCAGAATTCAGGTGTCAAACCTAAGTCTAAAAAGGTACCACGTGCTCCTCAATGGAAGAAAAAGGCTACTGCACTGATAGCTCACACTTCCCTGAGGGTCTCTGCAAAAGAAGACTGGTATTTTGACAGTGGATGTTCCAGACATATGACTGGAATCAAGAACCTCCTCAATAATGTTAAGCCTCACACCACCAGTTTTGTGACCTTTGGAGATGGGGCCAAAGGTGAAATCAAAGGAGTTGGTGATTTGAACTGCCCTGGAGTTCCAAGTCTAAATGAAGTACTGCTGGTGAAAGGACTGACTGCTAATCTCATTAGTATCAGTCAACTGTGTGATCTAGGATTCAAGGTCAATTTCTCAAAATCTGAATGCCTTGTAATCAATGACAAACAAGAGACAGTAATGAAAGGAGTCAGATCCAAAGACAACTGTTACTTATGGGAGGCTGAGAATACTAATTTCTCATCTGTGTGTTGCATTGCAAAAGAAGAGAAAGAGGTGAAACTGTGGCACCAAAAACTTGGCCATCTCCACCTAAGGGGTATGAAGAGGATCATCTCCTTGGAAGCAGTCAGAGGAATTCCAAAACTGCTAATTGATGAAGGAAGAATTTGCGGTGAATGTCAGGTGGGCAAGCAGACAAGGATGTCACATCCAAAGTCAAGACATCTGACCACCACTAAGGTTCTAGAACTCCTCCATATGGATCTGATGGGACCAATGCAAGTAGAAAGTCTTGGTGGTAAAAGATATGCCTATGTGGTTGTGGATGATTTTTCCAGATTCACCTGGATTAATTTCATTAGAGAAAAATCAGATGCATTTGAAGTCTTTAGAGAACTGTGCAAAAGAATTCAAAGAGAGAAGGAAGTATGTATTGTCAGAATCAGAA
This sequence comes from Vicia faba, assembly GCA_948472305.1. NCBI lineage: Eukaryota > Viridiplantae > Streptophyta > Magnoliopsida > Fabales > Fabaceae > Vicia > Vicia faba. The sequence continues at coordinate 45,126 of CATIWC010001750.1, forward strand.
GTGATCATGGCAAGGAATTTGAAAACAGCAGGTTTGATGACTTCTGTGCTTCAGAAGGAATCAGTCATGAGTTTTCTTCTCCCATAACACCTCAGCAAAATGGAGTTGTGGAAAGAAAAAACAGGACCATACAAGAATCTGCCAGAGCAATGTTACATGCAAAAAAACTTCCTATGTATTTCTGGGCTGAAGCTATGAATACAGCCTGTTATGTTCATAACAGGGTCACCTTGAGAAAGGGAACCTCATCCACCATATATGAACTCTGGAAAGGAAGAAAACCAACTGTGAAGTACTTCCATGTGTTTGGCAGCAAATGCTATATCCTGTCTGATCGGGAACAGAGAAGAAAACTGGACTCCAAAAGTGATGAAGGCATATTTCTAGGATACTCCTCAAACAGCAGAGCTTATAGAGTATTCAACTCCAGAACCAAAACCATGATGGAATCAATAAATGTCATAATTGATGACTATCATGAAGAAACAGATGTTCCTTGTACTGTTGAGACATTCTTTGAGACTTCAACCCAACAGGATGATCTACCCAACTCCACCACAACAGAATCAGAATCAAAGGAAGCTAGCAAGACTCCTTCCATCAGAATTCAGAAGGATCATCCAAAAGAGCTCATCATAGGAGATCCTAATAGTGGAGTCATCACAAGATCAAGAGAAATCATCTCAAATTCTTGTTTTGTGTCCAAAATAGAACCAAAAAATGTCAAGGAAGCCTTGACTGATGAATATTGGATTGGTGCAATGCAAGATGAACTGAACCAATTCAAGCAGCATGAAGTCTGGGAACTGGTTCCTAGACCTGAAGGAACTAACATCATTGGGACAAAATGGATATTCAAGAACAAGTCAGATGCTGAAGGAGTTGTCACCAGAAATAAGGCGAGACTTGTTGCTCAAGGATACACCCAAGTTGAAGGGGTTGACTTTGATGAAACCTTTGCACCTGTAGCCAGGTTGGAATCAATCAGACTCTTGTTGTCAATTGCTTGTCTTCTGAAGTTCAAGTTATTTCAGATGGATGTGAAAAGTGCCTTTCTAAATGGGTACTTAAATGAGGAAGCTTATGTGGAACAACCTAAAGGTTTTGTGGATCCAACCCATCCTGATCATGTCTACAAATTGAGAAAAGCTCTATATGGGCTGAAACAAGCTCCTAGAGCATGGTATGACAGGTTAACAAAGTTTCTCTCAGACAAAGGCTACAGAAAAGGAGGCTTGGACAAAACTCTATTTATCAAAACTGAAGGAGGGAAGTTGATGGTTGCCCAAATATATGTTGATGATATAGTGTTTGGCGGAATGTCAGAACATATGGTTAAACACTTTGCTGACCAGATGCAGGCTGAATTTGAAATGAGTCTCATGGGAGAACTAACTTATTTTCTTGGACTACAAGTCTCACAGATGGAGGACTCAATCTTCTTATCTCAAAGCAAGTATGCTAAGAATATTGTAAAGAAGTTTGGAATGGAGAATGCAAGTCACAAAAGGACTCCTGCTCCTACTCATCTAAAGCTCTCCAAAGATTCAAGTGGGGTTAAGGTGGATCAAAGTCTGTACAGAAGCATGATAGGAAGCCTGCTGTACTTAACTGCCAGCAGACCTGATATTGCCTTTGCAGTTGGAGTTTGTGCTAGATACCAAGCTGATCCCAAAGTCAGTCATCTCAATCAAGTGAAGAGAATTTTGAAGTATGTAAGTGGTACTTACAACTATGGATTGCTGTATACTCATGGCTGTGAACCGACTCTGACTGGCTACTGTGATGCTGATTGGGCTGGTAGTGCTGATGATAGAAAAAGCACTTCTGGAGGATGTTTCTTTTTGGGAAGTAATCTGGTTTCCTGGTTCAGCAAGAAACAGAATTGTGTGTCTCTTTCCACTGCTGAAGCTGAATATATTGCAGCTGGCAGTAGCTGCTCTCAAATGTTATGGATGAAACAGATGCTCACTGAGTATAACGTCACACAAGATGTTATGACATTATACTGTGACAATCTGAGTACAATCAACATATCCAAGAATCCCATTCAGCATAGCAGGACCAAACATATTGACATACGACATCACTTTATTAGAGACCTTGTAGAAGAAAAGATCATCAAGTTGGAACATGTTACCACTGAGCTACAGCTGGCTGACATTTTTACCAAGGCTTTGGATGCAAATCAATTTGAAAACTTAAGGGGTAAGTTGGGTATTTGCCAACATGAGGAATTGTAGCAATTAATTTTGCTTAAAACAAAGACCAAAGGACTTCTGCCTGTTCTGATTGGTTTAAAATTGTATTTTCTCATTTCCTACCACTGTTTTGAGAAGTTGAATAGGCACTCCTTTGCTTTGTTCCTCTCTCGTGCTTCACATCAATCAGAAATTCTTCTCATTTGCTGTTTGTCCTTCAAAACTGACAAAATGTCTCAAACGCCATCATCATCCAATACGACCATCTCAACCTCTTCATCTGATCAAGATTCTGGGACAATCTCTTCCTGTCTGGACTCTGATGTTCTGGAGATCTGTTCTCATAGAATTAACTCCACCAAGGCCAAAGAGGTGCGAACAAGACATACAGGTAATCCATCTCATCCTTCCTCTTCAGTACCCCCTGAAATTACAAATAGGGAAGGGACAGCCTATGTTAATCAAGCAATAGCAAAAATTGTTTCCCGAATTCTGAACGAGAACCACTCAGTTCCTGGCATTTCTGTTCCTCTGCACCAAGAAAACTCAAATGCTGAAACAAATCCAAATGTCTCTAAGAATGTTGAGACATCAAACAAAGAGAGAAATGCTGACAAGAAAAGAAAGAAGCCTGACTCCTCTGAGTCTGATGACAGTACTTGAAGGATGATTGCTGCGTGGTGGTGGAGTTTGGAAGTATGTCCTGCTGTTGTCTGCTGCTGTTGTCTGGTGTTCTGCTGCTGATCTCATTATTTAGTCTTGGATAACTGTATTACTTTATAAACATGTAATCTTTGGCCCATTTGTGGCTAAAGTGGGGGAGAATATTTGGTACTGCTTAATTAGTACTTGACACTATATTTTTCTGCTGTCATCATTTATTTCTGCTGCTATCTCTGATTGTTTAGGGACTTTAGCCAAAAATCTGCCAAAGGGGGAGTTTGTAGGTGTTTAGGTATTGGCTTGTATTTTTGGTAAATTCCAAGTGTATGTGTGAATGTCATGACTGATGTCATAACATTCTAGTTCAGGTTGTACTAACTCTTTAGGTACATTTGCAGAAAAATATTGTAACTCAAATACTGATGTTCATAAGTGTGTATCTGAGCATGTTTGCAAAATGATCACATTTAGCTAATCAGTAGACAGGTTTTCTCAGATGTCATAACAGATGTTATGACATCCTGTTCTGAACTAGCAGGATTACAGGATTGGATAAGTCTGAGTTTTTTCAGGAAATAACTCAGTCCTTCCTAAACAGAATCCTGCGTTTTCTGAGGAGTAACCTCGCTCAATCCTAACCTGATCAACAAAGTACTGTGACCTGGACTTTAAGTCAAACGGAATCAACCCTAGGTTTTTGGAAACCCTAACTGAAGTTGCAGCTGCTATATATTCAACAGAGCTGCGGTTTTTGAAATCATCCCTGCTGATTAATTAGAAGATCGAGTTTGTAATCTGTATAGATTTGTTTAATTGTACTCCAAGCAATTATCATTGTGATAAGTGTCTTGGAATAGGTTTCAATTGTAAGGGTTGTGTAGCACTCAAAGCTTTGAAGCAAGAGTGTTTGAATGTTACTTGACTAAAGCTGTGAAGCAGAGTCAAGTTAGTTGTGTACATCACTCAAAGCTGTGAAGCACGAGTGATTGTGTTACTTGATTAAAAAGCTGTGAAGCATAATCAAGAGTGTGTTTTGAAGAGTGTCTTCATCAATTCTCAAGTCAAATTGGTTTATGTATCACTGCTGTGATTGAGGGGGAGTGAGTAGGAACTCAGGTTTAAGTTGTACTTAGATTAGAATTGCATTGGGTAGGTCTTAAGTGAAGGAGATAAACTGGTTGGTTTATTCCTGAATTAACATCTCTTATAGTGGATTCTCTCCCTGGCTTGGTAGCCCCCAGAGTAGGTGTTGTTGCACACTGAACTGGGTAAACAATTGACTGTGTTATTTACTGCTTTTGTATTTACTGTCATATAGTAAGTCAGATACAGTGTCACAACATTGGACGTGACATTGGGTATCTGTAGCCAGAATTTTCATGAGTCTTCCTTTTCTTCTGAATCTTCCTTTTCTTCTGAAGTTTCAGAGTTTGAGGGATGATCTTCTGTACCTACAGAAAAATCAATTTGCTTTGGTTGTTGCTGGCTAAGCTTATCATCAAACCTGACTTTGATTGATTCTTCAACAATCAGAGTTTATGTGTTGTATACTCTATAGCCTTTTGAGCATTCAGAATATCCATGCAGAAAACACTTTTGTGCTTTAGAATCAAACTTGTTCAGAGTTTCTTTAGTGTTCAGAATAAAACAAGTACATCCAAATGGATGGAAATAAGAAATGTTGGGTTTTTTGTTTTTCCACAATTCATAGGGAGCCTTTTCAAGAATAGGTCTTAGAGAGATTCTATTCTGAATGTAACATGACGTGTTCACAGCTTCTGCCCAAAAGTGCTTTGCCATATTAGTTTCATTGATCATGGTTCTGGCTATTTCTTGTAATGTTCTATTCTTTCGTTCTACAACTCCATTTTGCTGGGGAGTTCTAGGACAAGAGAAATTGTGAACAATACCATTTTCTTTAAAATATTTTTCAAAATAATGATTTTCAAATTCACCACCATGATCACTTCTGACTTTTATGATTTTAAAATCTTTTTCATTTTGCACTTGGTTACAGAAGTCAACGAACACAAAATGTGACTCATCCTCGTGTTTTAAAAACTTGACCCATGTCCATCTGCTGAAGTCATCAACAATGACCAATCCATACTTCTTGCCTCTGATGGATGTAGTTTTAACTGGCCCAAACAAATCAATATGAAGTAATTCTAATGGCTTAGAGGAAGAGACAACATTTTTGGATTTAAAGGAAGGTTTTGAAAATTTTCCTTTTTGACATGCTTCGCACAGAGCTTCTGAGTTGTACTTCAGATTGGGAATTCCTCTGACTAAATTTAATTTATTTAGTTGAGAGATTTTTCTTAGACTAACATGTCCCAATCTTCTGTGCCATACCCATTGCTCATCACTAACAGACAAAAGGCATTTAAGATTCTGAGATTTAAGATCTGATGAATCAATTTTGTATATGTTGTTCTTTCTCTTGCCAGAAAAGAGGATTGATCCATCTTTTTGACTTACAACTCTACATGAGTTTTGATTGAAGATAATATCATAACCATTGTCACTTAATTGACTTATGGACAGCAGGTTATGAGCTAATCCTTCTACTAATAAAACATTAGAGATAGAAGGAAGGTTATCGCTTCCAATGGTTCCAGAACCAATAATCTTCCCTTTCTGATTACCTCCAAACTTCATGTCTCCTCCATCTTTAAATTCCAGGTTTTGGAACATATACTTTTTTCCCGTCATGTGTCGTGAGAACCCAGAGTCCAGGTACCATGACTGGTGTCTCAATTGAGCTGTTAATGACATCTGCAACAAATATTATTTTATCCTTAGGTACCCATATATTTTTGGGTCCTTTTGGGTTAGAGTGTTTAAAGTTCTGTTTGAACTTTGGGTTAGCATAAGAGTTTCCAGAATGTGATGTATATTTTATATCATGTGAGTGTCCAAACTTGAATTGTTTGTTCAGAGGTTTGTAAGTGAAAGTCATCTTAGCAACAGGTTTTGGTATGTATGTCTCCTTCCCTTTGGGAGGTTCATATCCAGTTCCTCTTCTGTTTTTCCCACTAACTCCATAGATCATTGAAGCCATTTTTCTTCTATCTATGCTTTTAGCCAGAAAATTTTGAAAGCTACAGTCATATTCTTTCAGAATATCTTTTGAACTAGACACAGACTCTGAAATAGAAATTTTTTGAACATTTTGAATTTCTTTTTTAAGTTTAAAATTATTTTCTATAAGTTCAGATTTTTCTGTTTCATGTTTCTCAAGATTAGATGCAAGACTCTTCTTGAGTTTCTTGTATTTGATTTTGAGCTGACTATAGTTTTCCAGAAGTTCTGATAAACTATCAGCAAGTTCATCTCTAGAAAATTCAGAAAATACATCTCTTGGTTCTGACTCACAGTCTGAGTCATCTACTGTGGTAGCCATCAGAGCTAGGTTGGCATTCTCATCTTCAGAATCAGATTCATCTTCAGAGGATTCTGAATCATCCCAGGTTGCCATCATCCCTTTATTTTTACCAAAATTTTCTTTGGTTTTTCTCTTTGAAGTTTTGGACAACCACTCTTGTAGTGTCCAAGTTCTTTGCATGCATAACATATGATCTCTCTTCTGTTTGACTTTTTGTGTCCAGAAGATTCTGGTTTATCTTCCGACTTCTGGAAGTTCCTGAACTTCTTCTGTCTGTGCTTCCATAGATGATTGATCCTTCTGGAGAGCAAGGATATTTCGTCTTCTTCTGACGCTGATTCTTAAGAGTTTTCTTCTTCAGCCTGAAAAGTGTTAGTATCATATTTCTTAATTTATTTAAGAGAAAGAGACTTACCTTTCTTCTGAGGCTCGTGCTCATCAAGTTCTATCTCATGACTTCTGAGAGCGTTGATGAGTTCCTCCAGAGACAGGTTGTTCAGATCTTTTGAAACTTTGAAAGCAGTGACCATTGGTGCCCATCTTCTGGGTAAGCTTCTGATGATCTTTTTAACGTGATCTGCTTTAATGTATCCCTTGCTCAAAACTCTCAGACTAGCTATCAGAGTTTGAAACCTTGAGAACATTGCTTCTATAGATTCACTTTCTTCTACTTTGAAGGCTTCATACTTCTGAACTAGAGCCAGAGCTTTAGACTCCATCGCTTGAGTGTTTCCTTCATGAGTCATTTTAAGAGACTCAAACATATCATGCGTTGTATCTCTATTTGTGATTTTTTCATATTCTACTTTAGAGATAGCATTTAGAAAAATATTTCTAGCTCTATGATGATTTTTAAAATTAGCTTTTTGTTGTCTATCCATATTTTTTCTATCAACTTTGTTTCCTTCTGAGTCTGTAGGATGTGTGTAACCATCAAAGACTATATCCCATAGATCACTATCATGACCTAGAAAGAAACTTTCTAGTCTATCTTTCCAGTACTCAAAATCTTCTCCATCAAATACATGAGGTTTGTTGTAACTATTGTAGTTTTGTTCAGCGGCCATTGTGTTTTCTTCTGGATCTTTTTCTGACACGGTTAAGTGTTGTGCTCAGAGTCAAGCTCTGATACCAATTGAAGGGTAAGAAAACACTTAGAAGGGGGGGGGGGTTGAATAAGTTTCTCTTTTTTCTTTTCTAACAAAGCTCAACAATAATGGAAAGACAAGGTTATTTTTATCCTAGTTCGTTTGAACTCAAACTACTTCAGTCCACCCGTCAAGGTGACTCTGCCTTTCTCAACAAGGACTTAATTCACTATAATCAACTGATTACAAACACACAACAACTGTTGTGACTAACAATGCACAAGTAATCTTACAAGTGACTAACACCACTAAGACTTAAATCTAGTCCTAGTCTACTTGAGAAATATGACCAAACTTGGTCTCTCAAGGAACAATTATAAGAGTTTAATCTTTACAGATAGTGAGATAAAATTTTCTGCTAATAAAGCTATATCACAACTGTGATTTTTCACTTAGAATAATTTGCACAAAGTTTATGAATAAAGAGTTTGCGAGCCCAAAATTTTCCACGTAGTTTCTTGCTTCTTTTTGAAATTGATTAGTTAGTTCGCTTGCAATAAATGTCCTTCTATATATAGTAAGAACAAAAAGACCGTTGTTGCCTTCAAAATGTGGAGAGCATTAAATGCTTGCGTGTTTCCTTGCACTATTCCATTTTCCAATGAACTAGCGTAGACACTTGAGTGCATGCAGCCGTCTTTGCATTAAATTAGCAAACGGAACTTGTAAGAACATGTTTCCTGAAGCTTGACAAGACAAGTTAGCTTTTACATTCTTTCAGAACTTGCTTCAACGTCTTGAATTAAGAACATGCTTTCTTATCTTCTAAACAATGCTTTGCTTTCTAAGAACTTGATCAGCGCTTGCTTTTAAATAAAATTCTGAACAACACTTGCTTTCAAGTAATCTTCTGAACAAGGAATCCTGCTAAGTGTTAGAAGATGCATTTAAAATAATTGTCTTACCAGAGTCATAATCAGCAGTTGCGTTTAAAGCAAATAGTTCTTTCAACAAAGAAATTCTTCATTAATTTTTAGTTCAGCACATCAAAATGCTTCTGTCAGAACATTATCTAAAACAGTCAAATACGTTCATCAGAGTATCAATTATCTAAAATATAAATTATTGTTATTATCAAAACTCTGAGATATGATCAGAACTAATCTTGTTCTAACATCATGTACGAGGAATCCAGGAGTCAGTCATTTCCCCTACTCAGGTTACACTGTCACATCCTCGGTGAGTTAGCCCCGTGCATCACATAAAGAGACTTATACCAGCACACCGATGATGAACGGAAAAATCCTAAACAGAAGCCCATCCGTAACGAGTATACGTGTTAAAATTGCCTAAGTAGAGTCACGGCCCCGTCAAACATCAATGTACACGTGTGAGGGATACACAATTCAACATTGTATAAAATGCCATCTCGACAACACGAGCCCACCGCGCGAAAGCCTAATGGTCTTTCCTACATGGAACCATTAGAGGTGAGTTAGAAATCCAAGAAGTGATATTGCCTATGTGGCATCACAACCCCACTATACCAAGCATGCGATGCAATTAACTGCTGGTGGAACTCCACACAAGGATCGACACAAGCACATTACAATGGTAGCTAAGGTGCTTATGACATACCAAGCACGCATATGTAATTGCATCAAGTGTGGAAACTCCCTATCATATAGGCCCACAAGTGCACATCATAACGGTATAAATTGACACACATGGTCTACGTCATAAGTGATTTACGTCCTAGTTATCAGGCCTACTCCGATTCAAGCATAGAAATCACCAAGATCACACAACACGGTATGCACAATTACATAGTGCATCAAACCACCATGGCAAATACATCCGAACGTTCAACTAGAACAAATGGGAATAAGTAATGATGACAAAATTTCATTTTCACATAATGCACTTCTCAACACTTTGCATATGACAATCATACATATTCATGAATTGCACACAAGTGATCATAGCATAATATCACAATATTTATTCATAAAATGTGATTAAATATATTCATACATATTCATGTCACAATTGGGTGTAAGATCACATAAGGCTACACACATTAAACCAAACATTTATCAATAATCACTGAGACCAAGGATGTGTCCAGTATGCATCACGGTACGGGACTGCACTCAAGGGATTACTAATACAATTCTGTCCAGGAGGGCACGTTGAGTGGAGCCTCCCGCGTTAAGAGCGCTCTGTAGAATAATTAAATTTCATGTCTCAGGAGGGCATGCTAAGCGTGGTCTCCGAATTTCCCTAATTCAACTCTCAGGATGGCGCGCTAAGCGCGACCCTACGTGCTAAGCGCGATCTACAAAATGAAAAAAACCGTAGTTGTAACACCTCTTTCTTGAGGTCTCCAAACCTTATTCCCACATTCCAATCCATGTATCCATCATATGCAAACACGAAAATTAAGGTTATTCACATACTATTCATCACTCGGAAATAACATGCATCAATGGTTACTCATTCTAACCCTTGTTCCCAAACATGCCAATTTCAGAAAAAATGCAAATTCCTACCCAAGCTCTAACTATGGAACTCACCTTGGATTAAAAGAGGTTAAGATGGAATCCATGCAGCAAATGAACTCTTCTCTTTCCTAAAACTCTACCTCCATCACATGAAAATCCGTAACACCCTTTTCTTCAATATCAACAATAATCTTCAACCTTCAAACGCATCTTTCTCTTTCAATACACATCTTCCTGACACAAAATTTTATATCAAAATGAAGAGAATTTCGTGTAAATTCTAGAACTTCAAGAATTTCTTAAATCAGAGTTACGAGTAGAGAGTTAATACTTGATTAGTTGAGGTTGTCCCTTAAGTGAAAAAATGGAGATGATGAAGATGAACATAGCTTCTCTCTCTCCTCTCTCTCCACCTTTCCATCCAAAAATCTGATTTACTTTTGTTATCCACCAAACATGTCATTAATATTCCACGCACTCATGTCTAATGGCCATAATGTCCTCCAACCACAAGTTATTTACTAGTTTGCCATCTAGTCCAACTCTAATCAATCCCTTCTTGATTCAACTAAATCCATTAACTTCTCTTAACAAATTTCTAAATATAATCATATACAATACACTAATACTAATAGAATAATGATGTTACAAAGAGGTTGGTAAATACTTGGGTAAAAAATATGATTAATTTTTGGAAGACTTTAGGGTTGTTTTTGGGAAATTGAAGGCAACGAATATTTTCTTATAACTCATATGTAATCTCTTGTAACAACTTTCCGAGTATAGTGAATTGGAGAGTTACTCTCTCCCCACAGAGTAGAGCATTTGATCAAACTGGGTAAACAAACATTCATCTTTTTCTCGCCTTATTCTGTTATATTATCTGTGTATAGATTATTATTGCTGTAAACCATTTATTTTGGTTGCTACTATTCTTTGCCTCACAAATTGATATTGAATTTTGTTGCAATTTACAACATGATTCACAAAATGTGGTGCGGTGAGGGTGGAGCAAAGGGACATTGTTTACAAGTGAGCACCATGGTTAGTAGATGGGAGATCGAAATTTTTTCCAATAACAACGACTTCGGGTTGTGTAAAATTAAGATGCAAGCAATTTTAATTCAAGAGAAGTGTATCGATAGTTTGAAGTTTGAATCATTGATGCCTGCAGAACTTACACAAGTATAAAAGACCGAGATGGTGGATAAGGCCAGAAGTGCCATTATTTTGTGGCTCGAAGATAAAGTTCTAAGAGAGGGTGAATGCTTAAATGTGTCAAGAGAAGGAGGTGGGAGTAAAGGAATGTCAAAATCAAAGAGTTTGAAAAGTTAAAGATAAAATGTTTTAATTGTCAGAATATCAGTCACTTTAAAAGGGATTATCTTGAGAAAATGGTCAATACAGATTATTTTCAAGCTGCAGTTGCCTTTGGTGAGGAAAGTTATGAGGATATCGATGTACTAGTAGTATCAAGTTTGAAAACTGAAGATAGTTGGATCATTGAATCAGGTTGCTCTTATCACATATATCCAAGAATAAAATTCTTTGAAACTTTGAAGATGATACAAGGTGGAGTTGTTCGCCTTGGTGATAATAAGACTGGAAAGGTTCATGGAATTGGTACGGCCAGACTTAAAATGTTTGATGATCGTGAAATTCTTATTCACAATGTGAGGTATGTTCCGAAACTCAAGCGAAATTTATCATCTATAAGTATGTTTGATGATCTAGGCAATTATACTAGAGTTGAACACGGAGTGTTAAAGGTTTCACGTGATGAATTGATTATTGCTAAAGGGTCTAAAATATATGCTCTATATATTTTAGAAGGTTCAAATGTTTTTATTAATTCATCCTTAACTAGTGGAGGCTTTCATGACAAGGAAGAACTATGGGATTTGAGTTTAAGGCGTTATGAATGCCTTGAGAAAGTTTCAGAGGAGTATAATGAATTTTGCAGAAATCAAGGGTTAAAAATGCATGTTACCGTTGAGTTGTTATTGATTTTTTGGGGAAGAGTTGAGATTAAGACAACTTAATTGGTTGGTATAGAATTTCTTCAGTGGGAGAATAGTGAAAACTAAGGGAGAAACCTGGTAAAAACTATAACCGAGAAAACTCAGTTTGAGGTTGAGTTTCCTACTATGGATGCTAGCAGTAGTGAGGAAACAATTACAGAGATCTCTGATTATCATCTGACTCATGATAAGGTAAAGAGAGTTATTGTAGCATCTCAAAGGAACAATTATGCTAGCCTTGGATATTATATTTTTAATGTGGATGAAGGACTGCAAAATAAAATAAGAAAAATCTTAAGGGAGGCATTTGAAAACAGGTGGGGTCAAGGATGGTTGAAAAATCATACTTGTAGGCTTGTTAAATTACCTAGGTAGGAAAAGGTAATTAGAAACAAGTGAATGCAAGTGACGAGATCAAGATTCAAGGGTTTTGAATTTGATCAAGGTTATTGATTAGAGTTTCAACCTGGTAGAGATCATGAATATTGTTGATGGTTAAATTGGAATCAACGCGGTTTAAAGTCAAGGTGGATATTGTTGTAATGTTCCTTAAAACCTTTGTTGATGAAGAGAAAGAAAACATATTTTGAGATTGTCAAAAATCAGGAAGTCAAAAAGTAATCTTGTCTGAGCGGTTCACAAGTATCGAACTCAGTTGATTCGATTCATTGATCTATTCATTAATGTTAGAATATTTTATATTAATTTGAAGATCATATAAATTAATATAAAAAGATATTATAAGATATTTATAATAAACAGAACAAGGCTCTGATACCAATTGAAGGTGTGAAGAAAACACAAGAAAGGGGGGAAGGGGGGTTGAGTTGGGTTTTCCTTTCTTGTAAAACTTTTGATTCTAAGCATTATTCATTGGAAAAATCTTCTGATTATTGCTTCTAATTAATGCTTCTAATTAGGTTCAGAAATCATAAACTCTAAAGCATAAACAAAAGTAAAGAACACACGATATATCCTAGTTCACTTGAGAAACCCCCAAGCTAATCCAGTCCATACTTCCAAGGTGATTTCACCTTGAACTCGAGGACTTAATCCACTATAATCATTCTGATTACAATCGCACAGGTAACTGCCGATGACTAACATCCAATGAAACATTCAGGGATCCAAACTGGGTATAAAGTTCATTGACCCAACATAATCCGATTCTCCATAATCTCCTCTCAGGATTTCCTTCCAATGATATCCATCAGCGATCTCAGAAGGCTGACCTTCACTTAGTCCCCTTTGAGATATTACTACCATTGATCCAATAGAATCCACTACCAGGATTTCATCTATAGTGGTCGCAGCCAAAGTCTTCTTGAGATCAGACCTTCACTCAGTCTCTCAAGGTATCATCAAACAACTGTTTCATTTACATTTGTTTACAATAATATGCTTCTACGCAAGCTCGATGTAAACTGAATTTAAGCACATCAGAAGATCCTAATACACACTAAAAATATTACATTTTATTTTAGCTCTAATGTGTGGTCTTCTTTTCTTCAAGTAACTTCTTCACGGACAACAGCCCAAAGCACTTGAATTGTTAATGTCTTCTTCTTCAAAAGCTTCAGAAAGCTTTGTTGATCTCATTATAGCACATAGAAGAAATTATTCATCTTAATTCACCTTAGAACCTTCTGGACAATAGCCCTTGTTCTATCTTCTTTAATGATCACTTTTGAGCACAACATTTATGTTGTGGATTTGTAACTTGAACATTGATGATCATCTTCATTATCTCTTGAAGCTTAGTAAACTTTATGAAGTATATAGAATTGCGCACAAAATGAATCAATAATTTCATTGTAATCATTAACAAAATGATTTGAGAATCATTTTGATAACAGTTGGTCTTGTTGTTGTTATAGTGGTTAATAACTTTGGTTGTGTTCCAGCAAATGGATGTTATCTTTTAGAATTGAACACTAACAACAACAACTTACAACTTTTAGCATCTTACTAAGCAACTTATGGAAAGCTCCTCAATATTCAGCATCATGTGTTGAGAAATAGCTAACCAACCAACAATTTTAAACCTACGATTCTTTTATTATATAGCCAAGCAAAATAGAGCCGTTGGCTATTTGAAAAAGAGTCGTTACAAATAGTATTACTATGTCCTTATCTCTTCCACACTTTAAGTTAGTGGAGAGGTAGTGGCATAAAGCTTTTCATATTGTGTACTATTATACTGTGTTACTGTTATATTATTTCCTTCTGCACTTCAGAGGCTTATGCGAGCGTGAGATTAGAAGAGAGAATATAACATAAGGTATTCAGAACTTCAAGTCTTTATAGTCTTCAGCACTTGGTTGTGAGAATCCGTTGAAGAGAACCTTTAGATTAGAAGAGCTTCAAGTCTTCAGAGTCTTAAGAACTGCATCTTTAGAGTCTTCAACACTTTGTCTTCGGAACATTCTTGTAGATAACCTTGGACCTTTATAATTTCAAGTCTTTGGAATCATTAGAACTTCTGTCTTAGAATCTTTAGCACTTGGTTCTTTAAGAATCGTTATCTTCAGAACCTTATTACTAGAAATACAAATTCTTCAGAATCTGGACTTCAGTTAGAAATGTTGTCTTCAAATCTTTTAACTTTGTCTTCTTTGGAACAAGTTGTCTTTTAGAAACTAATTTTTTAGAATCTTGACTTCAGTAGAAACTTTGTATTCAAATCTTCTAACTTTGTTTCTTGAAACACACTGTCTTTTAGAAACGCGAGTCTTCAGTATCTGGATGTAAGTAATAACTTCTGTCTTCAGAGCTTTTGACTAGTTTCTTCAGACAAATATCAAGGCTTACACTTCAGAATCTTCTAGAGTATCTTGCTACTGTTTAATAGAACTTGTGTAGCATAAAAGAGGAATCATTTATCTTCTAATGTCTTGGCCACGCCATCCGTCAGAAGCAGAACCTGTTTGTTAAGTACTCAATATAACAAACATTAGTATAACAAAATTGTTCATACAATCATACTTATTTGTTATCATCAAAACTCAAAGACAATATTGTAGAACCAAATCTTGTTCTTACAGTTAGTCCTAGTCTTGATGATACTAAACGCTCTCTTTTTCTTAGAGAAAGAGGTAGGTTTAGTCCTACTTGGTACTTTGTTGAAGAAGTTATCGGTTTTGATGAGACCAATCTCTATCACTCTTGGGTTCAGATATGTATTACTAACACCCTTTCTTTAACTCCGTTCATCAATTCAACTGATTTTGTTTATTTGATTTGTTAGGCTTCTTCATCAAGGGGTCCTCAAGAGAGGAATACTCAATTGGATAATATGTTTTGGAGGATTTGGAACCTCTCTCGTCAGAAGAAGCAGGTTTGATTAATTTTCATTTTCATTATTATTATTTTTTCAATTTTAGTTGTTGTTGATGATGTTGATGATGATTATGATTGTGATTGTGATGATGATTGTAACACCCCAATTTTATTTACCAAATATTTATTAGTATTTATTTTGTTAATTATTATTTGGTTGATAATTATTTAATCATTTGATTTTGTGTGATTATGTGAGTAATTGATTTAATTGAAATATAGTGTTATTTAAGTAATTGAGTTAGTAAGTGTGAGAATAGAATTTTTAGTCAATTGGGCCTTGGTGATGGTTTAGTGTGATATTGGGTTACACCCAATAGATAAAAACAAGAGTTAGTAAGGGTTGTTGTAAAACAAAAAGAAATATAATTAGAAATAAAGAAACAAGAGAAGAGAAGAGAAGAGAAGAGAAGAGGAGAAAAGAGGAAGAAAGAAGGAAGAATCCTAGAGTATCTACATCTAAGGTAAGGGTGGATATTCTTTAATTTATGGGTATATGTGATTTTATGTGATGGGTAGTAACATGAAATAAGATTTGTTCTTCAATTTCTCGATTTTGACATGTTAGTGTTTGAATGTAGAATCATGAAATTGATGTTGAAAATCATGTTTTGATGTTTGGTATTTTACGCTATATGTTAGATATAGGTTATAATACAATTAATTGGTGAAAAATGGAGGTTGGAATGGATTTTGGTTGAGAAATTCGTAACAAGACAGAACTGTCTGCAAGCAGATTTTTCTAGTTTTTCGCGAGGCTGCTTAGTGCCCTAGGTGCCACTTAGCGCGATCTGGAATGTGAAAATAAACATTTTCTAAAACTGTTCTGAATTATGGATGCTTATAAATTACTATTTATTTACATGAATTTAAATAATTTATTCAATGTGTTTTAGATTGGTTTTGGATGACTTTTGATGTGAAAACGATTACTTGATTTTGTGTATGTAATTGTTCGAAATTGATGTTGATTGAATATAACATGGTTTGGACTTATTTTTCTACTTGTAATCATGTGGATTGTGTTAAAGTATGTTTAATACATGATTATGTGATATATGATGAATTCATTTGATGTATGTTTGTAGTACATTACTTATTATTATATATATTTTATAATGATATGAATTCTCACCCTTCCATTGGAACGATATTTTATACGACATCACTCAGGTATCGAAGATAGAGATGCTTCTTGCAAGGAGTAATTTGAGGAGCTAGTCTTTTATTTATCCATTTTACTAGGTAGTGAGTCATGCTCTGGTCTATGTAACATGAGGAATGTTTAGATTCATGTTTATTTTATAATATTTATGTTTATTTAAGAGATGTTGTTATTCTCTCTGAATTATTTTATGTGGATTGAGATTTATATGATGATGGCCTTTAGTGCCTAAGATTTATGTTATGATTGTCAGTATGTGTGATCGGTGGAAATAGAACTGACTGTTTTGAAATGCTGGTTCGCGAAATGTCGCGGTAAGCAAGAGTCGCCACTGTCTTTTATTTTCTCCAACAAGGAAAGGACAAAAGCACAACAAAATTCCTTTTCGAGATGTTTCTCGGTTCGGGAGGTAGATTATAGAAAGGGAAGGTGTTAGCACCCTTTCTATCCGTGGTTATCCACGGGCTCTTAGGTACTTGCTCACTATGTTTTCAAAAAATGTTTGCTTTTCTTGTGTTTGTGGGTTTTGAAAAAAAGTTTGTTTTGAAAAATTCTAGGTAACTCTTGTATCAGTCCTCAAGAGTGTATGAAGTGTTTGTTTGAAAACTTTTTGAAAGTGTAGGTGCGAAAAGTTGTTTTTTTTTTGTTTTGAAAGAGCAAGTACCCAGTAGAAATCTACCTACTCTAAGGAATTAAGCTGTGTAAAAGTCCTTTAGACAGTACTATCCCACTATTGAGAAGTAGGTAGCACCGTCGTTGGAGTTATTCGGGTCAATTCGATTATTAGGGACATATGTGGTCACCAAAGCAATAGTAGGACACCTTAGCGGTAACCCTAATGTCCTAGATCCTTTTTATCCGAGGCAACCGTTTCGAGGCAACTTGGATCTTTAGACAAGAGGGCGACCTCTAAAACACCCTATACTCAATGACCACGTTGAGGCAACCAAGTGAGGCGTACCCTAGGAGTGGCATGTGCACGTGTGTCAGGTTTCAATTTAAGATTATCTTTGCACATGTATTGTGGTGAGCTACGAGTTGATTTTATTTTTCAGGTAAGTCTTGTCATGCATAGTTAACAGTTAATAATTGTGCGGAAAGTAAATTGCGGAAAGTAAATCTACGCTATTACAAGGCGTCGGGTATTTACATCTCCAAAAACATAACCCTTGAAAAGATAAATGCGAGAAAATAAAGAAAGCGATAAAAGTCCTAATTAACTATTACATTCTCGGAACAGATACATAAATATGATCAAAAATAGGAATAAAGAATAAACATGCGCGCGAATGAATTGAATCGGGAACGTCCTTAGGGTTTTGACCCTTTTTGAGAAAAGAATTAATTTTTGGTTATTTTGCATTAAATTAAACCTAATTCTAATTAGTTAAATAAAAGAAATGTTTTTTAAGTTTTTTATATTTTAATGAAAATAAAAATAAAAGAAATTAAAAGTTGTCAAGAAAACCCTAATTCTAAATTTATTTTATTTATTATGAAAAAGTCAAAATTAAACCTAATTAATACTAAATTAATTTGTTAGAATTTATTTACAAAAAATAAAGTGGAATTAATAAATAATAATATTAATAAAAATATTTACATTTTTTAATTGTCTGAATTTATTATGAAAATAATAGTTAAGTTAATTAAATAATAATAATATTAATAATAAAATAATTAAAGGTAAAATATAAAAGAGAAAAATAAGAAAACAAAACCCAGGGGGTGTTGGGCCCAAAAGGAGGTACGTTTGGAAATTGTTGGCCCATTAAGCTACAAGCCTGTTTGACCTTTGGAATCAGCTATGCATAGTTGACTGAGGATCATGATGATTATCATCTCCTGGCCATCAGATTTAAGCATGTGGCCACCTGGCGCCTGATTGTTTGAGGTGCATGATGGAATTCATTTGGAAATCTGCACACAATCATGTTAAACAAAATAATATAGAGTTTTGGGTGGACCTGGGAATCGAACCCAGGTCCCAATGGATACCAGCCAGCGCATCTACCACTGAACCACTTGCCTGCATTTGTTAGTATAATGATTAGTAAATATTATATTAAATAATCAATTCAATGCTGCACAAAAGCAAAACACGCGCCTTTTTTCAAACCAACCAACCACGTATCAACACACAGTCGTCTTCCTCGTTTGCCTGTAAAAAGAACAAATAGATAGCGGGGGTTTTTAAACCCCACAACCTGCAAGCACGAATAATAGCGATTATGCCTAGGATGAATATAAATATTTCGCGAGCATGGCGTTTGATTCGTCTTGATACCACGGTTTCAACCATAGGTCTTAAAGGTCCCAATTTTGCCTGGTTACTGAATCCCCAAATTCAAGGTTTAGGAACCCTAGAATTCATCAATGGTGATTCTTGATTCTGTGCATCATAATCCAATTAACCTGTACCATTAGCTTCCTATGGACTCAAACAATGTAAAACAAACAATAAATCGTGTTAATGATGCATGAAATAAGCAATTCGATTTTCAAAATAATCAGCAAACCGTGAAGCTGTTCTTGGTGATTCTTTGGGCTATGGAGCTTGGTTTTGATTGCAAATCGTTCTGGGAACCTCCTGCAATGTGTTAGAATTAATAAAAAGCTCTGAATTAGCCTGGAATATGGAAATCAGTTTCCAAGTTTCTTTGATTTTTTTCAATGTTGTTATGGCCTCTTCTGCAACAATGTTATCGTCCAATGCATTAGGTTTAGGTTGTGTACTTATAGTTGAATGAAACTAGGTTAAATCCTTGAGCAAAGATCCATGGAATGATGGTTTCAATATTTGATTTTCAATCATATATTTTTGAATCTTTTTGATTGGAAAATCTTGCCAAACTTGGAGATTCTTGTCCCCTTGATGTGCACACGAGTTTTCCAGCTCTTTTAGGTCATATTTGCTTCATGAAAAGATTGAAAAACCATATCTTGATATTTCCTACAATTTAAATTAATTAAATGAATTAAAATTGATTAAAAATCCAATTAATTAATAAAAAATAAGAAAATAAATCAATTTAAGCTTGATGGGTCGTGCATAGGCCTTGGATAAAGTTTCAAGAAGGAATTTGAGGCCCATTAGCAAGAACAATGTGTTTTGAGCAAAGTTGACTTTTGCAAATTCACAAAAATTTCCCAACTTCTCCAATGTATATCTTGCTCAATTTTGATCATATGAACATGTTCTTGGACATTTTGGAAAGGTCTTGAAGTCCTCTAACCAAGGCCTTTTTTCCCATGTCATTTGGATTTACCAATCTCAAGTTATGGTCTTTGACTTAAAGTGCATTTTTGTTGACTTTTGAAATTGACCTATAATGTAGAAATTGATAACTTTTTGTGAGAGCATTTCTTGGACTTAGAATGTGAAGATGAGTTGTAGGAAATGTCATCCCCTTCAAAATGAGCATTGGATGGGATTTTTATGATGAACCATGAAAAAGTTATGCCTTGGTCAAGATACAGTTGACTTTTCTGCTGTCCAAAAATAGTAACTTTTTGCATCTTGATGATTTTTGAGCCATTCTTGTGGAATCATGATCAAGACTTGATCAAATGATGACTGTGTGCTCAAAATAAGATGTTGACCAAAAAATATGACTTTTGACTGCAAAATGACCATTTTACCCCTGTAGTTGATTGTGAAGCAAATGAAGCTTTTGACTGTGCAATTTGACATTGTGAGCCTTGAGACTTGACATGTAGGTGCTTGAGAACATGTATAGGCCTATGGGACTTGATTGAACCATTGAAAACCTCAAATTCTTTGAGAGAACCAAAACCCTAATTTTGACTGGCTCAGGAGGCAGTTGGACTTTGCAACCCTTGAGGAATCTTGAACCATTTGAAGATGACTCTTTGACAACTTTGAAGAATATGGGAGGGAAAATTTTGGGGTACAACAGTTGCCCCTGTTCAATCTTCTTAAACCTGAGGATGTAGATTGGCTTGCGTTCCTTTCGTGATCCGAAGGTGGAAGATGATTGAACACTAGAGTGCCCAGAAATTTGCACTCGCATAGTGTAGTATCAGCAATGTGATGCCGGGAATGGGCTTACAGATGCCATTTGGAGATATGGTGGATAGGAGGATGGGCTTATAGATGCCATCTGGAGATGTGACAGAATCTTGTCGGGAATGGGCTTACAAATGCCATTTGGAAATGTAATGGATAGTTGTGGAGATGGGCTTAAAGATGCTATCCAGGGGTGTCGATCGCGTAAGAGATTCCTTAGCGAGAACTTGCATACTTGAGAAAGAAAGATGGCTTCCTGGCCTGTTACAGGTGTTGATCTTCAAACTCTTCATGTAGATAATTTTCCTGGCTAGTTACAGGTATAGATCTACAATCAATCGCTCACAGATATGCCCTGGCTAGATACAGGTATCGAATTTGGAACTTCAAAAGGTTGGTCGAGATAGCTTTCCTGACTGGATACAGGTGTTGATTTTTCAATCTCATCATGAAGATACTTTCCTGGCTAGTTACAGGTATAGATCTACAATCAATCGCTCACAGACATGCCCTGGCTAGATACAGGTATCGAATCTGGAACTTCAAAAGGTTGATTGAGATAGCTTTCCTGACTGGATACAGGCGTAGACCTCTAATCAGTCGCTCATAGACATGCCCTGGCTAGATACAGGTATCGAATCTGGAACTTCAAAAGGTTGATCGAGATAGCTTTCCTGGCTGGATACAGGCGTAGACCTCTAATCAGTCGCTCATAGATATGCCCTGGCTAGATACAGGTATCGAATCTGGAACTTCAGAAGGTTGATCGAGATAGCTTTCCTGGATGGATACAGGTGTAGACCTCTAATCAGTCGCTCACAGATATGCCCTGGCTAGATACAGGTATCAAATCTGGAACTTCAGAAGGTTGATCGAGATAGCTTTCCTGGCTGGATACAGGCGTAGACCTCTAATCAGTCGCTCATAGATATGCCCTGGCTAGATACAAGTATCGAATCTGGAACTTCAGAAGGTAGATCGAGATAGATTTCCTGGATGGATACAGGCGTATATCTCTAATCAGTCGCTCACAGATATGCCCTGGCTAGATACAGGTATCGAATCTGGAACTTCAAAAGGTTGATTGAGATAGCTTTCCTGGCTGGATACAGGCGTAGACCTCTAATCAGTCGCTCACAGATATGCCCTGGCTAGATACATGTATCAAATCTGGAACTTCAAAAGTTGATGGTAATATCTTTTGATTTGACTTTTTCCTGAAAAGGCAAAACATTAGCTGTATGCAATGTCATGATGTATGAAATGCATGATGTCATGATGTTTCAGGAATAAATGAGATCGTGTCGTATGCACTTTATCATGTATGTAAATAGGAGGTATGAAATGTGAAATGTTTATGAATGTATTTTCGTCTGGGAAAATAAATCCTTGACGAAAGCCGGGAGTTTGTTGAATCCTGGGCTGATGTTGAAGAGTAGAGTTCTTCATTTATGTTGGGGATGATGAACAAAGTTGATTGCAAGAATAAACCTGTAGGAGAAGATGACTCCATTGAGGAATAAATCTGGTGAAGAGATTACTCTGCGGGGAATTACCCTGTGGGAAGAGATGCTTCGCTGAGATTTTGATGATAACTCCGCTGGGGATTCCATAAGTTTTGTTGGGGAATTTGATGAACTCCGCTGGGGATAGGAAGAACTTTGCTGAAGACAATCCTTCCGTTGCAATTTGCTGAGGATAACCCAGTTAGACTCTGGTGGGGAACAACCTCTGAATATGGCTGGGAGAGACATTCGTACTCTACAGGGGATAAGCTTCCAGAATCTACTGGGGAGATGGTTCAACTCTCCTGGGGAAACTTTGGACTGTACTGGGGAAGTGGCTCCACTGGGGTGTCTGTATTCCACCAGGGAACAATATTATATTAAGACTGTCGGGGATGCTTGCTGAGGAATCTGTATACTCTGCTGGAGAATATTGAGATCTTCTGGGGATACCCGATTCCTTAGGGCTGACAGTAGACTAACTCTGCTCGGGGGAGAGTGTTGCTGACTTGCTAGGGATACTGTGTCTTTTCGGGGCTGATG
Organism: Vicia faba; assembly: GCA_948472305.1. NCBI lineage: Eukaryota > Viridiplantae > Streptophyta > Magnoliopsida > Fabales > Fabaceae > Vicia > Vicia faba. The sequence goes on from CATIWC010001750.1 coordinate 67,573, forward strand.
GGAGACCAACTCTGTTTGGGGAGAGTATTGCTGAGTCCTGCCTTACTCTGCGGGGAGTGAAGGTATCTTGATTAAATTCTTCAGCCGAACCTACCTTGGTACCTTGGTGGACAGAGCAACTAGATCACTTAGACAATTCCTATTGCCCCTGTTTCTGATGTCACCTGTAATTAGTCCTTTGTTTCGCGCGCAAATATTTATGAGTTAGCAATTAATGTCAAATGCATATATCAAAAATGAACATTGGACGTTTTTTGCAAAACAAAACAGATAAAGGAAAAAATAATTGGCAATTTGTCTGGAAAGTGAGTTTGTATTGATTTTTGACTTTGCCTGTAAATAGGCGTTTTTTGTACAAGAGGCTGACGTCCTAGTAAGAGGACGCCGCCGAACAAAATAGAGTTTATACAATTTGTGAAAAGGAAAACAAAACAACTATGTGAAAAGTCCCACTGGGTTCCAACTCTGCTATCGCCTTTATGTCTTCAAGCGTCTCATCACTTTGCTGCTTAGTTGGAGATGAAGCTGATTACTTGGTGCCGTGTAAGCCTGATAGTTGATACCGAAGTCTGGATGCAAGGTGATCCAATGAGACATAGTGTTACGCTTGTCCCTAATTTTTCCTGGACCGCCCTTTCGGGTTTTCAGTCCACCGGGATACCCATTTTTGCCCAAGCCGCCTTTTCAGGTTTTCGACTTGCCGGGTGTACAGATTTTTTCATTTCATCCCTTATTTTTGCCCGAACCCTTTTGGTTCGCCGGGAAGCCCTTATTTTTGCCTAGGTGTGTCAACCTAGCGGGTCTTTAATCATGCGTAGTATCTTTTTACTATGTCTGCATTGGCGGGGTGAGGAAGGTCGTCACCATCCGTGGTAGTTAGAATCATGGCTCCTCCTGAGAAGATGTTCTTAACCACAAATGGCCCTTCGTACGTAGGGGTCCATTTGCCCCTGGGATCACTTTGAGGTAGAATGATGCGCTTGATTACCAGTTCCCCAACTTGATACTCTTGCCGTCTGACTTTCTTGTTAAATGCCTTGATCATCCGTTTTTGGTACGTCTAACCATGACAAATAGCAGTGAGTCTCTTTTCATCGATTAAGTTTAGTTGATCAAGTCGAGTCTGGATCCAGTCATCTTCGTTCAAACCTGCATCCTTCATTATCCGGAGAGAGGGTATCTGGACTTCAATAGGCAAGACTGCCTCCATGCCGTATACCAAGGAATAGGGTGTTTCCCCTGTTGATGTCCGCGTTGAGGTACGGTACCCATGAAGAGAAAATGGTAACATTTCGTGCCAATATTTATAGGTCACTGTCATCTCCTGCACAATCTTCTTAATATTCTTATTAGCTGCTTCTACAGCCCCATTCATCTTCGGCCGGTAAGGAGAAGAGTTGTGGTGCTGTATCTTGAATTGCTCGCAGAGCTCAGTGATCATCTTGTTGTTGAGATTGGTACCATTATCCATAATGATCCTTTCTGGTACACCGTATCGACAGATCAGGTTGTGCCGAATGAATCGTTCCACGACATTCTTGGTTATGGTGGCAAAGGAAGCTACTTCAACCCACTTTGTAAAGTAATCAATCGCTACCAGGATGAAGCGATGCCCGTTGGATACCGTAGGTCTGATCTCGCCGATCATATCAATGCCCCACATTGCAAAAGGCCAAGGTGCTGTCAAGACGTTCAAAGGAACTGGAGGAACGTGCACCTTATCAGCATAGATTTGGCATTTATGACATGTCCGAGAATGTTGGTAGCAGTCAGCTTCCATTGTGGACCAGTAATATCCCGCCCGAAGGATTTTCTTTGCCATGGTGTGTCCACTGGAGTGCGTTCCGAAGGTACCTTCATGTAGCTCTGTCATGATCCTTTTTTGCTTCAGTCTTATCCATACAACGCAGTAAGGTTGAATCATGGTTTTGCTTGTAGAGAATGTCATTGCTGAGGAAGAACTTTGCCGCGAACCTTCTCAGGAACTTTTTGTCATTAACAGATGCGCCCTCGGGGTATTCTTGAGCTTCCAAGTACCTCTTCACCTCATTATACCAAGGCTTTTCTGTTACCTCTTCGGTCTCAAGATCACAGCAATGTGCAGGTTCATCCAATTTCCAGATAATGATCCGGGGAGCCTCGTTGTCCCATTTGACTTTGAACATAGAAGACATCGTAGCCAGCACGTCCGCCAACTGATTCTCCTCTCTTGGGAAATGTTCAAAAGTTATCTCCTCGAAATGGGGAATCAACGTCAATACATACTCCTTGTAAGGAATAAGATTTGGGTGTTTCGTATCCCACTCGCCTTTGATCTGACTGATCACGAGAGCGAAATCTCCGAAGACACTTAAAAACTTGATCCTTAGGTCAATTGCAGCTCGAAGACCCATGATGCATGCTTCATACTCCGCCATGTTGTTGGTGCAGTTGAAACATAGCTGGGCGGTAAGTGGAGTATGAGTGCCTTTTGGAGATATGATCACAGCGCCAATGTCGTTACCCAAAGCGTTTGAGGCTCCATCAAAGTGCATAGACCATCGGGATCCTTCCTCAGGTCCTTCATCCGGTCCAGGTACTTCACAATCAGTCACTACCATAATATTCTCGTCTGGAAATTCAAAGTTCATCGATTGGTAGTCTTCCACTGCTTGGTGTGCCAAATGGTCTGCCAATACACTTCCCTTGATTGCTTTCTGAGTCGTGTACTGGATGTCATATTCGGTCAAGATCATCTGCCATCTTGCTATTCTTCCGGACAAGGCAGGCTTTTCGAAGATGTACTTTATTGGATCCATTTTTGAAATCAACAGGGTAGTGTGAGTCAACATATACTGTCTCAGCCGGCGAGCAGCCCATACCAAAGCGCAGCAAGTTTTCTCGAGCAGTGAGTATCGGGTCTCACAGTCGGTAAACTTTTTGCTAAGGTAATAAATAGCGTGCTCTTTTCAGCCAGACTCGTCATGCAGCCCCAACACACACCCCATTGAGCTGTCAAGTACTGTCAAGTATAAGATTAGAGGTCTCCCTTCAACCGGTGGCATAAGGATGGGTGGCTCTTGGAGATACTCTTTGATTCTTTCGAAAGCGGCCTGACATTCATCGTTCCAACGTACTACTTGATCTTTCTTCAGTAGCTTGAAGATTGGTTCACAGGTAGCAGTTAGATGTGAGATGAATCGGGCAATATAATTCAGACGTCCTAGAAAGCCTCTGACTTCTTTCTCTGTCTTGGGAACTGGCATCTCTTGTATGGCTTTCACTTTGGCAGGGTCCACTTGAATACCTTTGTCACTTACAACGAAGCCTAGCAATTTTCCAGATCTCACCCCAAAGGTGCACTTGTTTGGGTTCAACCTCAGCTTGTACAACTTCAGACGGTCAAACAGCTTCTGTAGATGGTCAAGGTGTTCCTCCTCAGTTTGGGACCTTGCAATCATATCATCGACGTATACTTCAATCTCATGATGGATCATGTCATGAAACAAAGCAACCATGGCACGTTGGTAGGTTGCCCTAGCATTTTTCAACCCAAAAGGCATGACCTTGTAGCAAAAGGTTCCCCACTGAGTAACAAAAGTGGTTTTCTCCATGTCTTCAGGAGCCATCTTGATCTGATTATAACCGGAGAACCCGTCCATGAAGGAGAATACCTTATGCTGAGCAGTATTGTCAACCAGAACGTTGATATGAGGCAGAGGGAAGTCATCCTTGGGGCTCGCCCTGTTCAAATCCCTGTAATCAACACACATTCTGACCTTACCATCTTTCTTTGGCACTGGAACCATGTTGGCAACCCACTGAGGGTAAGAAGTCACTGCTAGAAAACCGGCGTCAAATTGTTTCATAACCTCAGCTTTGATTTTCTCGAACATCTCTGGACGCATACGGCGGACCTTCTGCTTTACCGGAGGGCATTCTTCCTTGGTAGGCAAGTGATGAACCACAATGTCGGTATCCAACCCAGGCATGTCTTCGTAAGACCAGGAAAAGATTTCCACGTAGTCATGCAGCATCTGAATCAACCGTTGTTTCACACTAGGCTCCAGATTGGCACCAATCTTGACTTCCTTTCTGTCTGTCTTAGTACCCAGATTTACCGTTTCCACTGGCTCTTCATGTGGCTGAATGGCCCTCTCTTCCTGGAGTAGCAGTCTTGCAAGCTCACTAGGCACTTCACAATCATCTTCACCTTCGTCTTTGGCCAAGTTGATCGGATTTTCGAAGTCATAACTGGCAGTAGCATAGTAGTTACCAGTGAGATCCAGAGTGGATTGGAACCTGTATGTTGTGAGTGTGTGTAAATATAGCTGTTTTGCAATATATAACAAAGAAAGACAAGGAGCGCAAGATTTGAAATGCAAAAAATGTCCAATGCTTTTATTAATGATATATGAAAATGACACACAAAAGCCCTCACAAATGAAGCCACGGTGCCCCGGGTAAGACACCGGGCCATAAAGTTCCACAAATTATTGTTTTTTACAAATTCAAAACAAAGGAGTTCATTACTGAGTGACAAAAGTAATAGGTATGAAGTCTTTCGCAGTCCAGTTGCTTGGTCCATCGTTGGTCGTTGGGTAGATCCAGCTGTCGAATTCAGATTCCTCTACGTCGTCTTCAATAGCATTCACTCCCGGGTTGGTGATGAACACAGGAGGTCTTCCAATCCTTGCCTTACGGAAAGCCCTCTGAGCTTCTGCAGTGAAACCCAAACCAAACTTGTCAGTCTTCAGAGTGAAATCAGGAAGTCGGCCCCAGTTTGCACACTCACCCTTCTCAATAACAGCCCGGGCATCCTTTAAGGAAGCCATCTTTACAGGAGGATCTTCTTCAGTCACAGTCTCTGCTGATGCCAGTGTCGGAGGAACCTTTTCAAAGTGTTGAAAGGGGGTCTCAATGAACTCCCCATCCATTTCTACGTACCAGAACGAGTTAAGGTGGTTAACCATATACTCTTCCTCCCCCTGAACTGTCACGATCTTCCCCCTGATCGGGTATTTCAGCTTCTGATGTAATATGGAGGTCACAGCTCCAGCCTTGTGGATCCATGGACGACCCAACAAACAAGAGTAGGATGGTCGGATGTCCATCACATAGAATGTTGAATCAAAGACATGAGAACCAACCCTGATTGGAATATCAAATTCACCATGTACCATCCTTTTGGACCCGTCAAAGGCCCGGACAATAATGTTACTTGGCTTGAGCTCCAAACCCTTGCAATCCAACCTGTCTAGAGCTTTCTTGGGTAATACGTTCAACGAGGAACCAGTGTCAACCAGCACATGGGCAAGAGTAGTGCCCCTGCATTCGATGGAGAAATACAGGGCGTCGTTATGGTTCTTCCCTTTAGCAGTCAGATCAGCGTCAGAGAATCCTAAACCATTATCAGCAGTTAAGTTGGCCACACAATCGGTAAATTGATCAGCAGATGTCTCTTGTGGCACGTGGACCGTCTTTAGGAAGGTAATCAGAGCCTTGGCATGGGCATCTGAATACAACAACAGTGATAGCATTGAAAATTTAGATGGGGTGTGCCCCAGCTGCTCAACTACGTTGAAATCACTCTTCTTGATAATCTTAAGAATCTCTTCCATCTCTTGCTGGGAAGCTTCAACAGTGGTTGTCTTTGGTGCCTCCGTCTGGGCAGGCTCATCAGTAGCAATCCCTTTTCCCCGAGCGTCAGATGACTCGGCAGCAGGGGTAGAAGCAGGAACTTGGTCAGGCAGGGAAGCAGGCACACTTGCAGGTGTGATGACAATAGGTCTCTGGATAGCTGGAGGCGCAATATCTGGTGAGAAGAGCCTGCCACTGCGAGTGACTTTTGCAGGCCCGGTGATGTTGATGACGCCGGTACTAGTATCAAACTCTTGTTTTACTCCAAGAACATAAACATCTGCCCCATAGTGCCAAGGGACAACTTTGTCAGATTTATAGGGGATGGGCCCCGGAACAGTGATGATTATAGGTGCAACCTTCTGAGTAGACGTGATTTTGACAGGCTTCTTTGAGGGAGCCTTAGGAGAGTTGTTGAAAATAGTAACAATGGACACTTCTTCAGTAGGGGTAGCAGGAACAACAATTTTCTCGAACAAGATCTCTTTATTATCCATCAGGTTTTGGATACCTGACTTTAATAAAGGACAACCAGCAGGTGAAATAGAACATAGATGGCAACCTTTACTACATCCCGGAAATAAACCGGCTAGCAACAGGTTCCTTTTGACAGTCAACAACGGAGTAACAATATCATCCATAGAGGCTACATACAGGTCTTCCTCTACAGCATTCACTCCATGCTTGGGCATGGGAGCAGTCACAACATTGGGCCTTTCGGACGCTTCAAACTCTATCTCTTTAGCATCGATAAGGTCCTGAACCTTATTCTTCAGAGCCCAACAATCATCTGTAGAATGCCCCGGGCTGTCAGAGTGATAAGTGCAACGGGCGTTGGGATTGTACTTTGGAGAGGTGGTGTTTACAACCTTTGGAGCTTCTTTGACAGTTACCAGGTTGGTTGACAGTAGTTGCGGCAATATCTGGGACAAGGTCATACTGAGCCGAGTGAACTGCCTTTTAGGTCTCTCACCCCTTGGCTGGTTGTATTGTTGAGGAGCAGTAGCAGGCTTTGAAATTACCACCGCGTTGACAGCTTGGCGGAGTTCCGGTTTATTTTGTCTCCTTGAACCATAAACAACACTAGATTCTTTCTTGAAAGGTTTCTTTTCAAAGCTCGAGGAGGCCCCTTTCTGTATCTTCCTAGACTTGATACCAGCTTCTATCCTCTCACCAGTCAAGATCAGATCTGTAAACCCAGCAGAAGAATTCCCAATCAGATGGTTGAAGAACGGACCAGACAGGGTCCCCAAGAACATATCAACGAGCTCACGGTCAGTCAAAGGTGGCTGCACCCTTCCAGCCAGGTCTTTCCACTTTTGTGCATACTCCTTAAATCCTTCACCCGTCCCTAGTGACATACCCTGGAGTTGGGTACGCGTAGGAGCGAGGTCGGAATTATACTGATACTGCTTATAAAACGCAGTAGCCAAGTCCTCCCAGTTACGAATGCTGGCTCCATCTAGCTGATAGAACCATTCGAGTTGAGTCCCTGAAATACTATCCTGGAAGAAATGGATCCATAAATTCTTGTCAGCAGTGTAAGGTTGGATCTTCCTTACATATGATCTGAGATGCAGCTTAGGACAGGAAGCTCCGTCGTACTTTGCAAAAGCGGGTGCCTTGAACTTATGGGGAATCACCACCCCAGAGGATAAGCCTAGGTCTCCAAAGTCCAACCCGGGCACATGTTGAATCTCCATAGCACTTAGGCGGTACTCCAGCTGTTTGTACCTGTCCTCAACAGGAGGGTACTGCTCATCATTATAATCTGTCTCGTTGTCGGAGACCACGGGACTAGGAACCCTTCTCTCTTGGGGACTGTCCTTCCCTACAGAGGAAGTAGTCAGTTCAGCTTCATTTTGTAGTCCATTCCCAAACCTTCGTCTAGTGTTGAACAACACAGTCCTCTTCTTCTTCTTCTTCAGAATCAGAGTCTTCAACTCTTATTGACCCTGGGCTAAGCTTATGACCAACTCTTGGAACTGGGCGTTCTGGGCCTGGAGGGCCTTAATAGCTTGTTCAGTAGTAGGTTCAGAAGACATGGTGACGGCTGAAATAAACAGCGAAGAAGATAAGTGACCTGTAAAAAGAGTACCTGTTATGCACATGATGCATGGTATGTTATTTATGCAATGCATTCAAGGGTTCGAAAGTTCAAATTCGTTGTAGACAAAAAGGAACACACGTTATATTAAGAAATAATCCGTTCAGTACATCAGGGCCTCATGGGCAAAATATTACAAAATACTTAATGCTAAAAGACACTGCGCATCCTCTTTGGAGCGATGTAAGTGTTGAGGGTCTTTTCCTCGTGAAGTAGGCGGGTGAGCTCCATAACCTTCTTCTCGCTGGCATGTAAACTGGCTTCAAGAGAATTCTGCTCTTCCTTGAGTTGGATCCAACTCTTTTGCATTTCTTCCCAAGATGTTGGCATGTCAGGATGTTGGATGGTGTACGGGACCTCTCCTTCCAAAACAGGCTCTTTGATCACGGGGAGAATATGAGGGTATGACATCATAAGCTTCTAGGAGCGGGCTCGTACCCACTTGAGGTAAGGCTCAAGGGGGATGGAATTCTTGTGCCCCAGGGTCTTACTATCTACCTTGTTAGGCATCCTCCAAGCTCTGATGAATCTCTGGCGAAGTCCTTGCGTATCATTGTCGAAGTGAAAAACTATGTCAGGAATCAACATGTCATGAGGGCCATCCCTCCGAGCATATCCAAATTGCCTCAAAGCTAGACAGGGGTTGTAAGTAATGCCTCCTCTAATTCCAAGTAAAGGAACATTAGGAAATTCTCCGCAACAATCAATGATAATGACATTTTCTCTGGTTCGAGAACACCAATATATATCAGAATGTGTAAGAGTCATTAACCGTTGTGACCATCTCAAATCCCGCTCGTTCTTTAAAACTGATTGTGGAAGGTGCGAAATAAACCACCTTGCCAGGAGAGGAGTGCAGCACATGAGAACACCTCTTTTCTCATGGTTCGAGTGTAACATGAGTGGAGGATGTCCCCAAGCAATGTAGGTATGGGATTCCTGGACATGAAAATCTTGACAGCATTTATATCTATAAGTTTATCCGGATTTGGGAACAAGACCAACCCATAGACAAGGAGTGCCACAATTTCTTCAAAGGCTTGTAGGTCAAGAGAATTCCAACATTCTTGGGCCTTCTCAAACAGGAACTTTGCCAAGAATCCTTTGATACCACTTCTGATTTCCCAATGCCCCTTGATGTCAGATGGTTGCAGACGTAATGCTTTAGCAACCTCTTCAAGTCTTGGTTCCTTTTCCGTACCGTTGTAGGGTAGTTGACTAAGGATAGGAATTTTCAGAAGTTGAGAAAACTCTTCCAAAGTAGGCACCAATTGATAATCCGGGAAAGTAAAACAGTGGTGCAAGGGGTCAAAGAACTGGAAGAGAACTTTTATCATATCCTCTTCAATGTTGGTGTTGACCAAGCTGATGAGTCTACCATGCCTTTCACTGAAGGAAGAGTTCTCGGGAATCCTGGATGTAAGCTCCTTAAGCTGAGGAGGGATCCTTACAAGGTTGACCTGAATTGTTTTCCTGCGGATAGTCTCCATGTCCTACAAAACAAGAACAAAGATGAAGATTCGAACCCTTGAAGTGGTTAGTAAATGCATATGATGCTTTATGATGTGATGATGTTATGATAAATACACACCACAAGTATTCACAAAATGCAAACATGATAAGGCACACAAGTCACACTAGACAGCCCTTAGAGTTTAGGCCATCATGAAGTTTAGGTACTACCCTCTTGAAGTTGGTGGGCTCAAAACCTGTCCTATCAAAAGTAACCGGGTTCTAAGGAGCTCAATATAATTGGGTTGTTTTCTATGTTCATTGTTTTGATTTAGCCACTTAACTGGCGACCAAAATATTCCAAGAAAACAACCCTCAATGAGTGTAGTATTGAGTATCTACCAACTTCGAACTGCACCAAAGTCGGTCATCTCACTACCCCTAAAGAGGCCAGGATGGTCAAGTAAGGTTCTAAGGTCAGTTGATGCTTCACGACACCACGCGGCGGCCCTGTACTCTCCTTGACTTGACTCAAGGGTTACCGGTACTCACCAAAGTTCCACATCAATGTAGCAACTACTTCAACCATGTCAGTATACCCCGCACAGTTCCCTCACAGTTTGTTGCTACTTCTAAAAGGTATCCCCCAGATCCGGGTTAGGATCTATGGAACTCCAAGACAAGCCCACAATATTAAATCAAACAAAGCAAGCAATTGAAAACAAGAATGATCTAATCCTAAGGTACACCTCACTTATAATCTCCCCAGTAGAGTCGCTAGTTCTGTCATCGGTGGAAATAGAATTGACTGTTTTGAAATGCTGGTTCGCGAAATGTCGCGGTAAGCAAGAGTCTCCACCGTCTTTTATTTTCTCCAACAAGGAAAGGACAAAAGCACAGCAAAATTCCTTTTCGAGATGTTTCTCGGTTCGGGAGGTAGATTATAGAAAGGGAAGGTGTTAGCACCCTTTCTATCTGTGGTTATCCACGGGCTCTTAGGTACTTGCTCACTATGTTTTAAAAAAATGTTTGCTTTTCTTGTGTTTGTGGGTTTTGAAAAAAAGTTTGTTTTGAAAACTTCTAGGTAACTCTTGTATCAGTCCTCAAGAGTGTATGAAGTGTTTGTTTGAAAACTTTTTGAAAGTGTAGGTGCGAAAAGTTGTTTTTTTGTTTTGTTTTGAAAGAGTAAGTGCCCAGGAGAAATCTACCTACTATAAGGAATTAAGCTGTGTAAAAGTCCTTTAGACAGTACTATCCCACTATTGAGAAGTAGGTAGCACCGTCGTTGGAGTTATTCGGGTCAATTCGATTATTAGGGACATATGTGGTCACCAAAGTAATAGTAGGACACCTTAGCGGTAACCCTAATGTCCTAGATCCTTTTTATCCGAGGCAACCGTTTCGAGGCAACTTGGATCTTTAGACAAGAGGGCAACCTCTAAAACACCCTATACTCAATGACCACGTCGAGGCAACCAAGTGAGGCGTACCCTAGGAGTGGCATGTGCACGTGTGTCAGGTTTCAATTTAAGATTATCTTTGCACATGTATTATGGTGAGCTACGAGTTGATTTTAGTTTTCAGGCAAGTCTTGTCATGCATAGTTAACAGTTAATAATTGTGCGGAAAGTAAATTGCGGAAAGTAAATCTACGCTATTACAAGGCGTCGGGTATTTACATCGCCAAAAACATAACCCTTGAAAAGATAAATGCGAGAAAATAAAGAAAGCGATAAAAGTCCTAATTAACTATTACATTCTCGGAACAGATACATAAATATGATCAAAAATAGGAATCAAGAATAAACATGCGCGCGAAAGAATTGAATCGGGAACGTCCTTAGGGTTTTGACCCTTTTTGAGAAAAGAATGAATTTTTGGTTATTTTGCATTAAATTAAACCTAATTCTAATTAGTTAAATAAAAGAAATGTTTTTTAAGTTTTTTATGTTTTAATGAAAATAAAAATAAAAGAAATTAAAAGTTGTCAAGAAAACCCTAATTCTAAATTTATTTTATTTATTATGAAAAAGTCAAAATTAAACCTAATTAATACTAAATTAATTTGTTAGAATTTATTTACAAAAAATAAAGTGGAATTAATAAATAATAATATTAATAAAAATATTTACATTTTTTAATTGTCTGAATTTATTATGAAAATAATAGTTAAGTTAATTAAATAATAATAATATTAATAATAAAATAATTAAAGGTAAAATATAAAAGAGAAAAATAAGAAAACAAAACCCAGGGGGTGTTGGGCCCAGAAGGAGGTACGTTTGGAAATTGCTGGCCCATTAAGCTACAAGCCTGTTTGACCTTTGGAATCAGCTATGCATAGTTGACTGAGGATCATGATGATTATCATCTCCTGGCCATCAGACTTAAGCATGTGGCCACCTGGCGCCTGATTGTTTGAGGTGCATGATGGAATTCATTTGGAAATCTGCACACAATCATGTTAAACAAAATAATATAGAGTTTTGGGTGGACCTGGGAATCGAACCCAGGTCCCAATGGATACCAGCCAGCGCATCTACCACTGAACCACTTGCCTGCATTTGTTAGTATAATGATTAGTAAATATTATATTAAATAATCAATTCAATGCTGCACAAAAGCAAAACACGCGCCTTTTTTCAAACCAACCAACCACGTATCAACATGCAGTCGTCTTCCTCGTTTGCCTGTAAAAAGAACAAATAGATAGCGGGGGTTTTTAACCCCCACAACCTGCAAGCACGAATAATAGCGATTAGGCCTAGGATGAATATAAATATTTCGCGAGCATGGCGTTTGATTCGTCTTGATGCCACGGTTTCAATCATAGGTCTTAGAGGTCCCAATTTTTCCTGGTTACTGAATCCCCAAATTCAAGGTTTAGGAACCCTAGAATTCATCAATGGTGATTCTTGATTCTGTGCATCATAATCCAATTAACCTATACCATTAGCTTCCTATGGACTCAAACAATGCAAAACAAACAATAAATCGTGTTAATGATGCATGAAATAAGCAATTCGATTTTCAAAATAATCAGCAAACCGTGAAGCTGTTCTTGGTGATTCTTTGGGCTATGGAGCATGGTTTTGATTGCAAATCGTTCTGGGAACCTCCTGCAATGTGTTAGAATTAATAAAAAGCTCTGAATTAGCCTGGAATATGGAAATCAATTTCCAAGTTTCTTTGATTTTTTTCAATGTTGTTATGGCCTCTTCTGCAGCAATTTTCTCGTCCAATGCATTAGGTTTAGGTTGTGTACTTATAGTTGAATGAAACTAGGTTAAATCCTTGAGCAAAGATCCATGAAATGATGGTTTCAATATTTGATTTTCAATCATATATTTTTGAATCTTTATGATTGGAAAATCTTGCCAAACTTGGAGATTCTTGTCCCCTTTATGTGCACACGAGTTTGCCAGCTCTTTTAGGTCATATTTGCTTCATGAAAAGATTGAAAAACCATATCTTGATATTTCCTACAATTTAAATTAATTAAATGAATTAAAATTGATTAAAAATCCAATTAATTAATAAAAAATAAGAAAATAAATCAATTTAAGCTTGATGGGTCGTGCATAGGCCTTGGATAAAGTTTCAAGAAGGAATTTGAGGCCCATTAGCAAGAACAAAGTGTTTTGAGCAAAGTTGACTTTTGCAAATTCACAAAACGTTCCCAACTTCTCCAATGTATATCTTGCTCAATTTTGATCATATGAACATGTTCTTGGACATTTTGGAAAGGTCTTGAAGTCCTCTAACCAATTCCTTTGGTCCCATGTCATTTGGATTTATCAATCTCAAGTTATGGTCTTTGACTTAAAGTGCATTTTTGTTGACTTTTGAAATTGACTTATAATGTAGAAATTGTTAACTTTTTGTGAGAGCATTTCTTGGACTTAGAATGTGATGATGAGTTGTAGGAAATGTCATCCCCTTCAAAATGAGAATTGGATGGGATTTTTATGATGAACCATGAAAAAGTTATGCCTTGGTCAAGATACAGTTGACTTTTCTGCTGTCCAAAAATAGTAACTTTTTGCATCTTGATGATTTTTGAGCCATTCTTGTGGAATCATGATCAAGACTTGATCAAATGATGATTGTGTGCTCAAAATAAGATGTTGACCAAAAAATATGACTTTTGACTGCAAAATGACCATTTTACCCCTGCAGTTGATTGTGAAGCAAATGAAGCTTTTGACTGTGCAATTTGACATTGTGAGCCTTGAGACTTGACATGTAGGTGCTTGAAAACATGTATAGGCCTATAGGACTTGATTGAACCATTGAAAACATCAAATTCTTTGACAGAACCAAAACCCTAATTTTGACTGGCTCAGGAGGCAGTTGGACTGTGCAACCCTTGAGGAATCTTGAACCATTTGAAGATGACTCTTTGACAACTTTGAAGAATATGGGAGGGGAAATTTTGGGGTACAACATTATGCGATTTCAATCATTAGTCTTATTATTTTGAGTTGAGAATTATTTTGCTGCGAGATGCATATGTATTATTGTATGGAACATGATTCTAAATGCGTGTTATGACCATGACCAGTGTAATTGTATTTCTTGAGTTTCTTGAAGTAAATATTACGCCCTTTTTTATATGCATGATATTTACTCTGATTATGCTATTTATTTTATGCGAGTGTTTAAAGGGTGTTACATTAGTGGTATCAGAGCATGGTCGGTCAGTTGTCAAGGTTATTAATATGTTTATTTCCTTTTGTATTTCATATTTGTCATATACACAATCAATACTGTTTGTTTGATGAGTGTTGTTGGTTGTTTGGAATCTCAGGAGAATGGTTGCAGGAAGGAATGATGATGCTATTGCTGAAGCATTGGATATGTTGGCCAGTGCTATTGGGCAACTTCCGCATGCCAATGCTGGTAAAAGGAATAAAGATGATGAATTTTGTGCCTTGGGGAAGTTCCAGAGGAACAATCTGCCAATCTTTGAAGGAGCTCATGAACCTGGCAAGGCACAAGTTTGGCTAAACGTGATTGAGAAGATATTTCGAGTCATGAATTGTTTGGATGCTCAGAGAATACAGTTTGGTACTCATATGCTTAAGAAGGAAGTTGAGGATTGGTGGAGTAATACTGTTCATAGATTTGATGAAGATGATATTAAGGTTACTTGAGAACTTTTCTGAGATGCATTTCTGAAGAATTATTTTCCAGAAGATGTGCGTGGGAAGAAGGAGATTGAATATCTTGACCTGAAGCAGGGTAATGGAACTGTGGTTGAGATTACTGTAAAGTTTGAAGAGCTTATTAAGTTTTATCCATATTACAACATTGCTAATGCTGAGAGATCTAAGTTTCTTTAGTTTGTGAATGGTTTGAGACCTGAAATCAAGAAGGCTATGGGTTATCATTAGATTACTAGATTTTATGAGCTGGTTAACAAAAGTAAGATCTATGATGAGGACCTTCGAGATAGTGCTTCTTACTATAAGGCTTTACATGATAAGAAGGGAAAAGGGAAATTCAGAGGAAAGCCATATGCTGGTAAAGGGAAATAGAAAGCTAGTGATAATAGGAAGCCGAGTAGTGGAGGGGTTCTTACTCTAGTTAAGTTCTATAGGTGTGGTGTTGAAGGACATTGTGTTTCTGAATGTCCAAGTACTGAAGTGAAGCGTTTCAAGTGTGGCAAGTTTAGTCACAAAGCTAATGATTGTAGAGGTGGTACGAATGTGACTTGTTACAATTATGGTGAGCAAGGGCACATTATTACCAGGTGTGACAATTCAAAGAATGACCAAGTGAGAGGAAACGTGTTTGTTTATCTGGTTCCGAGATTGTTGCCGAGGATAAACTAATATGAGGTACATGATTTATTAATGGTACACCTTTGATTTCTATTATTGATACTAGGGCAACATAGTCTTTCATTTCTTTGGATTGTGTTAAGAGATTGAATCTTAAGTTATCCGATATGAATGAGAGTATGGTTATTGATACTCCTGATATGGGTTCAGTGACTACTTCGTATGTGTGTTTGAATCATCCGTTGAGCATTTTTGGTAAAGACTTTGGGGTTAATTTAGTGTGTCTTCCGTAGGATCAAATTGATGTTGTTCTTGGGATGAACTAGTTGGAATTCAATCATGTTTATATCAACTATTTTGATAAGACAATTGTCTTTCTTTATTCTAGTTTTGAGAGAGATTTGTTTATGTTTGCCAAGCAAATGAATGAGTCTGTGCAAGACAGTGTTGTGTTGTTATCTTTGATGGCAACATTGGAAATTGGTGGGAAACAAATGATTGGTGAATTTTCAATAGTTTGTGATTTTCCTGAGGTATTTCATGAAGATGTAAGTGATTTTCTGCCAAAGCATGAGGTGGAGTTTATGATCGATTTAATACCTGGAACTAGTTCGGTATCGATGGCTCCATATCATATGTCAGCACTTGAGTTGAAATATTTGAAGATTCAACTTAAGGATTTGCTTGAGAAGAGGTTTATTCATCCTAGTGTGTCACCGTGGGGTGCACATGTTTTGTTGGTTAAGAAGAAAGAAGGTTCTATGAGGTTATGTGTTGATTATAGACAACTGAACAAGGTAAATATAAAAAATAAGTATTCACTCATGAGGATTGATGATTTGATGGATCGGTTGGTTGGCGCTTGTGTTTTTAGAAAGATAAATTTGAGGTATGGGTATCATCAGATTCATGTGAAGGCTGCAGATATTTAGAAGACTACTTTTAGAATAAAGTATGGTTCTTATGAGTATTCTGTGATGCCGTTCGGTGTGACCAATACACCTGGTGTATTTATGGAATACATGACAAAGATTTTTCATCAATATTTGGATAAGTTTGTGGTTGTGTTCAATGGTGATATTTTGATCTATTTGAAGAGTGAAGAAGATCATTATGAAGATTGTGTTATCTACGTTGAACGAGAAGCAGATGTATGCTAAGGTTTCTAAGTGTGAGTTTTGGTTGAAGGAAGTGAGTTTCCTTGGTCATGTGATATCAAGTGGTGGTATTTCTGTTGATCCGTCGAAGATTGAGGTTGTATCTCAATCGAAAGCTCAAAAATCTGTTTCTGAGTTTAGAAGTTTTCTTGGTTTAACAGGTTATTATCGAAAGTTTATTGAAGGCTTTTCCAAGTTATCTTTGTCGTTGACACAATTGACTAGGAAGGGTCAAGCTTTTATTTAGACTGCACAGTGTGAAGCTGGTTTTCAACAGCTTAAGTGAAGGTTGACATCCGCTACTATTTTGATTTTTCCTGATTCGACATAATCGTTTATTGTGTATTATGATGCTTCATTGATGGGTTTAGGAGGTGTGTTGATGCAGAATCGATAAGTTGTAGCTTATGCTTCAAGGAAACTTAAAGTGCATGAAAGGAATTATCCGACTCATGATTTGGAGTTAACTGCTGTTGTGTTTGTATTGAAACTTTGGAGGCATTATCTCTCTCATGAACTCTCCTCTTCTTGGATCCATTATCTCTATCTCTCTCTCTCTCATGAAATATCCTCTTCTTTTTCCTTTATCCTCTTCGTATATGACTTTTTTGATGTTGTTCTTTCAGGAAGTATGGAATCGAGCAAGGTAAGCCAATGATTTTGGTGCAGAAACCCAATTTTCTCAAGCAAACCCTAAAACCCAATTTTCTGTTAGAATGAATAAATGTAAGTAAATTGATTTATTTGTATTAGGATGAAGGGAAAAGGAAAATTCAGGTATATTTTTCTTGATTTCTTAGTATCTTCCAAATCACGTTGGTTGAGATCTAAAGCTCTGCTTATAAATTGATTTTTTTTATTTTTATGTTTATTTGAAATATATGGATGTTGATGAAGGCATGAAGAGTGAGTTAAAATAAGAACAAAAACAGGAAGGAACATTTTAATCATGTTAAGCTAAGAATTCATTTGTGGTCTTTCAAAATTTGTTATAATGTTTGTCGATTCCACCTTTCTAATAGTTTAAATTTCTTTGAACTAGGTCAATCAATTTTGATTACAACTTTGTATTAGATATTTATTCCTGTTTATATTTGTAACTACTTTGTTTTTACAAATTTTTAAGTAATTAGGGAGATGGAATTTTTTCAAATGATTCTGATTAATAGTTGAAACTTAGTAAATTATCGGTTATTAGGTCAAAAACATGAAGGTAATTTGGGGTTTACGAGTCTGTAAGTATGCAATGCGTGTTTTTTTCTTTCTTTTCTTCGTAATTTTGTGAGTTTAGTATAGTATAGAGACACTGGATTGATGGAAATTTAATGATAAACACAACAATGTTGGTGGAAGTGACCCAGATTTTAGTGCAATCTTTATGTCCAACAGTGGAACGAAACGAGAGTGTTTAAGGAGTGGATTATTTGGGCTTCCATCTTCTTATATTCCGTTTGTTGAGAAGATTAAAGTTGGGATCCCTTTGTTTTTATTTGAATATGAGAAAAAATTACTTCATGGTGTTTTATGGCTATTTGTGATGGTGAAATCAATATTGTTCCAAACGCGTTTTCTTCGACAAAGATGAAATATCTTGCTCAGGTGAGCACTCGGTTACTTAGTTTTATAAATTTTAGTGTATGTGTAATATTCATTTGATTATGAGTGCAAGAAGATATTTTTACCATTGTATTACTTTTCAATTAATGTTTTGCTTTAGATTAAATTCGTTCTAGTTTAGAAATGTAAACCACTCTCTGAAAAGATATTATACCATACAATCATAGAGAGTTACTTTTCTAATAACAAGTTTTAATAACCGGCATAAAATATAGAGTCGCCACCATTAATGTTTATCCTAGGGAAAATAAATTAATAGATAACCCTAATTGATTAAGAGATTCTAAATTCTTGACTCAATTTAAACGAAGGGAAGGTGTTAGGCACCCTTCATCTACCTTTTTCACAAGGATACTAGTGTTTAGGTTTACGGTTTAGGAAAAGGGTTTTAATTTTAATTAAGGAAACTCGCCACGATTTTAGTCGTATGCTCACATATCCTCTTACGAGGAATCAGAGTCCTAATTCGTAGTTCACAGTTGGTTGGTGTTTTTTATGGATTACGAAGATACTTCGGATTTTCCTTGAACCAAATTTGGGTGTGTGAATAGCGGAATTTGTAGACGAAGTTCGCAGTCGATTAAAAGTATTTTCATAATCCTTTTTGAAAATGATATCTTGGAATTTAAATTATGTTAGTGGAAAATTGTAAGTAATTTGATTGGTTAGATATTTTTTAAATATATTAAGAAATATAAGAAAAAATATTTTTAATGCATGATTAAAAATCTTAATGCAATTTTTAAAAATAATTAAAGAATGAGTTAGTAAAAAAAATTGAATTTTATAATAAAATAATAATAAGTATATTAAGTATTAAAAATATTAACAATAATATGAAAATATAAAATATAAAAAAGAATAAAATTAATTAAAAATGTTGGAGGGTGTATTTTATTTGGGCTGGGGGTGCAGAAAGTAGGGACCTGTATCCAGATATTGGATTCAGACCCAAACGCATGAGGGGTGTAAGCTTAACTAAAAACAATATGAAAATTTTAATAATATCGTAGAAAATCTTTAAAGGAGTCCATAACCAACACTACAAATTATAATCACATAAATAGAAATACACTAAGTAATTATAAAAAACATTATAAATAAAAAACAAAGAAAATTGTACATTTTGGCAAGAAGTGGACAATGCCCTTATTCTTATCCAAATGTGAAGATATTTGACTCTTTCTTTTCAAAATTACCAATCAACCAATAGATAAAGGACACGTGGTATTAAAAAAATAAAAAAAATACATGCAAAAACATTTGAGAGAGAGAGAGAGAGAGAGAGAGAGAACAAGAACAATTCATTTATACTCCACCTCTCTTTTTCGGTCTCTCGATCTACTTTCTGTTTTCTTAGATTTTTGACAATACTCTCTCTGTTTCTCATCTTCTTTAACCTATTTCTATATCAAAGCAAACAAAAAACTCATTAAATAAAATAATTTAATAACATACATGGTGGTGGTAGAGGTTGCCGATAGTGGTTGTGGTTTGGTGAAGCTTTTAAGGTATTGAAAGAAAATATGTTAAAATATGTACAGGTTATGAATATGCAGCGTGAGAACAAAAAGAGATTTTTGTATCAGTGTAGTGTGTGAGAAAATTGTTGATAATAGAATTGACCTCTTAGTATAAGAATAGATGTGAGAAGTGGCCTCTCCTTGTTGATAAAATATCATCTCTTTATATAGCATAAAAAATTAGGTTAACAACTAATTAAAGAAATAAAGTTTAAAATTTGAAATTAATCAAAGCTAATTGCAATTTAAAAACAAATTTGATTTGATTTTAAATATTTAACTATTTTGATCAATCTCATAAAAACTATCCTAAAATAAAATGGAACAAATTCAATAAAAATATTTTTTTGTCTATTTTAAGTTAAAAAGTGCATAAAACAAAAAATTCAATTTTTACAAATTAATTATTTAATAAATACGAAAATAATGTTTAAATAATAAAAAAAATGAATTTTTGTGATTTTTTAATATAATTTAAAATGAAAATAAAATTAGTAACTATTAAAAGAAAAAACTTAAAAGTTCAACATGTTAGTTGATTCTAGTGAAGAGGGAATTTGGGGAATATCCAGGATGGTTAGGGGCATACGGATGGCCAGAGGTTCAGTGATTCCAGGAATGGGAATGGTATCAGAATCAACAGTTTGGTTTGATTGATCGTTATGAGGTTCTTGTTCACAGGATTCAGAAGGTTGAGCCTCAGAAGTTTGAACTTCTGGTTGAAATAGTTCAGGTTGTGGAGAAGGTGGATGAATTTCTGATTGAGGAGATGGAGGTAGTGGTATTTCTGGTTGTGGAGAGAGGGGAATTTCTGGTTCTGGTGCTTCTGTGGTGGTTTCAGGGTTTGGATTTTCTGGCATGGGAGCAGAAGTATGTTGGTCAAAGGTTTCTATATCTGATAGAACTTTTGTAAGTTCTTGTTGGGTTGCTTCAATATTTGGATTTGGAGGTTGGGAGCGAGATCTTCTAAGAGTTAAGGTTTCTGAGGGGTCAAATTCAATGTCAAAGTCATCAAATGTTTGTGGTGGAGTTTTCTGTTTCCTGAAGAGCCTTCAGATCTTCTGTGTCCAGAGGAGGATTGTGACCTTCTGTATCTGGAGAAAGATTCATTCTGATTTTCCGATCTTCTGGGATTCCTGAACTTCCTTTGCCTCTGCTTCCACAATTTGTTCACCCTTCTAGAGAGGAGAGACAGTTCATCTTCTTCTGACGAGGACCCATCAGAGGTTTCTTCCATAGCCTGCAAAACTTTGGACTCAGATTTTCTGTTAGATTTTAAAGCTAATGGCTTACCTTACTTTTGAGGTTCATCTGCTTCTAGCTCTATCTCGTGACTTCTGAGGGAGCTGACAAGTTCCTCCAGAGAGATTTTGTTGAGATCCTTGGCTAGCTTAAGCGCTGTGACCATTGGCCTCCATTGTTTTGGCAAGCTTCTGATTATCTTCTTAACGTGATCAGCAGTGGAATACCCTTTGTCAAGAACTTTTAGACCAGCAACACGAATTTGAAATCTTGAAAACATAGTTTCTATTTATTCACTCTCTTCCATCTTGAATGCCTCATACTTCTGAATGAATGCAAGGGCTTTGGTTTCTTTGACTTGAATGTTTCCTTCATGCGTCATTCTTAGAGAGTCAAACATATTCTTTGCAGTGTCTCTGTTTGATATCTTCTCATATTCTGAATAAGAGATGGTGCTGAGAAGAATTGTTCTGGCCTTGTGATGATTTTTGAACTCACGCTTTTGCTGATCAGACATCATTTTCCTTTCAATCTTCTAACCACGTCCATCCACTGGGTGCGTGTATCCATCAGTCACCATGTCCCACGGATCAGCATCATGGGCCAGAAAGAAACTCTCAATTCTGTCTTTCCAGTAGTCAAAGTTCTCTCCATCAAAGACTGGAGATTTTCCACTGAATCTGTCCCTTTCTTTATTGTTGTCATTGCTGATGTTTTGACTTGGTCCTGCCATTGTGTTTTTCTGACGCTGGATCTTGTACTGACACGGTTAAGTGTTATAAGCTCAGAACCAGGCGCTCTGATACCAATTGAAGATGTGAAAAACACAAGAAGGGGGGGTTGAATTGTAAAACTTAAAACAAATGGTTTGACAACACAATATTTTTATCCTGGTTCGTTTGATCTCAAACTACTCCAGTCCACCCGTCAAGGTGATTTCGCCTCTCTCCAACGAGGTTTTAATCCACTATTCTCAAAGAATTACAACAACTACTTTAACAACTGTTAAAGTCTTCTTGAGTATAACCACAAACCGGTTTATCTCAAGGAAATCTTTTACAAATGATTGAAGATGTGAAAAACACAAGAAGGGGGGGTTGAATTGTAAAACTTAAAACAAATGGTTTGACAACACAGTATTTTTATCCTGGTTCGTTTGATCTCAAACTACTCCAGTCCACCCGTCAAGGTGATTTCGCCTCTCCCCAACTAGTCCAATAATTATTCAAGACTCTCCCACTCCCTCACCAAAGAACAATCCAGATGACAACATCAAGACTGTCATTGATTTAACGGTTTTTGAACGTCTTGCTGCCATAACCCACAAAACAACTATTCAAAAACCAAAACCATCTGAACCCTCTCCAAATGTTGGTACCAACTTATTGATGTTTGAAACAGAAGTACAGAAGTGGATCACTTCTCTGAAGCAAGCTAGTCTTGAGCTGATTGATCCTGCTGCATCAGACTACCTTTGGACAAGGTTCAGAAGATGGGCATATTCTGAAACTCGTGAGATGCAAGAACAGAGCTACAGAAAAGTTCAACAGAACTTCAGTAATCTACTGAAAGTAATTGAAGATCGGGTTCTGAGCCAGCTGCTCAAGGAAGAAGTTCTCCCTCTGGACAATGCTCCCTGGTCTGAACATCGTCCAGCATATAAAGTTCAACCAGAGTCAGATGATCTCAATCTGACTGATACTCCAGAGAAGATGATTCTTGCTGAAGAACTGGGTCAAAAAGAGGATATTGCAGAATGCTCTGAGAAGCATCCAGTTACTGAAGATCCTCCAGCTTCCTCCTATGAAAGGCAGACTCTAGAAGACCTGAAAAGATTTGATATTTTGATGAAGGAAAGAATGGATAAAAAGGATGACAAAATTGATGAAATCAGGAGCATGTTAACCAAGCAACAGGAAACCAACATCCAGATCAAGAGCATGTTGGAAGCTTTGTTCACACGTCTTCCTACTCCCTCTTAGAATTTCCTCGTTTTTAAAACATGTTTATCTGTAATATTCGTACATTGCTGCTATTCTGAACTTTTTGTTGATTCTGGTTTTTAATATAAATGCATTTTGGCTCTGATTATATGTTCTTTTTGATAACTGACAAAAAGGGGGAGAAAGAATAATATATTTTTCAATAACGAATTACTGAGACATAAGTCTCAAACATTCTGATCTATTTAAATTTCTCTCTTCTGAAAAGCTTGAACAGGTACAAAACTCTGATGAAAGATACAGTAAGGTTCTGATGCTCAAAGACTCATGGAATTAAAGGGAAGTAATCAACTCAGGGGGAGTTTTTATTCTTAATTCTATACTTTTTATTCTTTATTTTTAATTGAAAAATATGGTTTTTGTCATCATCAAAAAGGGGGAGATTGTTAGAACATAGTTTGATTCTACAACCCTTGATTAGAGTTTTGATGATAAAAAATACAAAGAATAAATAAATTCAAAGATATATATATAAAACAAATATGCTTCTTAAAATTATGTTTTGTATATACAGAAGTTCTGATGGAATCAGCATCAGAAGATCAGTAATATGTGCTACACGCTAAAGCTACCAGATTATACGCTGAAGCTTGATAACCAGAATCTGCGTATAAACAAATACACTCTAACTCTGATCAAAGATCTTTACCAAGTCATCAACACTATGAAGCGTTATCATAAGTTAAAGCAAAGAAGACTCTGAAGCGTTATTAATTATTCAAGACAGAATTAAATGCTAACGGCTCTCTTCAGACAAGATCTTCTTCAAAAGGAAAGTGTGTTATTGTCATTAAACTGGCTTTATGGACAACGTATCTTTGCCTTTCCTATATAAACAAGTCTGCTTGAGAAAAGACACACGCATGCACTCACATAATTTGCCAAGCCTTCAAAACCACGCTTATTTAAACGCTTTAGCAAATTCAGTTTATTCCAAGCTTAAGTTGTGTAATTATCACAATTGTGATATATTGTTTCTTCTGGGTGATCCATGCTGCTTCTAGATGGTCTTTTCTGGAGTTGATCAACAGAAGGTGTTGGATTGCTTGCAGTTACTCTTTCTGATGTTGAGGGAGTGTCTCTATTGAGAGCTTCTGATGATTTGTCTTCAGTACCTGTGAGTTCAACTTCCATACCTGCAAGGAATTCATTCTGCTTTGACTTTTGAGAGTCAAGCTTATCATCAAAACGAACACTGATTGACTCCTCCACAATCTGTGTTTCTGTATTGTATACTCTGTACCCTCTTGAGCGTTCAGAATATCCTAACATAATACACTTTTGTGCTTTAGAGTCAAACTTGTTCAAATACAACATGCGAGATTTGAACCTCTAACCTTATGCTTGTAAGCTTTATTCCATACCAACTATGCTATGTTACTCATTTGAAATAGAAAACCCAATTGAAAGTATATGAAAGATGAACAAATATTTTCTATTTTAAAATGCACATAATTTGAAATAAACTATTATACATATTTAAATGAACGAAATAAATTATTATTAAAATGTTATTGAACCAAAGAATATTATAAAAATTAATATTGAAAATATTTTTGACTGTAAAAATAAAGGGTGGACAAATTTGGAGTATGACAGCTGCCCATACTTAATTACTCTTTGATTGAAGGATGCGAGAATACGCAAGTCTCACACATTCAAATCTGAGGGTTTATTAAATAATTGAAGACTCCAAAATTTGACCCAAAGATTATAAGGATACACTGTACAACATTCCCCAGGGTACGAGAAATAGGTGAAGATGATGATGTATCATCCTACCAGAGTTTGAATAGAGAGTAGATAAGAAAAGATGATGGCGTATCATCCTACAAGAGTTTGAACAAGAAGTATGACGACGTGGATAACTCGCCAATACCTAGAAAAGAGTTCGTATATTTTTCGCGTATTTACCATAACCTAGGAGGTAAATAACACAAGTTTGAAAATTGACCTACTAATGCTTCGAGACTAATATAGTAAGCTTAATGCAGATTTTGTCTATCCATCACAGCCTAGGGGATAAATAAAACAGAGCTTGATAATACATTTCCACATAGAGACTAACACAATGAATTATATCGCAGATTTCGTTATGTTTACTACAACCTAGAGAGTAAACAATACGAGGATGAGCCTGTGCATTTATCACGACCTAGAGGATAAACGACACAGGGATATGCTGATGTATTAATCACGACCTAGAGGATGAATAATATAACCCTTAAAATTCGCATACCTATCACAACCTAGGGGATATATATTTGAAAAATTTTGTGTGTTTATCACGACCTAGAGGATAAACGACACTAAGATAGATTGATGTATTCATTACGACCTAGAGAATGAATAATATAAACCTGATAATTCACACACCTACCACAACCTAGGGGATAAATGATTGAAAAGTTTGTACGTTTATCATGACCTAGAGGATAAATGACACAAGGGTAGTCTTTTGTACTTATCACGACATAGAGGATAAATAACGTAATCCTGAAAATTTGCATATCTACCACAACCTAAAGGATAGATACTTGAAGAGTGGTCTGGTAATCAAATATCAGATGACTAAACCAAAGATAAGACCAGGGTTTTCTGGTTATTTCTGTTCTCAACCAAGATATTGATTAGCATGAAGAGTGTTAGGTTTGAAGATTGAAATAGAAGTTTCGCTTTTGATGCTGGTTGTGTCTGTTCTCAACCAAGGCTTGATAACCAGATGAAGTTGAATTTTTTTCTAAATTTTTGAAAAGTTTGAATTTGATAATTAAAAGTATAATTCCCGGAGATTGGTGATGACTAGGCCTTGGATATGAATCATAGATAAGCTGCCTGGTGAAATTTTGATAAACGGTACCTCTGATGATTGTGCCTGTTTTCAACTAAGGCGGCTATAGTGATAATAATAAGGATGGATAGTCCTGAGCTCAAATTTGAAATTGGGTGCGTCTTAGCTGGTAAGCATGCCTTGATATTTCTGCAATTTTCATGGGCATTTATGATTGAATGTAATGCATGTATGCATGTTTGATATGATTATGCTTGATGGATGCATGATGCATGTTATGTATGCTTGATATAATCATGATAAGGTTATGAAATGATACGATGATTGATAAATGCCAATGCCTATGTTATTTGAATTGCGGATGCCAAGATAGGCTACCAGACGAGAACTGGGTTTTATTTAATTGTTAGATGAGAACTAACTATCCAATAGGAATTGGGAAGAAACATGGGTTAACAATATGGTAGAATGACCAGGGACACTTAATTCTAATCAAAGGGTCCTCAGGAGTTCATTCTGAGGCGTTTGATTGAAAGTAGGATAAAAGAACGTTTGAGATGATTTGTTGATTAGGATCGACGGAGAAAGGGAAGGCATGGTGACCAGAAATTAGTCACTAGATCCCATGGCTCTCAAGGAGCCACATGACACGTATTTGAACGAGAACTAGGAGTGTGTGAGGCTACTCACACTTTGTAAGGCTGCTTACAATTATATTGATAGAAATACGTGAGGTTTGTCACATCTTTCATTGATTGAAGTGCGTGAGGCTGCTCACGTCTTTTGCTAATGACGACCTACTAGAGAATATTTTGGAGAATTAACTTACTAAACTTAGAGACTAACAGAACAAGCTATATCACAGATTTCATTTTATCTATCATTACCTAGAGGATGGATAATGCGTGGTCGACCTTATCGTTGCAAAGGGACTAATCGAATAAGACTGAAGATTATAACGTATCACTGCTCGGGGACTAACGTGAACGATTATGGTTTTGTGTGTCTACTACAACCTAGGGAGTAGATGGTGTGGGTATCAACTTTGTTTATGTCAAGGGACTAAGTAAACACTACCTAATAAATCTGGAAAATAGATGCTAAAGCTTGGAGACTAACACAGTAGGCTATATCGTAGATTTTATACATTTAACGCTACCTAGGGAATAAACGACATAGGTTTGAAACTGGAGTTTAATGATGACGTCGATTGTGTCAGTTCTCAACCAAGACTTTGATAGTATGAAAATGATAGGTTAACCAATGAGTATGCTCAGATATTGTTGTACCCCATAATTTTCCCTCCCAAATTTCTCAATACATTTCAAGATAGAACCTCAAATTGCTCAAAGAAGTCCAAGGGTTGACCAGACAAACTCTCTCCTAAGGCAGTCTACCTCAAATTAGGGTTTCATGTTGCATCAAGATACTTGAGTCCAAAGGATCCCAAATGCTCACTATTATCCTAACATGTTCTCAAGATCATCCATGTCATGTTTCAAGCCCTAGAGAGAAAGTTTGCTCAGTCAATTGCTCAAAAGCTTGAAAATCGATTGTGCTAGGACAAAAGTCAATTGTGGCCCAGATACAGTCAAACTTCAAGATTTTTGATCAACATCCTAATTTTGAAGTATTATTCATCATTTGATCAAGGGTTTATCATGATTCCTCAAGGATTGCTCACAATTCATCAAAACCCAAAAGTTTCTAAATTAGGGTTTTGTAGGAAAAGTCAATTCAACTTTGACCAAGCATAACTTTCTCATACTTTATTAGAAATGACCCATCCAAAGCTCATTTTTAAGAGGATTCAATTCCCCACAATTCATATTCATCTCCCATGTTCAAAATATGCACTCATAAGAAGTTATGAATTTGGACATTATAGGTCACTTTGAAAAGTCAACAAAATCACCTTTTTTGTCAAAGCTTCATACATGAACATGGAAGACTCAATTTAGATGAGACCAAAAGGGTTGCTTAGAGGACATCTTGAGATTTCTAAAAAGTCCAAGAACACCCTCATATAGTCAAAATTGAAGAAGTTATGCATTGGTGAAGTTGACCCTTTTTGCAAAATTGTCAAAAGTCAAAAGTGCCTCAAATTGCAATCTTTGTCAAATGGGCCCAACTCTTTGCACTTGTTTTGAGTTTGTAACATGGTCCACGAGCCCTAACTCTTCCCACTTGCCTTTATTTTATTTTTTCCATTTATTTTGATTTTGATTTTAATTAAATCAAAATAAATCATGGAAATATCCAAATCATTCAAACCTTAAGATTTTGTGCATATTTCAGGTCTCTTATACAGCTAGCAAGAGAATCAAATCGTGTAAGGCATGGTTGTGCATAAAAAGATTGGTTTTGGCTTATTTTGGAAATATTTTCATGAAAATCAAATCATGATCAAAAACCATAATTGACAAAGATTGAAAGCACATTTGTAACCCTAATTCGATCATGGGTATATAGTGGACAAATGCAGACCAAAAGAGGAGGGGTTTTGAGGCGTATAAGTTGAAGAACAAACTTCAAAAATCAAGGAAAAAGTGGTGATCTGTTTTCATATTTCCAGGAACTTTCAGACCTTGCCAAGCATCCCTTTCCTTTCCTGGGCATTCAAGGAGTCCATACCAATCAAAAGCAAGCCTTCTCGTGCGCTAGAACTCAGTGTAAGTGGTTTACGGATTGGACATATTCTTGAAATAGAATATCTTTGTTTAAGCATTTGTAGCATGAATCATGTATATATTCTGAATCGTGGAAGCATTTTCAAGCTATTCATAATAGTTAATTACATTTTTGCTAACCCTATAGAGAAACACCATTGTTAGGGTTTCTTGTTGCATTTTGGGATCTTTTTGTACAGGCAAAATTGGTCCACGAGAAAAGTGCCATGATGTTCACAAGGTCAAGGCGATTTGATCTACATCTTTAGATTTCATTTATCGTGCCTGTGTGAGATTTTGAAATGTGCAGGGGTTATAGCTACGGACCTTTTTCCGTAGGTAAAAGTCCATAACCTTTACCAACGGAGAGAGGAAGAAGAAGACCTGCGTGGCACCACCCCATTCGCCCATTTGAATTCTTGCGCGTGTTTGGTAGCTAGATTTTTTTATTTATTTTTTTTTTGTTTCATATGTTAACAAGTTGAATGAAGTGGCCCAGTGGTAGCCAAGGAGGCACTAAGGCTTTGCAGGCATGATGTCAGGGGTTCGACCCCTGCCTCCAAACATTTGCAATTTTTCTTAAATGTTCTTCACAGATTCTATATCCCACGCATCATGAGGCCTACCATGTGCTCTCAAGGCTCAACCATTAAGATCTCCAGGAGGCCATATCTGAAGGCCATCACATGAGGATCAACCGTGCACCCCAGTCAACGTGCAAACACTGAATCATGGAAGTCAAACATGGGTCAGATTCTTTGGGCCCAAAAGCTTGCTATTGGCACCCCCCAAACTGCTATTTACCAGGCCCTTTTTTCGTTTCTTTTTATTTTTATATTTTCTTTAATTCATTTCAATTTTTTTTACTAACACAAAAATTAATTCTTTTTTTATCAAAAAAATCATAAAATCAATTTTTCATCAAATTAGATTTAGGTTTTATTTTTTATCAAAAATTTATTTAATTAGTTTATTTTAATTTTAGGATAACTTTAATTTGTTTTTTTTTTGTAAATAAATTAAATCAATTAGAAAATTAGGGTTTTGTTTGATTTAATTCTTTTTTCTCAAAATACAAAAATAGGTCAAATTAATTAATTTTCTTAATTTAATTTAGTTAGTAATTAGGTTTGTACATATTTAATTTAAAACCTTATTTTCTTAAAATAATAAAAAGCAACCAAAAAAATGATTTTTCTTGTAATTAGGTTAGACGGGGGTCAAAACCCTAATTTTTCTCGTTCTTAATTCATCGCGCGCGTTTATTTATTTTTTTACAATATTGATGTAATTGTTAATGGGATGTAATAGTTTAATTAGGACTTTTTCGTTTATTTATCGTTTTTACGGGTTTTTGGCTATGTAATTAATCCCCGAAGCCTTGTAATAGCGTAGCTTTATTTTCCGCATTTTAATTTTCTCAAATATAAACTGTTAGATGTATGGTAATAGGGTTGCATGACAATAATGTATGTTAAATTTAAAATGGTTAGCAAACCCTAAATGTGCAAAGATAATAACTGAAATTGAATCACTCGCACATGCGCGCTCCTAGGGTATACTCTCACTTCGGTTGCCTTCGGTAAGCGATCATTAAGTATAGGGTATTTTAGTAGTCACTCTCTTGTCTAAACAAAATATCAAAGTCCCGTTCGGAAAGGTTGCCTCGAAAAAGTTTCCTCGGAAATGTTGCCTAGAATATGATCTTAAGACATTAAGGTTATTACTAAGACGTCTTAACATTGCTTTAGTGATTGTACGTCCCTTTTCGAATTGACCCTTACAACTCCAACGACGGTGCTACCTCTTCACTAATAGTGGGATAGCGTTGTCTAAAGGAAACGAGAGCAGAAACATTCTTTTTTCGAGTAGGTAGATGCTAGTAGGTACTTGCTCAAAACAAACTTTTTCCACACTTACACTCTTTTCAAACAAAGTTTTCAAAACAACTTCGTAACACTCTTGAAGACAAAAGCAAGGGTTAAATCAAAGTACAATAAAAAATTTCAAACACACAAATACGTAAGCAATTTTTAAAATGATGAGCAAGTACCTAAGAGCCCGTAGAAAACTACGGATAAAAAGGGTGCTAATACCTTCCCTTTCTATAATCTACCCCCCGTACTCAAAATCTCGAAAAAAGGAATTTTTCTGTGCTTTTTTCCTTTCCAGTTGGATAAAATAAAAGTCGGTGGCGACTCTTGCTTACCACGACATTTGCGAACAAAAAACACAAACCAGTATAACAGTCGGTTCTGCCACCATATCACAGAACTAGCGACTCTGCTAGGGATTTAATAAGTGGGGGTATACCTTAGGATTAGTTCATCATATTTGCTTCTATTGTTTGATTTGATTGCTTTACCTTTGAGGGCTTTGTATTGGGAGTTACTATAGATCCTAACCCGGATCTGAGGAACACCTTTTAGGTAAGTAGCAATAAACTGTGAGGGAACTATAGGGCGTAGACCGATACGGTTGAAGCAGTAGCTACATTGATGTGGCACATTGGTTGGTATCGGTATCTCTTGTGGAGAAACGAGGAGAATACAGGGCTGCTATGTGTGTCGTTAAACATCAACTAACCTTAGAACCTATAATTGACCAACTTGGCCATTAGGAAGTAGTGAGATAGCCGGCCTCGGTGTAAAGCTGAGAACTGGTTGATACTCAATACTACACTCATTGAGACCATACTCTCGAGATAGTTCCGGCCGCATGAAAAGATTGCGTGAGCTGAAACCATGACTGATGGAGGATGGTTAGTGATATTGAGAACCTCTAGAACCCGGTTACTATTATTAGGACAGGTTGAAACCATCCGAACTTCAAGAGGGTAGTACCTAGAATCCATGCAAGCCTGAAACTTAAGGGCTCTTGTGTAACTTGTTTGCCTTTATCATGTCTGTTATCTGTTATACCTGTGGTGTGTTTTTATCATGACATCATGCATCATAATATAGCATGCATA
Organism: Vicia faba; assembly: GCA_948472305.1. NCBI lineage: Eukaryota > Viridiplantae > Streptophyta > Magnoliopsida > Fabales > Fabaceae > Vicia > Vicia faba. The sequence goes on from CATIWC010001750.1 coordinate 98,510, forward strand.
CTTCATTTGCTAACCATTTCAAAGATCGAGGGGATTTATCTTTGTTCTGTTTTATAGATTATGGCTTCCATGCGCAGAAACACCATTCGAGTTAACTTTGTGCAAATACCTTCTCAACTCAAAGAATTAGCCTCAAAAGTTCCTGATACTTCTTCATTCATTAGAAGACATGGTCAGCTTCTTAGCTTGGTTACCTCAAAGTTTGATGAGCAGATGATGAGTGTGCTTTTCCAGTTCTTTGATCCTGTGCATCATTGTTTCACTTTCCCGGACTATCAGCTAGTTCCCATTATGGAAGAGTTTTCTCACTTATTGGGTATATCCATCCTTGAGCAGATGCCCTTCACAGGTTTGGAAGAGGCTCCTAGATCATAGGACATTGCTTCAGCTTTACATTTAAAAAGGGCTGATGTAGCATCCAACTAGGAGACACGGAGCAGAGTTAAAGGTTTCTTAGCCAAGTTTCTGATGGATAAAGCTCAACTATTCTGGGACAGTTTGGACTTTCAGGCTTTTGAAGACATCTTGGCTCTCCTCATCTACGGTTTGGTTCTTTTCCCGAATCCAGATTCCTTCATAGATGTGAACGCGGTTAAGATCTTCTTGTCTCGCAATCCTGTGCCTACTCTTCTGGGTGATATTTTGCATGCTCTCTATACTCGTACCGTGCGAATAAGAGGGACCCTCATGTGTTGCACGCCGCTATTGGCGAGGTGGTTTATTTCGCACCTCCCCAAGTCTGTATTGAAGAATGAGGAAGGGTTAGGATGGTCTTACAAAATCATGTCACTTGCCCATACAGACATTCTTTGGAGTTCTAAGGATATGGAAAGTGTTGCTGTCATCGATCAATGTGGGGAATACCCTAATGTCCCGTTGCTTGGAATTAGAGGAGGAATAACCTATAGTCCTTGTTTGGCTTTACGACAATTTGGTCGTGCTCGGAGAGACGGTCCTCATGAGCTACTTCTTACAGATATTACATTTGGCTATAAGGAGGACGTTGACGAGCATCGCCGAAGGTTTATACGAGCCTGGGGCATGGTGAATAGGTCTGACCCTCACGAGCTAGGACCAAAGACTTCTCTCCCTATGCAACCATATCTCCAGTGGGTCCTAGCTCGAGCTCAGAAGCTTGGGATGCCTTATGAAGCTGTGTTGCCAGTGATTGTGGAGCATACTAATGAAGAGGGCGTTCCTTATACAGTCCTTTATCCCTACATGCCTACTGATCTCGGGGCTTTGAAGAGATCCTAGATTCAGCTGAAGGAAGAAAGGGATACCTACCGGGAGAAGTACCATGAGCAGGAAAGGAAGATCTTGAATCTCACAAGGAAACTTGAGAATGAAAGGACGATCAATGACTACGTCAGCACGAAGGGAAAGCGACCATGGGATTTATGATTTTTTTGCTTTTTCTAGTTTAGATTTGTTTTCAGTCTATTTCTTTTGTAACACCTTAAAGGAATTGTTAAACACTTTACAGGTTTAATCTAATAAAATTTGTTTATTTCTTGGTTTGAAAATTTAAATCTCCCAAAGTCTTTGAAATCATTTCATGCACATTCCATTATCATGCACCTCATTACAGATATCATTACAGGTTTCTCATCTTCTTCGCTGTTTATTTCAGCAATTATGTCTTCTGAAATACCTATCGATCAGGCTATTAAAGCTCTTCAAGCACAGAATGCCCAATTCCAAGAGATGTTCTTGAACTTGGCTAAAGGGAAAGAAGATTTGAAGACTCTCATCCTGAAAGAGAAGAAGAAGAAGAAGAAGAAGAAGGTGGTTCTTCTGAATATGGGTCACAGATTTGGGAATAGGTTGCGACAGGAAGCTGATCTGTCTCATTCATCCAAAGGAGGAGAGAATCAAGAGGAAGAAAAGGGTCTTAGTCCTGTGGTCTCTGATAATGATACTGATTTTGATGATGAACAGTATCCTCCTGCTGAGGATAGGTACAAACAACTTGAAGACTGTCTAAGTGCTATGGAGATTCAGAAGATTCCCGATTTAGACTTTGGAGATTTGGGACTAGCATATGGGGTGGTGATCCCTCATAAGTTCAAAGCTCCAGTTTTTGCTAAGTACGATGGAGCATCCTGTCTAAAACTCCATCTCCGCTCGTACGTCAGAAAAATTCAACCTTACACTGCTGATAGGAATTTGTGGGTGCATTTATTTCAAGATAGTTTGTCAGGGACTCAACTTGAATGGTTTTATCAATTGGAAGGAGCTAATGTCCGCAACTGGGAGGACCTTGCTGCTGCTTTTTACAAGCAGTATCAGTATAACGCCGACCTTGCTCCCACGTGTACTTAGCTTCAAGGTATGTCTATGGGTACAGGTGAAGGTTTTAAGGACTATGCTCAGAAATGGAGAGATCTGGCTGGGAGAGTCCAACCCCCTATGTCTGATAGGGAGTTGGTTGATATGTTTCTTGGGACGTTGTCTGGTCCATTTTTCAATCATCTGATTGACAGTTCATCATCTGGGTTTACCGAACTGATTTTGACTGGGGAGAGAGTATAAGCTGGTATCAGAAGTGGAAAGATACAGAAAGGTTCTTCATCAAGTACAAAAAATAAGCCATTCAGGAAAGAAGCTAGTGCAATTTACGACTCAAGGAGCCAAGGCAGACCTGAACACCGTCAAGCAGTAAATGCGGTAGTAATATCAAGACCCACCGTTGCCCCACAATGCAACAATCAGCAAAGAACGGAGAGACCGCAAAGACAGTACACTCGGCTTAATATGACTTTTTCTCAAATTTTACCGCAATTGTTGAAGACCAACCTTGTAACTCTGAGGGAAGCCCCGAAGAACCCCAGCACCACATCTCCGCTGTATAATCGGAACGCCCGCTGTACCTATCACTCTGATAGCCTGGGTCATGATACGAACAATTGTTGGGCTTTAAAGAATAAGGTACAATATTTGATTGAAGCTAAAGAGATTGAGTTTGACGCTCCAGAGAAACCCAACATCATAACTGCTCCTATGCCCAAGCATGGTCATAGAGTAAATGCTGTGGACGATGATTTATTTGTGACCTCCGTAGAAGACATTTCTACTCCGTTGATGACAGTTAAGAAGAACCTATTGTTGGCTGGTTTATTTCCGGGCTGTGGCGAAGGTTGCCACCTATGTTCAATCCTGCCTGCTGGTTGCCATTTATTGAAATCAGGTGTTCAACGCCTAATGCATAACAAAGAGATCCTGTTTGAGAAGACTCTGATTCCGTTAGTTCCGATTGAAGATGTTGCCATCATAACCATTTCCGCCAATCCTTCCAAGGCTTCCTCGAGAAAGCCTGTTAGGATTACATCTGTTCTAAGAATCGCTCTGTTGATCATTACTATTCCTGGTCCTATCCCATACACTTCGGATAAGGCTGTCCCGTGGCACTATGGGGCCGATGTGTATTATCATGGGGTCAGACAAGACTTAAAGATTGAAGAAGCTGATGCTGATGTCAGCAATATTGTCGGGGCTAGCAAGGTCACCCGAAGTGGAAGACTCTTTTCTCCCGAAATTTCCCCCCCGACTGTTCAAAAGCCTGTTGCCATTCCATCTGCCAGTACATTAGCTACTATTCCAATTCTTACTCCAGTTATCACCCCTATCGCCGAGTCATCTGACACTCGGGGAAAAGAAGTTACAGGTGAGCCTGCCCGGACGGAGGCGCCTAAGAAGATCATTGTATAAACCTCTAAGCAAGAGATAGAGGAAATTCTGAATATTATCAAGAAAAGCGACTACAACATAGTCGAGCAGCTGGGGCAGACCCCATAAAAAATCTCCATGTTATCCTTGTTATTATGTTCTGAGGCCCACACAAAGGCTTTAATTGCTTTCCTTAAAACTTCGCATGTGCCGCAGGAAACTTCCGCCGATCAATTCAAAGACTGTGTAGCTAGTTTGACTGTCGATAACAGGTTGGGTTTCTCCGACGCAGATCTGATTGCTAAAGGAAGAAATCACAAGGATGCTCTACACGTCTCGATCGAGTGCAGGGGAACTACTTTGGCCCATGTACTGGTGGATACTGGGTCCTCATTGAATGTTTTGCCAAAGAAAGCATTAGACTGTCTGGACTGTGAAGGTTTGATTCTGAAGCCGAGTAATATTATGGTCAGGGCCTTTGACGGGTCAAAAAGGATGGTGCACAGGGAGGTAGACGTCCCAGTTAAAGTTGGCTCTCAGACTTTTGCATCTACGTTCTATGTGATGGATATTCAACCATCTTATTCTTGCTTACTGGGTTGCCCTTGGATTCATAAGGTTGGGGCAGTGACTTCTACGCTCCATCAGATGTTGAAATATCCAGTGAAAGGGAAGATTGTTACGGTACAAGGTGAAAAGGAGTACATGGTGAGTCATCTTAATTCCTTTCGTTATGTGGAGATGGATGGGGAGTTCATCGAAACCCCGTGTCAGAACTTTGAAGAGGTCCCCCAGACTTTAGAGTCAACTGAAGTTGCTGTTGACCAACCTCCAATGAAGATGGCTTCCCTCAAGGTTGCCAGGGTTGTAATTGAAAAAGGTAGGTGTGCAAATTAGGTCCAACTCCCTGACTTTGCACACAAGACTGACAAGTTTGGTTTGGGTTTTACTGCAGAGGCTCAAAGGGCTGTTCGGCGTGCGCGAATTGGAAGACCTCCTTTGCACATCAGTAATCCGAGAGTGAATGCAATTGAAGATGATGAAGAAGAGTCAGAGTTCGACAACTGGATTTACCCGACTACCGACGGTGGATTGAACAACTGGACGGCAAAAGACTTCGTGCCCGTTTCTTTTATTACACAGTAATTAACTTTTTGTTTTGAGATTTGTAACAAACAATTTGAAACTTTATGGCCCGGTGCCTTGCCCGAGGCACGTTGGCTTTGTTTGTGAGGGCTTATTATTTGTCATTTTCATATATCATCAATAAAGAATTGGACATTTTCTTGCATTACAAATTTTGTGCTCCTTGTTTTTCTTTTCTATCTTGCACTTTATCAAAAACAGCTATTGTCTTACACACACTCACATATCATAATGCAGATCCACATCCACTCTAGATCCCATTTGTAACGACTCTGCTACTGCCAATTATGACTTCAAAAATCCGATTAACCAAGCCGAGGACGAAGGTAAGGATGATTGTGAAGTGCCCGAGGAACTTGCTAGACTGTTACTACAAGAGGATATGGCCATACATCCTCATGAAGAGACAGTGGAATTAGTGAACTTGGGTACAGAGGAAGACAAGAAAGAGGTCAAGATAGGTGCAAATCTGGAGCCTATTATCAAGCAGCGGTTGATACAAATGCTACGCGACTATGTTGAGATCTTCGCTTGGTCTTATGAAGATATGCTTGGTTTAGACACTGACATTGTGGTACACCTCCTGCCAACTAAAGAAAATTGTCCTCTGGTAAAGCAGAAGGTTTGCCGTATGCGCCCTGAGATGTCTGAGAAAATCAAAGCTGAGGTCATGAAACAGTTTGACGCCAGATTTCTAGCTGTTACTTCTTACCCGTAGTGGGTTGCCAACGTTGTTCTGGTGCCTAAGAAGGATGGTAAGGTCCGGATGTGTGTGGACTATAGAGATCTGAATAGGGCGAGCCCCAAAGATGATTTCCCACTGCCTCACATCGATGTTCTGGTCGAAAACACCGCGCAACATAAGGTCTTCTCATTTATGGACGATTTTCCTGGTTACATCAGATTAAGATGGCTCCCGAGGACATAGAGAAGACAACTTTCATTACACAGTGGGGCACCTTTTGCTACAAGATAATGCCTTTCGGGTTGAAGAATGTTGGGGCAACGTATAAGCGCGCCATGGTCGCTTTGTTCCATGACATGATTCACCATGAGATTGAGGTTTACGTTGATGATATGATTGCAAGGTACCAGACTGAAGAAGAACACCTTGACCATCTCCAGAAGTTGTTCGACAGGTTGAAGATGTACAAGGTGAGGTTAAACTCGAACAAGTGCACCTTCGGGGTAAGGTCTGGTAAGCTGTTGGGTTTCGTTGTTAGTAATAAAGGTATTCAAGTGGATCCTGCAAAGGTGAAGGCTATACAGGAGATGCCAACTCCCCGAACAGAAAAAGAAGTCAGAGGCTTTTTGGGACGTCTGAACTACATTGCCTGATTCATTTCACATTTGACCGCTACTTGTGAGCCAATCTTCAAGCTGTTAAAGAAAGATCAAGTGGTAAAGTGGAATGATGAGTGTCAGGCCGCTTTTGAAAGGATCAAGGAATACCTCCAAGAGCCACCTATCCTGATGCCTCCAGTTGAAGGAAGACCTTTGATCTTATACTTGACAGTACTGGATAATTCAATGGGGTGCGTGTTGGGGCAGCATGACGAGTCTGGCAAAAAAGAGCACGCTATTTACTACCTTAGCAAAAAGTTTACCGACTGTGAGACCCGATACTCACGGCTTGAGAAAATTTTTTGGGCTTTGGCATGGGCTGCTCTCCGGCTGAGACAGTATATGCTGACTCACACTACCCTATTATTATCAAAGATGGAGCCAATCAAGTATATCTTCGAAAAGCTTGCCTTGTCCGGAAGAATAGCAAGATGGCAGATGATCTTAACTGAGTATGACATCTAATACACAACCCAGAAGGCAATTAAGGGGAGTGTATTGGCAGATCATTTGGCGCATCAGGCCGTGGATGATTACCAGTCTATGAATTTCGAGTTTCTGGATGAGAACATCATGTTGTTGAATGACTGTGAAACACCTGGACCGGATGAAGGACCTGAGGAAGGATCCCGACGGTCTATGTATTTTGATGGAGCCTCGAACGCGTTGGGTAATGGCATTGGCGCCGTGATCATATCTCCTGAGGGTTATCATACTCCATTCACCGCCTGATTATGTTTTAACTGCACCAACAACATGGCAGAGTATGAAGCATTCATCATGGGCTTGCGTGCAGCTATTGACCTAAGGATTAAGTTCTTGAGTGTGTTCGGAGATTCCGCTCTAGTGATCAGCCAGATCAAAGGCGAGTGGGATACGAAACACCCAAATATTATTCCTTACAGAGAGTACGTGTTGACGTTTCTCCCACACTTTAAGGAGATAACCTTTGAACATTTCCCCAAAGAGGAGAATCAGTTAGCGGACGCGCTAGCTACTATGTCTTCTATGTTCAAGGTCAGGTGGGACAATGAGGCTCCCCAGATTACCATTGAGAGGTTGGACGAACCCGCACATTGCTGTGACATTGAGACTGAAGAGGTAGAAGATAAACCCTGGTTCCACGAGGTAAAGAGGTATCTTGAGGCTCAGGAGTACCCCGAGGGTGCATCTGGTAACGATAAGAAGTTCTTGAGGAGTTTCGCTGCGAAGTTCTTCATTGGTAATGGGATTCTTTATAAGCGTAATCACGGTTAAACCTTACTGCGATGTGTGGACAAAAACGAGGCAGAAAGGATTATGGCAGAGTTACATGAAGGTACCTTTGGAACTCATTCCAGTGGACATACCATGGAGAAGAAAATCCTACGGGCAGGATATTATTGGTCTACTATGGAAGCCGATTGTTATCAGCATTCTCGGACCTATCATAAGTTCCAATTCTATGCTGATAAGGTGCATTTACCTCCGGTCCCTCTAAACATCTTGACATCTCCTTGGCCTTTTGCAATGTGGGGCATCGACATGATCGGCGAGATCAGACCTACTGCGTCTAACGGGCATCGTTTCATCCTACTAGCTATTGATTACTTTATAAAGTGGGTTGAGGCAGCTTCTTTTTCTACAGTGACCAAGAATGTTGTTGCGCGGTTTATCCGACACAATCTGATCCGTCGATACGGTGTACCAGAGAGGATCATTATGGACAACGGTACAAATCTCAACAATACAATGATCACCGAGCTCTACAAACAGTTTAAGATTCAGCATCACAACTCTTCTCCTTACCGACCAAAGATGAATGGGGTTGTTGAAGCAACTAATAAGAACATCAAGAAGATTGTGCAGAAGATGACGGTGACCTACAAAGACTGGCACGAGATGTTACCATTCGCTCTTCATGGGTACCGTACCTCAGTGCGGTCTTCAACAGGGGCAACACCCTACTCTCTGGTGTATGGCATGGAGGCAGTCTTGCCCATTGAGGTCCAGATACCCTCTCTTCGGATTATGAAGGATGCAGGTTTGAGTGAGGACGATTGGTTCCAGACCCGGCTTGATCAGCTGAGTTTAATTGACGAGAAGAGACTTACTGCTATTTATCATGGCCAGACATATCAAAAGCGGATGATCAAGGCATTTAATAAGAAAGTCAGATGACAAGATTATCAAGTTGGGGATCTGGTGATCAAATGCATCATACTTCCGCAAGGTGATCCCAGGGGCAAATGGACCCCCACGTACGAAGGGCCATTTGTGGTTAAGAACATTTTCTCAGGAGCAGCTATGATTCTAACCACCATGGATGGTGATGACCTTCCTCACCCCGTCAATGCAGACATAGTGAAAAAATACTACGCATAATCAAAGACCCTCTAGGTTGACTGGCCTATGCAAAAATAAGGGCTTCCCGGCGAATCAAAAGGGTTCGGGCAAAAGTAAGGGATGAAAATGAAAAAACTGTACACTCGGCAAGTCGAAAACCTGAAAAGGAGGCTTGGGCAAAAAGGGTATCCCGGTGGACTGAAAACCCGAAGGGGCGGTCCAGGCAAAAATGAGGGATTAAAGCGTTACACTATGTCTCATTGGATCATCTTGCAACCAGACTTCAGTATCGATTATCAAGCTCGGACGGTGCCGATCAATCTGATCTACCTTCAACCAAGTAGCAAAGTGATGAGACGCTCGAAGATATGAAGGCAATAGCAGATTTGGAACCCAGTGGGATTGTTCACATAGTTGTTTTTCTTTGTTTTTCACAAATTGTATAATTTCTATCTTTTGGCGGCGTTCCCTTCCTAGGACGTCAACCTCTTGTAAAAAACGCCTATTACAGGCCAACTTCAAAATCAATACAATCCATTTTACAATAAATTTCAAAGTTGTTTTTCTTTTTCTGTTTTGTTTTGCAAGAACGTCCAATGTTTCATTCTAATATAGGCATTCGAAAATAATTGTTGCTCATAAATATTTACATGCGAAACAAAAGACAATTTCTCGTAATTCCAGGAACAGGGGCAAACAAGAAATGTCCAAGCCTTACATTTGCTCAATTCACCAGGTACAGGGATAGACCCAGCTTGAGAAAATGACTAAAAGTATACACACTCCCCGCAGAGTAAAAAGTATCTAAAAACATCGGTGTTAGTTCTCCCCAAGCAGAGTTCATCTATCACCAACAATGAAGGACTATCCCCAGTGGAGCTTATTTCTTCCACAAACAGAAATTTTATCCCCGACAGAGTTCATCATCGCCAGCAACGGTAATTCATCCTCAACTGAGGATATTTCTCCAAATCAGCGGATCTTTTAACAGAGTATCTCTTCCCCACAAAGTCATTCCCTCACCAGCTTATCCTCCAACAAAATTATTCTCCTGCCAAGATATTCTCAAATCATCTTTGATCGTTATCTCCAGCAAGCGAAACTCTTTTTTTACTCTCCAGCAACAGTCCGGGATTTATTTTCCCCAACTAGAGAACATCACAAAAACATCACATTTCCATACATCATGGCACATGCATATGCATCATACAACATAATCTCATTTATTTTGAGAACATCATTGATCAATACATGTCATGCATCATGGCATTACATACGACTAACTCTTTACATTTTAGGAAAAGATACAATCAAATCCTCACAAAGTTCAAGCTATGAAGTCCGGGTGCGACCGAATAGTATCTTGATTACTCCATCATATTGTGAAGCCCAGAGAACGACTGGATAACAGTATCAGAATATCCGCGAAGCCTAGAATCGACCAGATAGTGGTACCTCTTAAATAAGCTATGAAGCCCAGATTCAACCGGATAATAGTTTAATCCCCAACAAGTTACCATGAAGCCTAGATTATGACCAGATAGCAGTACGAGACGCCATGAAGCCTGGATTCGACCAGATAGTGGCATATCATAAACACAAGTCATGAAGCCCAGATTCGACCGGATAACAGCTCAGCAAGTTATTGTGAAGCCTGGATTACGACTAGATAGCAATACAAGTTTCTGTGAAGCCTGGATTACGACCAGATAACAGCCAAAGACACCATGAAGCCTGGATTCGACCAGATAGTGGTATATCTTTAATGCAAGTTTTGAAGCCCGAGTTCGATCGGATAGTATCTTGATTTCTCCTAACACCATGAAACCTGGATTCGACCGGATAATGGTATGAGACATCATGAAGCCTGGATTACGACCAGATAGCAGTAAAAGACACTGAAGCCTGGATTCGACCAGATAGTGGTATATCTTTAATGCAAGTTATGAAGCCCGGCTTCGACCAGATAGTATCTTGATTTCTCCGAACACCATGAAGCCTGGATTCGACCAGATAATGGTATGAGACATCGTGAAGCCTGGATTACGACCAAATAGAGGTAAAAGACACTGAAGCCTAGGATTACGACCAGATAATAGTAAGGGACACTGCGAAGCTTGGATTTCGACCAAATAGCAGTCTACCCGGCCAGTTACTATGAAGCCCAGAATCGACCAGATATTAGTAGCCTAAAATCAAATGGAAGCCCGGATGCAATTGGATAACCACTTGATTTCTTATGAAGCCTGGAATCGACCAGATAACAAGTAAGGTATTGTGAAGCCTGGAATCGACCAGATAGCAGCACAGGACACCATGAAGCCTGAATTCGACCAAATAATGGTATAATACACCGTGAAGCCTGGATTACGACCAGATAACGGTAAAGGACACTGTGAAGCTTGGATTTCGACCAAATAGCGGTTTACCTGGACAATTACTAAGAAGCCCAGAGTAGACTGGATATTAGTGCGCCCTAAATTCAATTTGAAACCCGGATGCGACCGGATAACAACTTAATTCCTTCTGAAGCCTGGGTTACGACCAGATAAGAATTGAGAAATTGCGAAGCCTGGAGAACGATCGGATAGCAAGTTTAATCTCATCTCCCCGTAGAGTCACTGTAAAGCCTGGAGTACGACCAGATAGCAATCGATCTTATCACTATGAAGCCTGGATCATGACCAGATAATAGTTCATTTTCACCTCTTCAACCAAGAGATGATTCCCCAATAGAATAACGGATGACTGAAGCTCCTAAAATTCTATTTCTCTCAAGACAAGAACAACATCCCCAACATAGTCTTCCTCAACAACAAGTATACAAGCTCTCGCAAAGGAATCTCTTATGCAATCAACACTCCTTCGGATGGCATCTTTAAGCACATCCTCCGTCACTAACCTCCAAATGGAATCTATAAGCCCATTCCCGATATTGCAAGGCCAATACCACTTCATGGAAGTGCAAATTTCTGGGCACTCTAGTGTTCAATCATCTTCATCCTTCGGATCACGAAAGGCAGAGAAGCCAATCTACATCCTCAGGTTTAAGAAGATTGAACAGGGGAAGCTGTTGTACCCTAACATTTTCGCTCCCATAATTCTCAATACATTTCAAGAGAGAGCCTCAAATTGCTCAAAGAAGTCCAAGGGTTGACCAGACAAACTCTCTCCTAAGGCAGTCTACCTCAAATTAGGGTTTCATGTTGCATCAAGATACTTGAGTCCAAAGGATCCCAAATGCTCACTATTGTCCTAACATGTTCTCAAGATCATTCATGTCATGTTTCAAGCCCTAGAGAGAAATTTTGCTCAGTCAATTGCTCAAAAGCCTGTAAATCGATTGTGCTAGGACAAAAGTCAATTGTGGCCCAGATACAGTCAAACTTCAAGATTTTTGGTCAACATCCTAATTTTGAAGTATTATTCATCATTTGATCAAGGTTTTATCATGATTCCTCAAGGATTGCTCACAATTCATCAAAACCCAAAAGTTGCTAAATTAGGGTTTTGTAGGAAAAGTCAACTCAACTTTGACCAAGCATAACTTTCTCATAATTTATTAGAAATGACCCATCCAAAGCTCATTTTGAAGAGGATGAAATTCCCCACAATTCATATTCATCTCCCAAGTTCAAAATATGCACTCATAAGAATTTATGAATTTGGACATTATAGGTCACTTTGAAAAGTCAACAAAAACACCTTTTTTGACAAAACTTCATACATGAACATGGAAAACTCAATTTAGATGAGACCAAAAGGATTGCTTAGAGGACATCTTGAGATTTCTAAAAAGTCCAAGAACACCCTCATATAATCAAAATTGAAGAAGTTATGCATTGGTGAAGTTGACCCTTTTTGCAAAATTGTCAAAAGTCAAAAGTGCCTCAAATTGCAATCTTTGTCAAATGGGCCCAACTCTTTGCACTTGTTTTGAGTTTGTAACATGGTCCACGAGCCCTAACTCTTCCCACTTTCCTTTATTTTATTTTTTCCATTTATTTTGATTTTTTATTTTAATTAAATCAAATTAAATCAAAATAAATCATGGAAATATCCAAATCATTCAAACCTTAAGATTTTGTGCATATTTCAGGTCTCTTATACAGCTAGCAAGAGAATCAAATCGTGTAAGGCATGGTTGTGCATAAAAAGATTGGTTTTGGCTTATTTTGGAAAGATTTTCATGAAAATCAAATCATAATCAAAGACCATAATTGACAAAGATTGAAAGCACATTTGTAACCCTAATTCGATCATGGGTATATAGTGGACAAATTCAGACCAAAAGAGGAGGGGTTTTGAGGCGTATAAGTTGAAGAAAAAACTTCAAAAATCAAGGAAAAAGTGGTGATCTGTTTTCATATTTCCAGGAACTTTCAGACCTTGCCAAGCATCCCTTTCGTTTCCTGGGCATTCAAGGAGTCCATACCAATCAAAAGCAAGCCTTCTCGTGCGCTAGAACTCAGTGTAAGTGGTTTACGGATTGGACATATTCTTGAAATAGAATATCTTTGTTTAAGCATTTGTAGCATGAATCATGTATATATTCTGAATCCTGGAAGCATTTGCAAGCTATTCATAACAGTTAATTACATTTTTGCTAACCCTATAGAGAAACACCATTGTTAGGGTTTCTTGTTGCATTTTGGGATCTTTTTGTACAGGCAAAATTGGTCCACAAGAAAGGTGCCATGATGTTCACAAGGTCAAGGCGATTTGATCTACATCATTAGATTTCATTTATCATGCCTGTGTGAGATTTTGAAATGTGCAGGGGTTATAGCTACAGACCTTTTTCCGTAGGTAAAAGTCCATAACCTTTACCAACAGAGAGAGGAAGAAGAAGACCTGCGTGGCACCACCCCATTCGCCCATTTGAATTCTTGCAAGTGTTTGGTAGCTAGCTTTGTTTTATTTATTTTATTGTTTTTGTTTCATATGTTAACAAGTTGAATGAAGTGGCCCAGTGGTAGCCAAGGAGGCGCTAAGGCTTTGCAGACATGAGGTCAGCGGTTCGACCCCTGCCTCAAAACATTTGCAATTTTTCTTAAATGTTCTTCACAGATCCTATATCCCACGCATCATGAGGCCTACCATGTGCCCTTAAGGCTCAACCATTAAGATCTCCAGGAGGCCAGATCTGAAAGCCATCACATGAGGATCAACTGTGCACCCCAGTCAACGTGCAAACACTGAATCATGAAAGTCAAACGTGGGTCAGATTCTTTGGGCCCAAAAGCTTGCTATTGGCACCCCCCAAACTTCTATTTACCAGGCCCATTTTCCTTTTCTTTTTATTTTTATATTTTCTTTAATTCATTTCAATTTTTTTTACTAACACAAAAATTAATTCTTTTTTTATCAAAAAAAATCATAAAATCAATTTTTCATCAAATTAGATTTAGGTTTTATTTTTTATCAAAAATTAATTTAATTAGTTTATTTTAATTTTAGGATAACTTTAATTTGTTTTTTTTTTGTAAATAAATTAAATAAATTAGAAAATTAGGGTTTTGTTTGATTTAATTCTTTTTATCTCAAAATACAAAAATAGGTCAAATTAATTAATTTTCTTAATTTAATTTAGTTAGTAATTAGGTTTGTACATATTTAATTTAAAACCTTATTTTCTTAAAATAATCAAAAGCAACCAAAAAATGATTTTTCTTTTAATTAGGTTAGACGGGGTCAAAACCCTTTCTCGTTCTTAATTCATCGCGCACGTTTATTTATTTTTTTACAATATTGATGTAATTGCTCATGGGATGTAATAGTTTAATTAGGACTTTTTCATTTATTTATCGTTTTTACGGGTTTTTGGCTATGTAATTAATCCCCGAAGCCTTGTAATAACGTAGCTTTATTTACCGCATTTTAATTTTCGCAAATATAAACTGTTAGATGTATGGTAATAGGGTTGCATGACAAGAATGTATGTTAAATTTAAAATGGTTAGCAAACCCTAAATGTGCAAAGATAATAACTGAAATTGGATCACTCGCACATGTGCACTCCTAGGGTATACTCTCACTTCGGTTGCCTTCGGTAAGCGATCATTAAGTATAGGGTATTTTAGTGGTCACTCTCTTGTCTAAACAAAAGATCAAAGTCCCGTTCGGAAAGGTTGCCTCGAAAAAGTTTCCTCGGAAATGTTGCCTCGAATATGATCTTAAGACATTAGGGTTATTACAAAGACGTCTTAACATTGCTTTAGTGATTGTACGTCCCTTTTCGAATTGACCCTTACAACTCCAACGACTGTGCTACCTACTCACTAATAGTGGGATAGCGTTGTCTAAAGGAAACGAGAGCAGAAACATTCTTTTTTCGAGTAGGTAGATGCTAGTAGGTACTTGCTCAAAACAAACTTTTTCCACACTTACACTCTTTTCAAACAAAGTTTTCAAAACGACTTCGTAACACTCTTGAAGACAGAAGCAATGGTTAAATCGAAGTAAAATAAAAACTTTTCAAACACACAAACACGGAAGAAATTTTTAAAATGATGAGAAAGTACCTAGGAGCCCGTAGAAAACTACAGATAGAAAGGGTGCTAATACCTTCCCTTTCTATAATCTACCCCCCGTACTCAAAATCTCGAAAAAAGGAATTTTTCTGTGCTTTTTTCCTTTCCAGTTGGATAAAATAAAAGTCGGTGGCGACTCTTGCTTATCGCGACATTTGCGAACAAAAAACGTAAACCAGTATAACAGTCGGTTCTGCCACCGTATCACAGATATGCTTGACGATAATGCTTATGCCAATTGATAAATGATAATGCTTATGATTTTGTATATACGTATAATGTTATGAAATTATGAAATGTCGTCTCCTTTTAGATCATTGGGTCTATAAACTTCTTTACTCCCCAATACCTTTTGTTTGTTGATATTGAATAGTCTTTGTACTTGATATGGCATTTATGCATGTAGATGCAAGTGTTAATGCGTAGTATGTAATGATTTGACCAATGAATGTAATGAGTGATTTGGACACGCATCAATGGACGTCAAAATTTTGAAATTCCAATGAATGACTGTGCTTGCAAGTCAAACACCAATTGATATTAGGCTTAAGGATAAATGCCAAGTGGGATTGAGATTTTTATCTATCAGATCCATGCTGTCGGAATTTGTCAGATGGATAAAATGATAGGCATAATTTGATTATATGTTAAAGCGACCTAGTGAATGTATTATGCAGACTATTATGCTTTTGATCGATGCCCTTGTGATGGGTCGTAGGTGGTAGAGAATTATGCTAACATGATTTCCTGATACTTGTTTTGAATTCAAAGATTTTTGGTGTAGGAGAATGATCCACTGGGGGATCATGAAAGTACATAAAGAGCTTTCCCCTTTGTGGAGGGTCTTGCCCCAATATGTCAGGTATGAGAAGAGATTCTCCTTGATATAAGCTTGGAAATAGTTTGATCATAGTATGAATGACCCAACTATTTTGCATTCTGAAACATTATGCCCTTGACTAATGGGCTCTTGGATGGTTTGCCCTTGATGGTCTATTTTTTGAACCAATTTCTTATGAATGAGCCTCGTAGCGGTATGCCCCAACATTTTCACTTCTTGAAAGGTATGCCCCCAATCTCCAGAATTTGGAAGAGGTGCTCTTGGATGATTTGTCCTTGATGAAATTTTTTTGAATCAACTCCTTTTGATCGAGCATCACAATGGTTTGCCCCAACATTCGAATATTGAAAAGTTTGTACTTGAAGTTTCTTGAAGGGGAACTTGGACCCTACATTTCATAAGATGAACTTGATATGCACTGCCCCAATGTTTGAGTCTTACAGGGCCTTAAGAAGATTGCTGAAAATATGAAATTGAGTCATACCATGTTGTGATATGACTTGATTAAGGAATGCTCCTTCAAAAGGTATGCCCCTAATTGAACATTATTTTGAAATGAAACCCACGTTGATTTAATCTTATAGTGATCACCCCTATTCAATAGGATCTTTATATGATATACCCCTACGATCATTAGTCTTACCTATGACCATAAGGTTCTTCCTTAGATGATTTTCCCCTAGTCAAGGGCTTCCTAGAAAGAATTGCTTCTGATTAAACTAATTTTGAGATCTCCTTGATGCTAAGTATTGATTCATAGATAAAATTGTACATTTTGAAAAGTAATTCCGCTTGATGCACATGCAAGTTTTGAAATCTAAATTTTCATGGAGAAGAAATGGATGATTAGAGATGGATATTCGAAGAAGCAAAGTGTTTAGAAATAATTTTAACAAACATAAGAGTCAGTTTTAAAACAAATTTTCCGAGTATGCTTTCATAGCTAACCTTACTTCAATTAGGACTTTCGAAGGTTCTCGGTTCACGACTTAAGAAACAAAGGATATAAGGCTCAAAATTTATTTTAACCCACCCCATTCTCCTTGATGTGCTCCAATCCTAAGTTCAATTAATCCAAGGGACATATCCAATCTACAAGAGAGTTTTTGTAGTCACGTTGATGAACAGAAGCATTGATAAATATCCCAGCATCAAAACATTGATAAGATCCAAGTGTTAATGAGAAGCTTTGAAGATTATTGAGGTGGAAGTCACAAGATTATTCCCCAATTTATTTGTGTTTAATCCCTTGTTTTTACATGGACCAATCCTTTTGAATTTGCGGTCCATCGAGATGCCCTAACTTTTGCCGAATTCAAGTTTTGATTTCCTTTGACTTAGCGGGCTTTCTCCTTTTGATTTTATTTTTATTTTTTTGACTTTGAACATTTGTGAGTGCCATGCTAATTGTTGTAAGCTTCATTTTATCGTTTCCTCGATCTTTAATAATGTAATGAGGAATAAAATGTTGTGAACTTTTGCTTAGAATGTTTCCTAAATGATTTATCGAGGGAGGATATATGCTTGAACCTTTGCTTATATTTTCTGTGTTGTACCCCAAAATTTTCCCTCTCATTTTACTCAAAACATACTCCTAGAGGTCCTCAATTTGCTCAAGGTTGCCCAAGAGTTAACCAAACAAACTCTCACCTAAGGCAATGTATTTTAAATTAGGGTTTCCATTTTCATCAAGATGGTTGAACTCCAAAGACTTAATATGCCGTCCATGGTCCTAATATGTTCTCAAGACCATCCATGTCAAATTTTAAGCCTTGCACAAGAAGTTTGCTCACTCAACTGCTCAGATGCTTGAGAATCGACTGTACTAGGTCAAAAGTCAATTGTGGCCCACATACAGTCAAACTTCAAGATTTTTGGTCAACATAAACATTTTGAAGTTATATCCATCATTTTATTAAGGGTTGATCATGATTCCTCAAGGAATGTCCCAAATTCCTCAAAACCCAAAAGTTGCTAAATTAGGGTTTCTTAGGAAAAGTCAACCAAACTTTAACCAAGCATAACTTCTTCACACTTTATCAGAAATTTTCCATCCAAGGCTCATTTTGAAGAAGATGAAATTCCATACAATTCATATTCATCCCTCAAGTTAAAAATATGCACTCACAAAAAGATATGAATTTCCACATTATAGGTCCTTTTGAAAAGTCAACAAAAACACTTTTTGGGTCAAAGCCTCTTACATGAACATGGAAGACCCAATTGAGATTAGACCAAAAGGGTTGTTTACAGGACATCCTAAGATTTCTAAAAAGTCCAATAACACCTCTCTAGGTTGACCATTTTTGCAAAATTTCCAAAAGTCAAATGTACTCAAAATTGCATTTTTTGCCAAATGGGCCTAATTTTTTATGCTTGCACCTCACTCATAACATGGTCCACGACCCAAATATTCACTCACATGTTATTTTATTCATTATTTATTTTATTTTGAATTTTTATTAATTAAAAATTGAATTAAATCAAATAAATGGTAAATAATATCAAATATTTGTTTTGATTGGATTTTTGGACAGAATCACAAGCTCATTATGCTGGCATAGTAGAATCAAATCGAAGTAAATCTAATTGGCACAAGAATGGTATGATTAGGCCAAATTTGGAAAGATATCATACCACATGAAAACCAAATCAAATCTTAAAAAATTGAAAAGATACTAGTAGTTTTTATAACCCTAATTCGATCAAGGATATATAATGAACAAAGCCAGGCACAAAAACAAGAGGTTGCAGTCGTGAAGAACCCTAGAACAAACTCAAAATTTTGGCAAGAAGTGGTGATCTGATCTCTACCCTAGAGGATAATTCAAGGCCTTCCAATGTTCCCAAATGATTCCTGGACCTTCTCAGAAGCTAACCCAATCGATTGCAGGTACTTTCACGCTCAGAAACGCTCGCTACATCTCATACGGTTTGCCTACTTTTTTCAAATCAATTACAATCATTATCGCATCATTAGCATGATTTAATGATATATTTGTGATCATTGTTGTATTTCTAACATGTCTGGATTGTTTAATTGGATTTTTGATGCACATATTGATGTTTGCCATTGTTAGGGTTTACTTGGTCGTTTTAGGTTTTTTTTCATACATGTAAAATTGGCCACAGAAAAGGGTACTAAGATGCTCGTGGCATCAAGCCGGTTTGATCCATGTAACTGGAATTTATTTATCATGCGTTGTGTTGATTTTTGAAGGTTACAGATTTTTAGCTATGGAGTCTGTCTGTGGGTATAAGTCCTACCCCTAAGACGACGGTCTCAACGAAGGAGACGATGATTTGTCACCATGCCATTGGCCATTTTGAATTCTGCGTGCATTTGTGATTCAGTTGCCATATTTTATATATTATATATTGTTGCTATTATATTGGCTAGCAAAACAGGTAGCGCAACTGGTAAGCGTGTACGTTGGAAAGGGTAGAGGACCTGGGTTCGACCCCAGGTCCCAGCAAGTTTCTTATTTTATTTTCCTTTAATAGATCCCATGCGCCTCCCACTCAAGCGCTCACCATGCACCTCTATCATCCAACCACATGATCTCATCACATGCATGATCAACCAGATCCAACGCCTCCACCTGCCAGGGACCATGGTGTACCATCAGGAAGCCCCCTCACTGGATCATGCACTGACTCGGCTTCAGCTTGGTGGGCCTGGATATTTTCAGCAACACCCCCCTCCAATTGCTATACATGCCCAATTTAATTTTTGTTATTTCCTTTATTTATTTTTATTTGTTTATTTATTTGTTTTCACAAAATAATTATTTGTTTAATTAACTACAAAAAACCAAAAAAATCACAAAAACACCAAAAAATCTTTTTTTCATAAGAATATTTATTTTCTTTAATTAATTAATTAAATTAAAAATTAGGTTAATTTAACTCCTTTTTATAATTAAAATCAATTAGAAATTAGGGTTTGATTTTTGTAAATAATTAAGTTTTTCTTCAAAAATAACTTAAATATTTTTTTCCTCAAATAGATTTTAGGTTTTCTAATCGTCCTCGCATTTAATTTGTCACGCGTTTTAATTACTTTTTTAAATTATTTTTGTAATTGCTCCGAGGTTGTAATAGCTTTAATTAGGTTTTAATTTCGTATTTTAATTTCAGTCAAAATTCTGTATCTGCAAAAGCCATGTAATAGTTAGGATTTCTATTCCCGCACTTTAATTTCTGCAATTATAAACTGTTAGATGTATGCTAATAGGATTGTATGGCAAGAATATTTGAAAATTAAAATAGTAGATAACCTAAATGTGCAAAGACAAATTAAATGAAAAAATTCACTCGTGCATGCTCACTCCTAGGGTTTATTCCACTTCGGTTGCCTTCGGTTAAGCGGTCATGAAGTATAGAGTTTGTTAGTGGTCGTCCTTTAGCTCCGAAAGATCTCAAATGACCCATTCGGATGTTGCCTCGGAAACAGATCTTTAAGGCTTTAGGATGATTACTAACACCTCCTAACATTGCTTTTATGACCGTATCTGTCCCTTCGAACGTCCCTAAAAAACTCCAACGACGGTGCTACCTATTCCTTAATAATGGGATAGCGCTGTCTAAAGGAAAACGAACAGTCTTTTTCGAGTAGGTAGAAAAAATCTTGAGTACTTGCTCAAACAAATAAACTTTTCACACCCACACTTTTCAAAACAATTTTCCAAACAACTTCGTCATATCCTTGAGGACTGATACAAGGGTTATCGCGAAGTAAACTCTTTTCAAAACAAGCACACATACACAAGCAATTTTAAAATGAGCAAGTACCTAAGAGCCCATGGAAAACCATGGATAGAAAGGGTGCTAACACCTTCCCTTTCTATAATCTACCCCCAGTACTCCGAAATATTCTCGAAAAAGGTTTTTTTTTGTTCTTTTTTCTTTTCCTGATTGGATAAAATAAAAGTCGGTGGCGACTCTTGCTTACCGCAACATTTTGAAAAATGCAAAACACAAACCAATAAAAACATTCGGTTCTGCCACCGTATCACTGCCTGATTCTTCTGGGATTTGAATGCCTCGTTGGATTAATTTAAATCTACCCCCTGGTTGAAATTATGGTTTTTTATTTTAGGAAATATAACAAAACTCCAACTCCTGGCTCGAGGGGGTTAACTACAGATTAACTCATGTATTTCTCCATGGTTTAGGATTTGAAACAATTCCTTACATCGTCAACTCAGTCTTACATTGAAAGCATAGTTTTGCAAAATCTAGTTATTTAACTTTCGTCATTCTCCCTCAAAGTTTGTTAAAGTTGAAAAACGAAAGAGAAGAGTGAAAATGGAAAGTTATTGATTGTTTATAGAGAGTAAAACGAATGAATTGATTTCAAAAACATCCATGATCATTTTATTAGAATTACTAATCAAAATATAAAAAGTTACACCAAGTACAACTTAGACACTTAGAAATTATAAATTAAATTTGATAAGTCTGATGATCCTATGAAAGAGCTTCTTCATTTGACCCAATTGACTTTAGGCGATGCTTCTTAATTATTGGACTTGTAGAAGTATGGTGTGATCTTTGATTTTTCCTCTAGGCATACCAACTATGCTGATATGGAAGTTTCTCTTGATGTGGAGGGATCACCCATAGTGGTGGCATTTGAGGTGCTGCGTAGGCCTTTCGCTTGTATGAAGTAGGACCACCTTCTCTCCTTTGTAAGGCTCATAGGATAAATCTCAATTAAGTCTCCAAGGTCAGACTTCTCCTCACCAATCTAGGAATCCTTCACAGCTTTCTTGAAGCATGATTGGAATTTGTTCTTTGAGCATCAGGAAATTTGCTAGCTGGATTAATAGAGACCATGGGTGAAGGTGGAAATGCATGAAATGCAAATGTATGAATGTACGGAAATGCACGGGTATGCAAAAAAATATTTTTTGGCTTTTGAGGGTATGCAAAAATATTTTTATGGAGATACAATGTAGTGCAAGGTTAGAACGAAGATAGACCTAAGGACACCTTACACAGGTTTTAGGGATATACATACACAATATGAAACCCCTACAAGATAGGAATTATGACTTATAAAAGATAACCCCTACATGCCAGGGATTATGATAAGCCAATGGAAAATTAAGATGATGATTGGACTTGAGGGAATAGCATGGAAGAGAGCACACAATGACCAGTCAATAGTCACCAAATCCTATGGCCTGATATAGGCCACGTGGCGTGCATTAGCGAAGACGTCCTAAGGATAATGATAGACAAAAAGGGTACATCTACAGGCTAGGGATTGTGACACACAAAAAGAAACCCCTATAAGCTAGGGATTGTAACAGACACATGCAAGTCCCTACAAGCTATATAATACTTAAGGGAATCCCTATGGACCTAAGGTTTGTAATTGTCAAATTAAAATCCTTGTGGGTTTAGGATAATGAGTACCCTGTATGGGTTTAGGGTATGTGAATACCATATACTTATTTCAGGATAGATATAGAGATGAGGATACCCTTACGGGTTAGGAGGATAATATGTTTGATAGAATAACCTATAGGAGAGTTCTTATAAAGGTTATAATTTTTTCTAGCCTTCCCCATGAGGTGGATTCCTTAAGGGTGTCATGGATTACATTAGAGGGAAAGGCACAAGGGCCTCCCTTAAGTGGAGCCACTTTATAGACCGAAACTTTCGTCTCTAAGGTCGTAAAAGGTCTCACCATGAGATTTTGGTTTAGGGTTTATAAAAAGAGACATAGGTTTCATTCCAAAGTTCTACTCCCCAAGTGGATACCTCTTCAGACATATTTATTTTCGGAATTCCACCGACTCTAGGAAAAGTCGTCACATAAACTCATAGGGATGATGTATCCCCCTGGCTAATAGACGAACCTTCTTTCAAAGGTTTTTTGAAGAAAATATTTAAAAAAAAAAAAAATCTCATCCTCAAATGAATATAATATGATAAAAAAATCAATAAATCAAAATAATAAATGAAAGCAAATAATTAAATAATAGCAAATATTTAAAACATTAAAGATCCAAAAAACCATAAACCTAAGAGGGAGGCTTCTAAACCCTAGGATTGAGTCCTTAGCAGAGTCGCCAGTTGTAATAACCGGCAAAGAATATTGAGTCGCCACCATTAATTTTTACCCTAAGACGGGAATATACGAAATAACCCAGATTGATGATACAAAGATTCTAAGTTCTTGACTCACTTTAGACGAAGGGAAGGTGTTAGGCACCCTTCATCTACCTTGTTCACAAGGATACTAGGGTTTAAGTTTAAGGTTTAGGAATAGGATTTTAATTTTTTAGTTAGGGGAACTTACCACGGTTTAAGTCGTATGCCTACATATTCTCTTATGAGGAATCAGAGTCCCAATTCGTAGTTCGAAGTGTTCGGTAAGTTTTTTTTTATGGATTGTGGAAATATTAAGAATTCTCCTTGAACCTTGTCTGGTTTGAAAGTAGTGGAATCATAGACGCAATTTGCAGTTAATAAAGAAAATCTCCACAATCCTTTTTGAAAATATATTGAATTTTAAATTATGTTAGTAGAGAAAAATGTTAGTATTTGATGGATTAGCTATCTTAGAATATATAATGCAATTTGTTTAAAAGTAAGTTTGTAGGAGAAAAAAGATTTAATGCAATTAAAAAGTAGGGTTGTGTTTTTAGAAAATAATTAATTAATAGATAACTATTTTCTAATTATTAAAAATATATTAATATTTTTTAATAAAAATCTATAATTATTTATTAATAATTATGCAAAGAAATATGTTTAATGCAAAATGCTAAAGATATTATGTGAGTTAAATAGATAAAAAAAATTAAACAAAATAATTAGAATTACTTAATTAAGTTTAAGGGGTATAAAAATTAGAGTTGGGCGGTGTATATAAAAATAAATCTGGGCCCAAAGTAATTTTGAACCCAAAAAGGTCAGGGGGTGCATTTTAGGGTTATGTAGTAATTCCAGGGGGTGTATATAATAAGGACCCAAGTTCAGAAATTAAAATTAACCCAAGTTGATCACAATTTAATTTACAAAGGCCACCCATTATAATAACAACCAATTTTATAATAGCAACACATATTATAATAACACATAAATTATAATAAAAACATAAACAACTTATATTAGAAGAAAACCAAACATAGCTTCTATTTCTCCCTCTCTCACGTTCACAATGTTTCTCCTTCTTCTATTTTCTTTCTCCACCAAAATCTAAATCAAACCTAAAACAATAGCTCTATCATCAAAGAAAAAAAGGAAAAAAGAGAGGTGGCACCTGACGGGAAGCATTCAGAGAGAAAGGTTAAGTGTGATAGTGTTAGAAAAATCGCCCTCCAATTGTGAGAAAAATTTTAGGTGTTCTGTTCAAAACCCTAAAATAATTATTGATAAGATTGTCGATCTCCAAATGATTATTGATGGAGACTTCAGGATTTCTTTGTTTTTGTTCTTCGATGTTAAGAGCAACAAATTTTAGGAGAACTCTAGTAAGTTGTTGATCTGCAAATGATTATTAATTCTCTAAATGGTTGCTGATAATTTGCATCTTATATATAAGCATAGTCGTGGACCTCTTTTGATTTTTTTCTATACAAAATAAACTTTGATGTTTTATCAAATGCTCTTTGGTGTTTTCGTATGTTAGATGCACCAAATGTTATGAATGGCCTTAATACTTTGATATGGTTATGTGTATGTCATGCATGATATGAGGCTCTTAACGGGAAATCTACTGTCAAGATTAACTAGGAGAATCTACTGTAGAGATTCCGTTTCCAGCTACCTTCTTCCGAGATCTTCTGGATAATCAAATGCCAAGATCAACCATAGGAATCTACTGTCGAGATTAAAAATAAGGAACTACCTTCTGCCAAGGTCTTCTGGAAAATCATCTTCCGAGATTAACAAGGAGAATCTACTGTCGGGATTCTATTAAGAAACTACCTTCTGCCGAGGTCTTTTGGAAAATCATCTTCCAAGATTTAACCAGGAGAATCTACTGTTGAGATTCTGTGTAGAATAGATAACTTGATTGATAATGATGATTGTCTTCACATGAAACATGGTTTTTGCTATGCGTGTAAATTTTTATTGATGCACAAAATGTAATGATTGATTGATACATGTAATGAGTGACTTGGATATGTATCAATGTATGTTGGATTTTGAAATGCCAATGAGTAATTGGGCTTTTTGAGATATGCTTTATCCATGTTGTCAGAATTCGTCAGATGGATGAGATGATAAGTATAGATTTATTCTGGATCGAAGAGGCCTAATGAATGATTTATACAGCCTCGTATGCTTTTGACGGGTGTCCTTGTGAGGGATCACAGATTGTTAAGACGTAGAGAGGTTTCCTATGTAACAAGGATGTTTGTCCCATGATAGTTGGATGTTATGCTGACATGATTTCTCGATACTCGTTTTGAACTTGCAGATTGCTAACGTAGGAGAAGGATCCACTAGGGATTGTGGAAGTACGCAGAGAGCTTACCCCTTTGTGGAATTTCTTGCCCCAATTTATTGGTAGGGTCTTTGAAAAGGACCTCCTTGATATGATTTCTAAAGTAGTTTGATCATAGTATGAATGACCCCACTATCTTGAATTATGCCCCAGATTAATGGACTCTTGAAGATATTCGCCCTTGATGAACCATTTTGAATCAAATCCTTTTGATCGAGCCTTGTAGTGATCTGCCCCCATATTTCTATTCCTTGAAAAGTATTCCCCTCAATCTCCAAAATTTGGAGGAGGTACTCTTGAATCTCTATGATATAGGTTCAATATGAATTATCCCAAGTATTTTAATTTTATCGAGTTTATATCTAAAGTCTCTTAAAGGGAAACTTGAATCCTATGTTCCGTAAGATGAACTTGTTATGCAATTCCCCAACATTTGAGTCTTGGATAGTTTCCCCCTAATTATTAGGGCCTTGAGAAGTTCGTTGAAAAGATGAAACCGAGTCATACGATTTCGTGATATGACTTGATTAAAGAATGCTCCTTTGAAAGGTATGCCCTCGGTTGGTGCTTTGAAATGTGATCCAAGTTGATTGAATCTCATAATGATCACCCCTAGTCAATAGGATCTTCATGTGATATTCCCATACGATCAATAGTCTTGCTTATGATTATAGGATTCTTTTTTGGATGCTTTACCCCTAGTTAGGAGCTTCTTGGAAAGGATCGCTTTTGATTAAACCAATTTTGAGATCTCCTTTGATTCTAACTGTCTATTCATATATAAGATTGTACATTTGAAAAGTAATTCTGTTTAATGTTGTAGCGGTATAAATTTTGAGACTAAGCCATTGGATTGACTTAACTCGCACAGATCAAATAAAAATCGCCACCGCACTTTATTGTTTCCAAAGGAATGGGAAAAGAGTGAATAACCCAAAAAATAAGGGGGAGATAATCTTAGGTAAGATATTGGTTATGCAAAGGGATGGTATTAGTACCCTAAACATCTACGGTACTCCGCAAGAACCTCTTTGAAAATTTGTATTTTTTGTCTATAAATGTTATATATAAAAAAAGAAGGGGAAGGTGAGAAAAGAAATATATATTTTTTATAATTTTTGCACCCGCAGTGGTTGCAAACCTTTGGTTCCTATGTACCACCTTTCGTACAATAGGGGATCAGGGTACTCGTAGTTCTCCTTTAAAAATTTTAAAACACAAGTGTGTTGGTTAATTTTAAGAGACGATACATCATCTCCATATCCTAGTGGAAGACATACTTACTATCCATGATTATGAGAAAGGATAATTTGCATCATCTCAAATTGGAGGATATAGCTTGGATTTTAAAATCAACAAAGCCTCACTCAACATCCAAGTGGAAAATATCTCACTTCATTACATATCCTAGAAGTATACTAGCTCACTTCACTTCAAGGATTGACAAGAGTCTAATCTTTTAAGAAAATTTTAAAGTAAAAAGACAAAGTGGCAAAATGGTTTGAATGAGGTTGATTGACTTTTAGTCTTCTCACAAAAATGTCAAAGTATGATTAAGTTGATTAAAGTTTGTTTAAGAAAATATTTTTGAAAATGCATGGACCTAAGTCCATGTTTATTGTGAAAGCGGTTCAAGTTTAGAAAACAAGAATAGTTTTGAAAATGAGGGAGAAGATTTTTGAAATTAAAGAAGATGGGAGGAGATGAAGGGACTATCCTAAAGCATAAGGTAAAATCTAAGGAAAAGAACCGTCTAACCAATAAGAAGCCAACACTTGACATATGAAGTCAATGTATAATTCTCATCTTTTGGATTTAAACCAAACAAGCAAAGATATTAAATCTCTTAAGAATACCAAGCTTCAGATGCATTAAGTCTTCTAAAAATTGGGCAGAGTAACAGTTGTATACAGAGGAATTCCCAATCACAGACAAAGCACATAATCAGAATAACCTGCATAAAAAGAAAATCAATCCAACGTCTTGGGGGTAAACCCCAAGAACTCCAGACAAAATAATAGCAGAATCACAAGGTCCCAAGGGTAATCAAGGTTTCTAATCCTAAGTTCCACAACTTTATAATGCCAAGGATGGTGACCAAATAGTCCATGTAACCTTAAAGTCTTTAATGTTCAAGTTGGTTGTTAAGTGTGTTTTGGAAGAGAAATGACGGAGATTGGCTTTCAAGCACAGTGGTTGCAATTTCTGGAGAATAAATACGGTGATTCTGATGGTGGTTCAGTGTTTTCTGGTGAAGTGATTTCGGTTTCGTGCAGTGGAAGGTGCGAACAGTCGGAAAGGCGAGTTCCAGCGAGATGAGGCATCATTTTTCCGGTGAGTTCAGGTGAGTGTTTCTGTTTTCGTTATGAGTTCTAAAAATTTTGTTAGTCCCCCCCCCCCCCCCCCCCCCGTGTCAGTGTGAAATGAATGTTTATATAGAGCTTGATATTAGAGCTTTCTGATGAACAAAGTTCTGTTGTGAATCTCTAGATTGGGTTAAAAACATGTTATGATGAAATTTATTTTTTTTCTCAAATCCAGCCCACAAATTTTTCCTTTATTCAGTCCAAAAGGTTGTTCTATTTGCAATATTGTATTATTTTTTAATGCTCAATTCCAGCCATGTTTCAACGTTTTGATGCTACCCATCTTGGGCTTAGAACCAACATGTTATAAACTTGTGCATTGGAAATGTTGTCGGACTGATTTTGTTGAATTGGTATGCTAATACACTCTCTTTATTTTTCTCTCTTTTCATGACATATGATGATTTGTTGAGCTGCACACAAGAATTGTCATGGAAAATAGTGGGTTCTTGAATATGCTAAGATGAGCTCGAGGCCATAGTTTTGGAGGGCTCCAGAAGCTATACGCTCAAGAAGGCCATGGATGCAACTTAGTTCTTCAACTTCTTAGGAGAAAATACCATGAATTTGTACTTGTAACATTGTTCTCAATGATTGATGTAATTTAAACTTAGGCATAAGAAATCTTGCATATTTCTAGATTCGACTTCTAACATTTCTCTTAAAATTGAACGGATTCTTGTAACATTGGAAATGTAGCTTGAAACTAGGCATTAGAAACTTGAGATATAAATCGGGACACTCTTGTAATATTTGGTGTAATTTGGATAAAGAACTTGAAATTGCTTGTAAGTTAAAGGTGTGAGTTGAAGTTTTCTTTGAAATTTGAGAAAAAATTGACTTGATATTCTTTTGAATTTTTCTTGATGAAAAAGTCTTGAAATATTCTTGAAATATTGTCTAAAGAAACTTGAATACTCCTTTTTGCATTTGGTGAAATTTGTATGGAAAGGGTATTTGGATTCTTGAGATGTTAATGATGAACATATTTTGAAACCATGAATACTCTTGAATTGGAAGCTTCAAAAAAAAAACTTTGGAATGATTGAATGATGAATAATTAATTAAGTTGAATCTTGTATAATGTCTTGAAATCTCTTTGAATTTTCCTTGATGAAAATGACTCGAAATGTTTAGAAACTTGAATTTGAGAATGAACCTTGCCTTGTAATTTCTAAATTCATGAAAACAAGAAATTCCCTCCACCTTTTGAATTTGAAAATGGAGCTTGAATGGTAATGCCTTATAATAAACTTTGCACTTATAATTGGAGTTTCTTTTGAATTTTGAGAAGGTGTCATATGATTTAAAACCTTTAAAAAAATTTGAACCATCATTGAATAAGCCTTGACAATTTTGGATGAACCTTTGTTTTTTTTTTTATAAATAATTTACATGAATGAGATTAAACTTGTATTTTGAACTCCATGTAATTATCTTCTAACCTTAATTTGAATTAAATGTTTCAAACAGAATAAATGTTCAAGAACTTGGTGCCTAAAAACCTACACACAAGCAATCAACACTTTAATAAAGTAGCCATGGTATGAATCGAAATCAGAGATTATGGAAGTACTAAGTCAAAAATGACCTGCAAAGTTTCAATAAATTTCGTGGCTTTCCGAGTACAATCCTCTCTCTCTCTCTCCTTGAAACAAACTTGCAGATAATTCCATTTGTGACCTATTGCAAAAAGAATCAATCACAACAATGGAAATTGAAAGAGTTATGATCATCGGAAGTTGGACGACCAGCACTTTGAAAATAGGTCAAAGTCCTCAAAACAACTTCTAATATACTAAAACGTTTGATGGCCTTCTACACATAATTAGCTCTCGACTTGTAAAGAGAAATTGGATATGACGTCATCAAGATTTATATGCTTGAAGAATCGACCAAAAATAATGAATAATGAAGAAGTTATGATTATTTGAACTCGAACTTGCAAACATTGACTTTCAATCAACCAACTTTGAATTAACTGCAGACCTTGTCTTTCTTCACAAATAGAAGCACTCCTAATCACACATGGACTTGAAATAATAAAGTCTTGATTAAATCACGCCCACACCTTAATCATGATGATTGAAGCTTGAGGATAGCGTGACCTAAAATAATAGATCACCACTCTGAAGTATAGGATTTTGGGAAACATCTTTTTTATAAAAAACCACAACCCTAATCGGAGAACCATCATCTGAATTTCTTGATCGGAAACCATGTGTTACAAGAAACAAAAAAACAAGACATATTTTTGGATTTTGGTTAGGGGTCAGTAAAATATTAAATAGATATTGTTGTACCCCAAAAATTTTCCCTCCCATATTTCTCAACAAATGGCAAGTGAGGTCCCCAAATTGCTCAAAGGAAGTTCAAAAGTTGACCAGACAAACTCTCTCCTAATGCAGTCTACCTCAAATTAGGGTTTCATTTTGCATCAAGATGCTTGAGTCCAAAGGATCCCAAATGCTCACCATTTTCCGAATATGTTCTAAAGATCATCCATGTCAAGTTTCAAGCCAGCAGAGGAAGTTTGCTCAGTCAATTGTTCAAATACCTAGAAATCGACTATGTTAGGTCAAAAGTCAACTGTGGCCCACATACAGTCAAACTTCAAGATTTTTGGTCAACATCCTCATTTTGAAGTATCATTCATCATTTGATAAAGGGTTGATCATGATTCCTCAATGATTGCTCACAATTCATCAAAACCCAAAAGTTGCTAAATTAGGGTTATGTAGGAAAAGTCAACTCAACTTTGACCATGCATAACTTTCTCATATTTTATCAGAAATGTCCCATCCAAAGTTATTTGTGAAGAATATGCAATTACCTAAAATCCATCTTCATACCTCAAGTTCATAATATTCACTCACAAAAAGATATGAATTTTGACATTATAGGTCATTTTGAAAAGGTAACAAAAACACCTTTTGGGTTAAGTCTTCATACATGAACATGGATGACTAAATTGAGATGATACCAAAAGGGTTGCTTAGAGGACATCCTAAGCTTTCTAAAAAGTCCAAGAACACCTCTCTAGGGTCAAAATTGAGAGAGATAGGAATTGTCAAAGTTGACCTTTTTTGCAAAATTGCCAAAAGTCAAATGTGCTCAAATTTGCATCTTTTGCTAAATGGGCCCAACTTTTTATGCTTGCATCTCATTCATAACATAGTCCACGACCTATGGGACCCTCCATGCTTTATTTTATCATTTATTTAATTTATTTTGATTTTTATTCATTTAAAATTCAAATAAAATCAAATAAATCTTAATAAATCATATATTGCATTTTAGGGATGGTCTTTTGCATTGAAAGAAGATATTATATGCTGTCAAATGAAGATCAAATCGTGAAAGGCCAATGTGGTTGGAAAAGATTGGATTTGAGCAAAATTGGAAGGGAATCATATGCATTGAAAGAGAAAATCAAATCTCCATAATTGATAAAGATACAATGCATTTTTATTGACCTAATGCATTTCACTACATATACGGAAGTAAGCCAATGCAACTAGGGGTTAGAGGCAGTTGTGCAGAAGTGAAGGAAGAACTCAAAAAATTTCAAGAAAAGTGGTAATCCAATTTCCATATTAGAGACCGGATCATGCTGTTCTCACGTTGCAGAGAGGTTGCTGAACGTTCCAGGAACAGGTTCCAATCAAATCCAAGCCTTTTTGCGCCTGGAATTGCACGATACAGGTATCACGACATGCTTCCAATTTCGAATTCAATTTCATTGATTCACTCATCCATTGCATATTCTAATTATATATTCGGGTTTGTCTTTGAGTTTGCAAGCTTTTGATACCATTTAATTGTATTTCTAACACTTGTATGAACATCTGCCATAGCTAGGGTTTCTTTTGCTGTTTTGGGGCTTTTAAATGCAGGAACAATTGGCCCTAATGATGGATACCATTATGATCAGAGGGTCAAACCCAGTTGATCCATGGTCTTGGAACTTATTTATATTGCTTGTATGCAATTTTTGAAATACACAGGGTTATAGCTACATCGCCATATCTGTAGGTAAAGGTTCAGAGCTTTAAACGACGGTTCCAGGGAAGAAAACGATAGCGTATCCCAGCCTTACTGGCCGATTTAAATTCTGGCGCGTTTATTCTGGCCAGAAACTTGTTGTTCTGATATATATTGTTTGTTTTATTGTATTAATAAATCAGTATCCAGCGCAGTTGCTCAGAAGAAGGAAGTCAGAAGCTCATTGTTCTGGGTTTGATCCCAGGCGTGAGCTTTTGGTATTTTCTCCTTTGTTTTCGCCAGAGCCAGCACGTGCATCTTCTGAGGGTCATCACCTTCTGGATCCACTAGCCAACATCAGATCCAGTGCACCATCTTTCTGATCCATTAGCCAGGACCAGATCCAGCGCATCATCTTCTGGATCCCAGTCAGAACCAGATCCAGCACATGCAATGCATCATCTTCTGGATCCCATTCAGAACCAGATCCAGCGCACCCATCTTCTGATGGTCATCACCTGCTGGATCCATCAGCCAGGGTAGGCCCAGTGTCCCCATCTTTTGAGGGCCACCATCTTCTGGACCATCATCCTCTAATCAGAGCCGCTGACAGCAGGCCCTGGGGTTATTTCTTAATTTTCTTTAATTTTCTTTTCTTTAATTATTCTGTTTTTTTTATATATCAACACCAAAATTATTTTTTTCTAAAATTAACCAACCAAAATCACAAAACGAAGACTTGTTTTCTTAATAAGCGTTTTTTAATGAATTAGTTTAATTAATTTAAGGAAATTCTAATTTCTTCCACAATTAAAATTAATTAAAATTAAGAATTTTCTTTCTTAATTCAGTTATTTCATTACTTTCTTAAATAATAAAAAATGACAAAATATGTTTTCTTTAATCAATTACAATCAGGTTTAGTCAAGGTTCAAAACCCTAGTCGCTTCGCATTTAATTCGCCGCGCGCTGATTATTTATTTTTTTGCCAATATTGTTGTAACTACTCACTGGTGTGTAATAGTTTAAATTAGGATTTTCATTTATCGTTTTCCACCAGATTTTTTGGCTATGTAATTAATCCTTCCCCCCGAAGCCTTGTAATAGCGTAGATTTACTTTCTCGCATTTTAATTCTCGCAAATATTTAACTGTCTAGATGTATGCTAATAGGATTGTATGACAAGGCTGCATGAGAATTTAATACAGTTAGAAAAACCCTAATGCGCAAAGATAAATAACTGAAACTAATCACTCACACATATCACTCTTAGGGTATACTCTCACTTCGGTTTCCTTCGGTAAAACGATCATTAAGCATAGGGTGTCTTAGTGGTTGCCCTCCTGTCTAACGAAGATCAAATGTCCCGTTCGGAAATGTTGCCTCGGAAATGTTACCTCGAATATGATCTTAAGACTTTAGGGTTAAAACTAAGACGTCCTAACATTGCTTTAATGATCGTACATCCCTTACGAATTTACCCTTACAACTCCAACTACGGGGCTACCTACTCCTTAAATAGTAGGGTGGCATTGTCCAAAGGAAACGAGAACGAACAATCTTTTTTTGAGTAGGTAGAATCTGAAGTACTTGCTCAGCAAAAC
Organism: Vicia faba; assembly: GCA_948472305.1. NCBI lineage: Eukaryota > Viridiplantae > Streptophyta > Magnoliopsida > Fabales > Fabaceae > Vicia > Vicia faba. The sequence goes on from CATIWC010001750.1 coordinate 131,793, forward strand.
TTTTCACACAAACACCTTTCAAAACAATTTTCCAAACAAACTTCGTCACACCTTTGAGGACGGATACAAGGGTTATCACGAAGTCAAAACTTTTCAAAATAAAGCACATACACAAGCAATTTAAAAAGATGAGAAAGTGCCTAAGATCCCATGGAAAACCATGGATGGAAAGGGTGCTAACACCTTCCCTTTCTATAATCTACCCCCCGTACTCAGAATATCTCGAAAAAGGATTTTTTCTGTACTTTTTTCCTTTTCGGTTGGATGAAATAAAAGTCACTGGCAACTCTTGCTTACCGCGACATTTTACGAACACAAAACACAAAACGCAAACCAGCATTTCAAAATAGTCGGTTCTGCCACTGTATCACAGAACTGGCGACTCTGCTGGGGATATAATAAGTGGGGTATACCTTAGGATCAAGTTCATCTTAATTTCTTCTCTTGATTGCTTTAATTGCTTTGATTGCTTTACTTTAAGGGTTTTGTTTGGGAGTTACTATAGATCTTAACCCGGATCTGGGGACACCTTTTAGGTAAGTAGCAATAAACTGTGAGGTAACTGTACGGTGTAGACCGATACGGTTCAAGCAGTAGCTACGTTGATGTGGCACATTGGTTGGTACCGGTATCCCTTGTGGAGAAACGAGGAGAATACGGGGCCGCTGCATGGTGTCGTTAAGCATCAACTGATCTTAGAACCTTTAATCGACCAACTTGGCCATTAGGAAGTAGTGAGATAGCCGGCCTCGGTGTAAAGCTGAGAACTGGTTGATACTCGATGCTACACTCATTGAGACCATACTCTCGAGATAGTTCCAGCCGCAAGAAAAGATTGCGTGAGCTGAAACCATGACCGATGGAGGATGGTCAGTGATATTGAGATCCTTTAGAACCCGGTTACTTTTGCTAAGATAGGTTAAAACCAACTTAACTTCAAGAGGGTACTACCTTTGACCTCATGCAAGCCTTAAACCTAAGGGTTTTATGTGATTTGATTGTGCTTGCAATACCTATTGTTTGCTATACCTGTGGTTTATCATGACATCATGCATCATAACATGGCATTCATATTTGATTATACTAACCATTTCAAAAACCAAGGGAATTTATCTTTGTTCTGTTTTGCAGATAATAGCTTCCGTGCACATAAATTTTTGATAGACCAGGCTCAATTATTCTTGGATAATTTGGATTTTCAGGATTTTGAAGATATCTTGCATCTCCTTATCTATGGTTTGGTCCTCTTTCCGAATCCAGATTCCTTTATAGATGTGAACACTGTCAATATTTTCCTTTCTCGCAATCTTGTGCCTACCCTACTGGGTAATATCTTGCATGCTCTTTATACTCGTACTGTGCGAAGAAGAGGGACTCTTATGTGTTACATGTCGTTGCTGTCCAGGTGGTTTATTTCTCACCTCCCTAAGTCTGTGTTGAAGAACGAAGAAGGTTTGGGTTGGTCCTACAGGATAATGTCACTTGTCCATACAGATATTCTTTGGAGTTCCCGGGCTATGGAATACACTGTTGTTATTGACTATTGCGGAGGATACCTTAATGTCCCATTGCTTGGAATCAGAGGGGTATAACTTAAAATCCCTTCTTAGCTTTACGACAATTTGGTCGTGCTCGGAGAGATGGTCCCCATGAGTTACTTCTTGAGGATATTGCATTTGACTACGAGGAGGACGTTAAGGAGCACCGCCTGAGGTTTATACGAGCTTGGGGCATGGTGAACAGATCTGACCCCCAAGAGACGGGACCAAGGACTTCCCTTCCTATGCATCCTTACCTCCAATGGGTCTGAGCTCGTGCCCAGAAGCTTGGGATGCCCTATGAAGCCATATTGCCAGTGATTGTAGAGCCCACCAATGAAGAGGGAATTCCTTACACAGTTCTTTATCCTTACATGCCCACTGATCCTAGAGAGTTACAAAGGTCTTAGATTCAGCTGAAGGATGAGCGGGATACTTACCGAGAAAAATACCATGAGCAAGAAAGGAAGATTTTGAAGCTCACCAGGCAGCTCGAGGAAGAAAGAGTGATCAATGACTACATCAGCACAAAGATGAAGCATCCATGGGACTTTTGATTTTGCTTTTTGTAGTTTTAGATTTGTTTTCCATTTACTTCTTTGTAACGCCTTAAAGGCATTGTAGAACCTTTTACAAGTTAATCTAATAAAGTTTGTTTATTTTTGGTTTGCAAATTTAAATCTCCCAAAGTCTTTGAAATCATTACATGCATCCCATTATCATGCACACCATTACAGGTACCATTACATGTTTTTCATCTTCTTCGCTGTTTATTACAACAAAAATGTCTTCTGATCAAGCCATCAAAAATCTTCAGGCACAAAACGCCCAATTCCAATAGATGTTCCTAAGTCTGGCTAAAGGGCAAGAGGACCTGAAGACCCTTATTCTGAAAGAGAAGAAGAAGAAGAAGAAGATGGTTGGTATTCTGAACATGGGTAGAAGATTCGGAGAAAGGATAAGACAATCAGCTGATCTGACCTCCTCATCCAAGGACGGTGAGAACCAAGAAAGGGTAAAGGACCCTAGTCCAGCAGTTTTTGATAATGATACGGATTACGATGATGAGCAATATCCTCCTGCTGAGGATAGGTACAAGCAACTAGAAGACCGTCTGAGTGCTATGGAGATTCAGAAGATCCATGGTTTGGATATCGGAGAACTAGGACTGGTGTCGGGAGTGGTGATCCCTCATAAGTTCAAAGCTCTGGTTTTTGCCAAGTACGATGGGGTATCCTGTCCGAAGCTCCACCTTCGCTCGTACGTAAGAAAAATCCAACCCCACACTGCTGATAGAAATTTATGGGTACACTTCTTTCAAGATAGTCTGTCAAGGACTCAACTTGAATAGTTTTATCCGTTGGAAGGAGCCAGTGTCCAAAACTGGGAAGACCTTGCTGCTGCTTTTTACAAGCAGTATCAGTATAACGCCGACCTTGCTCTCACTCGTACTCAGCTCCAGGGTATGTCTATGGGTGCAAGTGAAGGTTTTAAAGACTATCCTCAAAAGTGGAGAGACTTGGCTGGAAGAGTCCAACCCCCTTGTCTGATAGGGAGTTGGTTGACATGTTTCTAGGGACGCTATCCAATCTGTTTTTCAATCACTTGATCGGCAGTTCGTCCTAGGTTTACTGAATTAATTTTGACGGGAGAGAGAGTAGAAGTTGGTATCCGAAGTGGTAAGATACAGAAAGATGCTTCGTCCAGTGCAGCGAAGAAGCCTTTCACCGGTAAGAAGGAAGCTAGCGCAGTCTATGGCCCGAGGGGCCAAAGCAGACCAGAACACCGTCAAGCGGTAAATGCTATAGTAATATCAAGACCAACAGTTACTCCACAATGCAACAATCAGCAAAGGGTGGAAAGACCACAGAGGCAGTTCACCCGGCTCAATATGACTCTGTCTCAAGTTTTACCATAATTGTTGAAGACTAATCTGGTAACTCTGAGGGAAGCCCTGAAGAACCCCAACACCACATCTCCCCATTATAACCCGAATGCCCGACGCGCCTATCACTCCAAAAGTCCAGGTCATGATACAAACGACTGTTGGGCCTTGAAAAATAAGGTGCAAGACTTGATCGAAGCCAAAGAGATTGAGTTTGACGCTCCGGAGAAGCCCAACGTTATAACCGCTCCCATGCCCAAACATGGTCATAGAGTAAATGTTGTTGACAATGATTTATTTGTGACTTCTGTAGAAGAAGTTTCTACTCCTTTGATGACAGTTAAGAAGAATTTGTTTTTGGCCGGTTTATTTCCGGGTTGTGGTGAAGGTTGCCACATGTGTTTAATTCTGCCTTCCAGTTGCTGTCTATTGAAGTCAGGTATTCAGCGCCTGATGGATAATAAAGAAATTTTGTTTGAGAATACTATGATTCTGTTTGAAGATGTTGCCATTATCACCATTTCCGCCAATCCTTCCAAGGTTTCCTCGAGAAAACCTGTTAGGATTACACCTGTTCCAAGAATTGCTCCATTAATAATAACTGTTCCTGGTCCCATCCCATACACTTCGGATAAGGCTGTCCCTTGGCACTATGGTGCTGATGTGTATTACCATGGTGTTAAAAAGACTTAAAGAATGAAGAAGTGGATATTGATGTCAGTAACATTGTCGGGGCTAGCAAGGTCACCAGAAGTGGAAGACTCTTTTCTCCCGAGATTTCCCCTCCGACTATCCACAAACCTGTTGTCATTCCATCTACCAATACATCAACTATTGTCCCAATTCCTATTCCAGTTATCACCCCTGTCGCCGAGCCATCTGGGACTCGGGGCAAAGAAATCATAGGTGAGCCTTCCCGGATGGAGGCACCTAAAAAGATCATTGTAGAAACCTCGAAACAAGAGATAGAGGAAATACTGAAGATTATCAAGAAGTGCGACTACAATGTAGTCGAGCAGCTGGGGCAGACCCTGTCAAAAATCTCCATGTTATCCTTGTTGTTACATTCTGAAGCCCATGCAAAGGCTTTAATTTCATTCCTCAAGACTGCGCATGTGCCGTAGGAAACTTCAACCGATCAGTTCAAAGATTGCATAGCTAGCCTGACTGCCGACAATGGGATGGGTTTCTCAGATGTAGATCTGACTGCTAAGGGGAGAAAGCATAATGATGCTCTGCACATCTCGATCGAGTGCAGGGGCACCACTATGGCCCATGTACTGGTAGATACCGGGTCCTCATTGAATGTTCTGCTAAAGAAAGCGTTAGACCGTCTGGATTATGAAACTTTGATTCTAAAGCCGAGTAATATTGTGGTAAGGGCTTTTGATGGGTCAAAAAGAATGGTGCACGGGGAGGTGGACATCCCTGTTAAAGTTGGCTCTCAGACTTTTTCATCCACTTTCTACGTAATGGATATCAGACCATCATATTCTTGCTTGCTGGGCCGTCCTTGGATTCATAAGGCTGGGGCAGTGACTTCCACACTCCATCAAATGCTGAAATATCCGGTGAAGGGAAAGATTGTCACGGTACAAGGTGAAGAGTATATGGTGAGCCATCTCAATTCTTTCCGCTTTGTGGAGATAGACGGGGAATTCATAGAAACGCCTTGTCAAAATTTCGAAGAGGTCCCTCAGACTTTGGCATCCACCGAAGTTGCTACAAACAAACCTCCGCTAAGGATGGCTTCTCTCAAGGATGCCAGGGCTGAAATTAAAGAAGGTGGGTGTACCAATTGGGGTCAGCTCCCCGATTTCACGCACAAAAATGACAAATTTGGTTTGGGTTTTACTACAGGGGATCAAAGGGCTGTTAGGCACGCACGGATTGGAAGACCTCCTCTGCACATTAGCAATCAGGGAGTTAATGCAATTGAAGATGGTGAAGAAGATTCAGATATCGGCAGCTGGATCTACCCAACAACCAATGGTGGATTACATAACTGGACGGCGAAGGACTTCATACCTGTTTCTTTTATTCCGCAGTAATTGACTTTTTGTTTTAAGATTTGTAATAAACAGTTTGAAACTTTACGGCCCGATGCCTTGCGCGAGGCACCTTGGCTTTGCTTGTGAGGGCTTATTATTTGTCATTTCATATATCATTAATAAAACATTGGACGTTTCTTACATTACAAATTTTGCGCTCCTTGTTTTTCTTTTCCGTCTCTCACTTTATCAAAACAGCTATTCTCTTACACACACTCACGTATCATAATGCAGATCCATATCCACTCTGGATCCCATTGATAACGGCTCTGCTACTACCAGTTATGACTTCGAAAATCCGATCAACCAAGCTGAGGACGAAGGTGAGGATGATTGTGAGGTACCTGGAGAACTTGCTAGACTGTTACAGTAGGAAGAGAGGGCCATACAACCTCATGAAAAGCCGGTTGAGTCAAGGAATTTAGGTACAAAGGAAGACATGAAAGAGGTCAAAATAGGTGCGAATTTGGAGGCTAGTGTCAAGCAACGGTTGATACAAATGCTACGTGACTATGTTGAGATCTTTGCCTGGTCCTATGAAGATATGCCTGGTTTAGACACTGATATTATGGTACACCGCCTGCCAACCAAAGAAGACTGTCCTCCGGTAAAGTAGAAAGTTCGCCGTATACGCCCTGAAATGCCAGAGAAAATTAAGGCAGAAGTCATGAAACAGTTCGACGCAAGATTCTTAGATATTACTTCTTATCCACAGTGGGTTGCCAATGTTGTTCCGGTACCTAAGAAGGACGATAAGGTACGGATGTGTGTGGACTACAGAGATCTGAACATGGCAAGCCCCAAGGACGATTTCCCACTTTCTCACATTGATGTTCTGGTCGACAACACCGCGCAGCATAAAATATTCTCCTTCATGGATGGTTTTTCTGGATACAACCAGATCAAGATGGCTCCTGAGGACATGGAGAAGACAACCTTCGTTACACAGTGGGGCACTTTCTGTTACAAAGTAATGCCTTTCGGGTTGAAGAATGCTGGGGGCAACTTATCAGCGCACCATGGTCGCTTTGTTCCATGACATGATCCACCATAAGATCGAGGTTTACGTTGATGACATGATATCCAGGTCTCAAACTGAGAGAGAGCACCTTGATCATCTTCAGAAACTATTTGACATGTTGAAGACGTATAAGCTGAGATTGAATCCGAACAAGTGTACATTCGGGGTGAGGTCTAGTAAGCTTCTGGGTTTCATCGTTAGTGATAAAGGTATTCAGGTGGATCCTTCAAAGGAAAAATCCATACAAGAGATGTAGGCTCCTCGCACAGAGAAGGAAGTTAGAGGCTTCTTGGGACATCTGAATTACATCGCCCGGTTCATTTCACATCTGACTGCTACTTGTGAGCCAATCTTCAAGCTGCTGAAGAAAGATCAAGTGGTAAAGTGGAATGAGGAATGCCAGACCGCTTTCGAAAGAATCAAGGAATATCTTTAAGAGCCACCAATTCTGATGCCTCCAGTTGAAGGAAGACCTTTGATTTTATACTTGACAGTGCTAGACGGTTCAATGAGGTGTGTGATGGGGCAGCATGACGAGTCTGGCCGAAAAGAGCACGCTATTTACTACCTTAGCAAAAAGTTTAACGACTGTGAGACCCGATACTCATTGCTCGAGAAAACTTGTTGCGCTTTGGCATGGGCTGCTCGTCGGCTGAGACAGTATATGCTGACTCACACTATCCTATTGATATCAAAAATGGATCTAATCAAGTATATCTTCGAAAAGCTTGCCCTGTCCGGAAGAATAGCGAGATGGCAGATGATCCTAACCGAGTACGACATCCAATACACCACCCAAAAGGAAATCAAGGGGATTGTATTGGCGGATCATTTGGCGCATCAGGCCGTGGATGACTACCAATCCATGAATTTCGAGTTCCCAGATGAGAACATCATGTTGGTGACCGAATGTGAAGAACCTGGACTGAGTGAAGGACCCGAAGAGGGACCCCAGTGGTCTATGTATTTTGATGGAGCATCAAACTCATTGGGTAATGGAATTGGCGCTGTAATCATATCTCATGAGGGCTTTCATACTCCGCTCACCGCCCGATTATGTTTTAACTGCACCAACAATATGGTAGAGTATGAAGCATGTATCCTGGGTCTTTGAGCTGCTATTGACCTGAGGATTAAGTTCTTGAGTGTATTCGGAGATTCTGCTCTAGTGATCAGTCAGATCAAAGGCGGGTAGGATACAAAGCACCCAAATCTTATTCCTTACAAACAATATGTACAGACATTGCTCCCACATTTTGAGGAGATAACCTTTGAACACTTCCTGAGAGAGGAAAACCAGTTAGAGGGCGCGTTAGCTACCATGTCTTCTATGTTCAAATTCAGGTGGGACAATGAAGCTCCCCAGATTACCATCGAGAGGTTGGACGAACCCGCACACTACTGTGACATTGAGACTAAAGAGGTAACAGATAAACCCTGGTTTCACGAGGTAAAAAGGTATCTTGAGGCTCAAGAATACCCCGAGGGGGCATCTGTTAATGATAAGAAGTTTCTGAGAAGGTTCGCTGTGAAGTTCTTCATCAGTAATATAATCCTTTATAAGCGTAACCATGATTCAACCTTACTGCGGTGCGTAGACAAGAGCGGGGCAGAAAGGATCATTGAAGACCTACATGAAGGCACCTTCGAAACTCATTCTAGTGGACATACCATGGCGAAGAAAATCCTACGGGCTGGATATTACTGGTCTACTATGGAAGCCAATTGTTATCAGCACTCTCGGACCTGTCATAAGTGCCAAGTCTATGCTGATAAGGTGCATGTACCTCCAGTCCCTCTGAATGTTTTGACAGCTCCTTGGCCTTTTGCAATGTGGGGCATTGACATGATCAGCGAGATCCGACCTACTGCGTCTAACGGGCATCGTTTCATTCTGGTAGCAATTAATTATTTTACGAAGTGGGTTGAGGCAGCTTCGTTTGCTAAAGTAACCAAAAATTTCATGGCGCGGTTTATCTGACACAATCTGATCTGTCGATATGGTGTACCAGAGAGGATCATTACAGAAAATGGTACAAATCTCAATAATACAATGATCACCGAACTCTGCAAACAGTTCAAGATTCAGCATCACAACTCTTCTCCCTACCGGCCGAAGATGAATGGGGTTGTTGAAGTGGCTAACAAGAATATCAAAAAGATTGTGCAGAAGATGACGGTGACCTACAAAGACTGGCATGAGATGTTACCATTTTCTCTTCATGGGTACCGTACTTCGGCAAGGACATCGACAGGGGAAACCCCCTACTCCTTGGTGTATGGCATGGAGGCAGTCTTACCCATTGAAGTCCAGATACCCTCTCTCAGAATCATGAAGGATGCGGGTTTGAACAAGGACGACTGGATCCAGACCCGACTTGATCAACTGAATCTAATTGATGAAAAGAGACTTACTGCTATCTGTCTTGGTCAGACGTATCAAAAGCGAATGATCAAGGCCTTTAACAAGAAAGTCAGACGTCAAGAATATCAAGTCGGGGATCTGGTGATCAAACGCATTATACTGTCACAAGGTGATCCCAGGGGCAAATGGACCCCCACATACGAAGTGCCATTTTTGGTTAAGAACATTTTCTCGGGAGGAGCTATGATTCTAACCACCATGGACGGTGACGACCTTTCTCACCCCGTCAATGCAGACATAGTGAAAAAATATTACGCATAGTCAAAGACTCGTTAGGTCGACTGGCCTAGGAAAAAATAAGGGCTTCCCGACGAACCAAAATGGTTCGGGCAAAAATAAGGGATGAAAAAGGAAAAAACTGTACACCCTGTAAGTCGAAAACCTGAAAAGACGACTTGGGCAAAAAATGGTATCCCAGTGGGCCGAAAACCCGAAAGGGAGGTCCAGGAAGAAATTAGGGATCGAAGCGTAACACTATGTCTCATTGGATCATCTTGCGACCAGACTTTGGTATTAACTATCAAGCTCAGACGGCGCCAATCAATCTGATCCACCTTCGACCAAGTAGCAAAGTGATGTGATGATTGAAGATATAAAGGCAATAGTAGAGTTGGAACCCAATGGGATTATTTCACATAGTTGTTTTTCTTTCTTTTTCATAAATTGTATAATTTCTATCTTTCAACGGCGTTCTCTTACTAGGACGTCAGCCTCTTGTAAAAAACGCCTATTACAGGCCAACTTCAAAAATCAATACGATGCATTTTTTACAAGAACTTTCAACTTGTTTTTTCTTTTTCTGTTTTGTTTTGCAAGAAAATCCAATGATTCATTTTTGATATATGCATTTGAAAATAATCGCTGCTCATAAATATTTACATAAGAAACAAAAGACAATTACTCGTAATTCCAGGAACAGGGACAAACAAGAAGTGTCCAAAACCATATAGTTGCTCTACCCATCAGGTACAGGGATAGAGCCAGTTTGAGAACATGAGAAGTGGTACATACACTCCCCGCAGAGTAAGAAGTATCCAAAGACAGTGGTGTTAACTTTCCCAACAGGACACAACTCTCCCCAGCTGAGGTTCACAATCGCGAGCGAGTCAATAAATTTTTCCTCAAGTAGAGTTTATTTCTCTCACAAGTAGGAATGCAATCTCTAACAAAATTCACTATCACCCGCAACGGAAGTCCATCCCCAACTGAGTTTATTTCTCCAAATCAGCAGATCTTCCAACCGAGTATCTCTCTTCCCCACAGAGTCATTCTCCCACGGGATTATTCTCAGACAGAGTCTCTCCCGGCATAATACTCTCGAGCAGAATAGATACAAATCTCCAGCTAATCATCTTCGGTCACTATCCCCAGCGAGAACAAAGAACTCAACTCCATATACTCTCCAGCAGCAGTCTAGGATTTATTCTCCCCAGCCAGAGAATATCACAAGAACGTCGCATATCCATACATCGTGGCATGCGCATACGCATCATACAACACAATCTCATTTATTTTGAGAACATCATTACTCAATACATTTCATACATCATGACATTACATACGAATAACTCTTTACCTTTCAGGGAAAGATGCAATCAAGTTCTCACAAGTTTTCCCTAGTGCAGTCAAATCGATACTAATATTTCTATTCCAGTTCAAGCTATGAAGCCCGGAAATCGACCGGATAATATCTTGATTTCTCCAAAATACTATGAAGCCTGGAATTGACCAAATAGTGGTATATCTTAAATACAAGCTATGAAGCCCGGAAATCGACCGGATAGTATCTTGATTTCACCAAAATACTACAAAGCCTGGAATCGACCAGATAGTGGTATATCTTAAATACAAGCTATGAAGCCTGGAAATCATCCAGAAAACAGCTTAATCCCCAGCAAGATACTATGAAGCCTAGAATCGACCAGATAGTGGTATATCTCAGATTCAAGCTATGAAGCTCGGAAATCGACCGGATAATATCTTGATTTCCCCAAAATACTATGAAGCCTGGAAATCGACCAGATAACAGTATGAGGTACTGCGGAGCTTGGAGTTCGACCAAATAGCAGTTTACTCGGCCAATTACTATGAAGCCCAGAAATCGACCAGATATTAGTATGCCTTAAATTCAAGTTGAAACCCGGATGCGACTGGATAACCACTTAATCCCTTCTGAATCCTGGAGCATGACCAGATAAGAATTGAGAAATTTCAAAGCCTGGAGAATGACCAGATAGCAAGTTTAATCTCATCTCCCCAGTAAGTCACTGTAAAACCTGGAGCACGACCAGATATTAGTCAGTCTTATTTTCCTCAGTAAGTCACTGTAAGGCCTGGAGCACGACCAGATAGAAGTTCATTTTCACCTCCTCAACTAAGAGATGGTTCCCCAGTAGAGTAACAGACAACTGAAGCTCCTAAAATTTTATTTCTCCCAAGACAGAGACCAGCGAAATCCTCCTCAACAACAGGTATATGGGTTCTCGCAAAGGAATCTCTTATGCGATCGACACTTCTTCGGATGGCATCTTTAAGCCCATCTTTTGGCATCGACTTCCAAATGGAATCTATAAGCCCATTCCCGATATTTCAAATCAAGTATCACTTCATGCGAGTGCAAATTTCTGGGCACTCTACTGTTCAATCATCTTCCACCTTCAGATCACGAAAGGCAGACGAGCCAATCTACATCCTCAGGTGTAAGAAGATTGAACAGGGGCAGATGTTGTACCCCAAAAATTTGCCCTCCCATATTTCTCAACAAATGGCAAGTGAGGTCCCCAAATTGTTCAAGGAAGTTTAAAAGTTGACCAGACAAACTCTCTCCTAATGCAGTCTACCTCAAATTAGGGTTTCATTTTGCATCAAGATGCTTGAGTCCAAAGGATCCTAAATGCTAACCATTGTCTTAATATGTTCTCAAGCTCATCCATGTCAAGTTTCAAGCCTTGTAGAGGAAGTTTGCTCAGTCAATTGTTCAAATACCTAGAAATCGACTATGTTAGGTCAAAAGTCAATTGTGGCCCACATACAGTCAAACTTCAAGATTTTTGGTCAACATACTCATTTTTAAGTATCATTCATCATTTGATCAAGTTTTGATCATGATTCCTCAAAGATTGCTCATAATTCATCAAAACCCAAAAGTTGCTAAATTAGGGTGTTGTAGGAAAAGTCAACTCAACTTTGACCAAGCATAACTTTCTCATATTTTATCAGAAATGGCCCATCTAAAGCTCGTTGTGAAGAAGATGAAATTACCTACAATCCATATTCATACCTCAAGTTCAGAATATGCACTCACAAAAAGATATGAATTTTGACATTATAGGTCATTTTGAAAAGTCAACAAAAACACCTTTTGGGTCAAGGCTTCATACATGAACATGGAAGACTCAATTGAGATGATACTAAACGGGTTGCTTAGAGGACATCCTAAGATTTCTAAAAAGTCCAAGAACACCTCTCTAGGGTCAAAATTGAGAGAGATATGCATTGTCAAAGTTGACCTTTTTTGCAAAATTGCCAAAATTCAAATGTGCTCAAATTTGCATCTTTTGCTAAATGGGCCCAACTTTTTATGCTTGCATCTCATTCCTATCATAGTCCAAGACCTATGGGACCCTCCATGCTTTATTTTCTGATTTATTTAATATATTTTGATTTTTATTAATTTAAAATTCAAATAAAATCAAATAAATCTTAATAAATCATATATTGCATTTTAGGGATGGTCTTTTGCATTGAAAGAAGATATTATATGCTGTCAAATGAAGATCAAATCATGCAAGGCCAATGTGGTTGGAAAAGATTGGATTCGAGCAAAATTGGAAGGGAATCATATGCATTGAAAAAGCAAATCAAATCTCTATAATTGATAAAGATACAATGCATTTTTATTGACCTAATGCGTTCCACTACATATACAGAAGCAAGCCAAGGCAACTAGAGGTTAGAGGAAGCTGTGCAGAAGTGAAGGAAGAACTCAAAAAATTTCAAGAAAAGTGGTAATCCAATTTCCATATTAGAGACTAGATCGTGCTTTTCTCAAGTTGTAGAGGGGTTACTGAACGTTCCAAGAACATGTTCCAATCAAATCCAAGCCTTTTCACGCCTGGAATTGCACGACACAGGTATCACGACATGCTTCCAATTTCGAATTTAGTTTCATTGATTCACTCAGCCATTGCATATTATAATGATATATTTGTGTTTGTCTTTGAGTTTGAAAGCTTTTGATACCATTTAATTGTATTTCTAACACTTGTATGAACATCTGCCATAGCTAGGGTTTGTTTTACTGTTTTGGGGATTTTAAATGAAAGAACAATTGGCCCTAATGAAGGATACCATTGTGATAAGAGGGACAAACCCAGTTGATCCATGGTCTTGGAACTTATTTTATTGCTTGTATGCAATTTTTGAAATACACAGGGTTATAGCTACAATACCATATCTGTAGGTAAAGGTTCAGAGCTTTAAACGACAGCTCCAGGGAAGAAGACGATAGCGTGTCCCAGCCTTACTGGCCGGTTTAAATTCTGGCGCGTTTATTCTGGCCAGAAACTTGTTGTTCTGATATATATTGTTTGTTTTATTGTATTAATAAATCACTATCCAGCGCAGTTGGTCAGAAGAAGGAAGTCAGAAGCTCATTGTTCTGGGTTCGATCCCAGGCGTGAGCTTTTTGTATTTTCTCCTTTGTTTTCTCCAGAGCCAGCACGTGCATCTTTTGAGGGTCATCACCTTCTGGATCCACTATCCAGCATCAGATCTAGTGCACCATCTTTCTGATCCATTAGCCAGGACCAGATCCAGCGTATCATCTTCTGGATCCCAATCAGAACAAGATCCAACACATGCAGTGCATCATCATATGGATCCCATTCAGAACCAGATCCAGCGCACCCCATCTTCTGAGGGTCATCACCTGCTGGATCCATCAGCTAGGAGCAGGCCCAGTGTCCCCATCTTCTGAGGGCCACCATCTTCTGGACCATCATCCTCTAATCATAGCCGCTGACAGCAGGCCCTGGGGTTATTTCTTATTTTTCTTTAATTTTCTTTTCTTTAATTATTCTGTTTTTTTTATATATCAACACCAAAATTATTTTTTTCTAAAATTAACCAACCAAAATCACAAAAAGAAGACTTGTTTTCTTAATAAGCGTTTTTTAATGAATTAGTTTAATTAACTTTAGGCAATTCTAATTTCTTCCACAATTAAAATTAATTAAAATTTAGGATTTTCTTTCTTAATTCAATTATTTCATTACTTTCTTAAATAATAAAAAATGACAAAAATATGTTTACTTTAATCAATTACAATCAAGTTTAGTCAAGGGTCAAAACCCTAGTCGCTTCGCATTTAATTCGCCGCGCGTTGATTATTTATTTTTTTGCCAATATTGTTGTAACTGCTCACTAGTGTGTAAAAGTTTAAATTAGGATTTTCATTTATCGTTTTCCCCCGGATATTTTGGCTATGTAATTAATCCTTCCCCCCGGAGCCTTGTAATAGAGTAGATTTACTTTCTCTCATTTTAATTCTCGCAAATATTTAACTGTCTAGATGTATGCTAATAGGATTGTATGACAAGACTGCATGAGAATTTAATACAGTTAGAAAAACCCTAATGCGCAAAGATAAATAATTGAAACTAATCACTCGCATATACCACTCTTAGGGTATACTCTCACTTCGGTTTCCTTCGGTAAAACGATCATTAAGCATAGGGTGTCTTAGTGGTTGCCCTCCTGTCTAACGAAGATCAAATGTCCCGTTCGGAAATGTTGCCTCAGAAATATTGCCTCGGAAATGTTGCCTCGAATATGATCTTAAGACTTTAAGTTTATTAATAAGACGTCCTGACATTGATTTAGCGATCGTACGTCCCTTATGAATTGACCCTTACAACTCCAACTACTTGGCTACCTACTCCTTAAATAGTAGGGTAGCGCTGTCCAAAGGAAACGAGAACGAACAATCTTTTTTCGAGTAGGTAGAATCTTAAGTACTTGCTCAAAAAAACTTTTCACACAAACACCTTTCAAAACAATTTTCAAAACAAACTTTGTCACACCTTTGAGGACTGATACAAGGGTTATCACGAAGTTAAAACTTTTCAAAATAAAGCACACACACAAGCAATTTAAAAAGATGAGCAAGTACCTAAGAGCCCATGGAAAACCATGGATGGAAAGGGTGCTAACACCTTCCCTTTCTATAATCTACCCCCCGTACTCAGAATATCTCGAAAAAGGATTTTTTTCTGTACTTTTTTCCTTTCCGGTTGGATGAAATAAAAATCGATGGTGACTCTTGCTTACCGCGACATTTTATGAACAAAAACGCAAAACGCAAACCAGCATTTCAAAACAGTCGGTTCTGCCACCGTATCACACATATATACAAGATACATGATTCAAGGTGCTTGGTAATCTCTCAAGAGAAATCTTAAAGATGGGATAAAGTAGAAAAAATATTCAAACCCTAATGCACGATCTCAGTGTATTGATGGTATGAAATGATATAGGGATCTTAGGGGCAAAAAATGGGGTATAAAATATGTACACGTAAGTTTTGAAATCTAAGTTTATTATGGAATAAAAATGGAAATTAGAGATGGAGATTCGAAGAAGAGAAGTGGTCAGCAATAATTTTAACAAACATAGGAGTCAGTTTAACACAATTTTTGCCGACTATGCTTTCATAGTTAACCTTTCTTCAATTAAGACTTTTGAAGGTTGTAATGTGGACTTGGTTCGTGGTTTAAGAAACAAAGGATATAAGGCTCAAGATTTATTTTAACCCACCCCACTCTCCTTGACGTTCTCCAATCCTAAGTTTGATTAATCCAATGGATGCATTCAGTTTGCAAGAGAATTTTTGTAGTTGCGATGATGAGAAGAAGCATTAGTTAAGATATAAGCACTAATGAAAAATATTGATAAGATCCAAGCATTGATGAGAATCCTTGATTATTCTTGAGGTGGCATTCACAAGATTGTTCTCCAATTTATTTGTTTTCAATCCCTTATTTTTGCACAGACCAATCCTTCTGAATTTTGGTCCATCGTGATACCCTATCTTTTGCCTAAGTCAATTTTTTTTATTTTCTTTGACTTAGCGGGATTTCACCCGTTGAATTTATTTTTCCTTTTTTTGATTCTGAACACTTGTGACAGTCATGTTAGCTTTGTAAAATTGTTTTCATTGTTTCCTTGATCTTGAATAATGTACTGAGGAGGAAGACGTCGTAGACTTTATCTTTATTGATTCCCATATCTTAGCTAATACACTGAGGAAGAAGACATCATGGACTTTATCTTCATTGATTCCTCAATCTTGGATGATGAATGCGAGGAAAAGGATGTGCTTGAACCTCTTACTTAGACAAACCGATCCTCCAGGTATTTGAATGCACCATTGAATTAATTGAAATCTACCCTGCCCCTGGTTAAAATTAAGGTTTTTATAGAAAACAAAACTCCAAATCCTGGCTCAAGGGGTTTAACTACGTATTAACTCCTTATTTCTCCACTGTTGAGGAATTGAAACAATGCCTTACATTGTCATCTCGGTCTTACTTTGAAAGCATATGTCAGTATAATTCAGTAATTTTTGTTTTCATCATTCTCCCTCAAAGTTTGTTAAAGTTGAAAATTTTAAATGGAAAAAAGAGTGAAAATGGAAAGTTGTTGATTATTTATGGAAAGTGATAGAATAGTGAATACGAATTGATTGATATCAAAAACATACATGATTATTTATTTGAATCACTAGTCAAAAGATACAAATTTACACCAAATGTAACTTAGCAAAATAGAAACTACAATTTTAAATTAATAAAGTCTAATGATCTTATGGAAGAGCTTCTTTGTTGATCCTCTTGACTTTAGGAGAGCGTTTGGATGTTCTTGGACTTGTCAGAGCATGGGGTTGACCCTTGACGTTTCTTGGGCATACCTATTATACCGATATTGAAGTTGCTCTTGATGTGGAGGAGTCACCACTGATAGTTGCATTTGAGGCATTGTAGGCCTTTGACTTGTATGATGAAGGGTTACCTTCTCTCCTTAATAAGATTTTAGGACCAAGCTCACTGGTTGACTTTCTCCTTCAACAACTTATGAATTTCTTGAGTTCCATCAAGCTTTCTTTAAGTATGCTTGGAATTTTTTCTTTGAGTATCAAGCAATCTATTAGCTAGATGATAGTTGGACAAGTACGAAGATGGAAATACGTATGTATGAATGTAAGGTATGCAAAAATATTTTTGGCTTTAAGGGTATCCAAAAAAGTTACATGGATATGGGATGCGGCGCAGACGTATTATGAAGGTAAACATAAGGGTACCTTATACGGGTTTAATAATAGACATGGAAATAAGGATACCCTATATTGACTCAGAGATTGAGACAGACAAGAACTCCTTAAGGATTATGGAAAATGAAAGATGAGGAGGAATTCCTACAAGCTATGGATTGTAACAGAGGGACGAGAATTCCTACTTACTAGGAATTTTGATAGACCAATTGATAATTGAAGTGGAAGTTGGACTTGGGGGAATAACGTGAAAGAGAGAACATGGTGACTAGTCAACATTCACCAAATCCCATAGCCTTATATAGGCCACGTGGTTTATATCAATGAGGATGTTTTTCGTGGGAAGGTTCCATATGGGGAACAAGATCCTACAAAGGTTCTAAGGATAATGACGTACAAATAAGGATCCCTACAGGTTAGGGATCCTGACTAAATAGAAAACCTACAAGCTAAACCAAATAATACCCATATGAGTTTAGGATATAATAATGATAAGAGGTAACCCCATGTAGGTTTAAAATTATAATAAAATGTCCCTCGTGGAAGGCTTCCTATGAAGGGTGGCAGGATAATAGTTTCCTTAGCACGTAGGTTCCTAGTTTTCGCCTACGAATATTACACCCTCCCCATAAGGTGGATTCCTTAAGGGTATCATGGATAAAACTAGAGGAAAAGGAACAAGGGCTTCCCTTAAGTGAAACCTCATTGTAGACCAAAACTATTGTCTCTAAGGCCGTACGAGGTCTCACCATGAAATTTTGGTTTAGGGTGATACAAAGAGTCATAGTTTCATTCCAAAGTTCTATCCCCAAGAGGATACCTCTTGAGACATATTCCTTTTTCGGAATTCCACCGACTCTAGGCGAAGTCGTCACAAAAACTGATAGGGAAGACATATCCCCTTGGCCAGTAGATAAACCTTTTTTCTAAGGGTTGATATTATTTTTGAATTTGGAAATAAAATCTCGCTACAAAGTATAATATGATAATGAAAATAATATAAAAACAAATAAAATAAACTAAATAAATAAATAAAATAAGAAAATATAGAAAAGCACCAAAAATAGAAAAGCCCAAACAAAAACTCTAAACCCAAAAAGAGAGGCTTCTAAACCCTACGGTTAGGTCCCCAACAGAGTCGCCAGTTGTAATAACTGGAAAAAAATATAGAGTCACTACCATTAATTTTTAACCTAGGGAAGGGAATTTAATAGATAACCTTAATTGATTAAGAGATTCTAAATTCTTGACTCACTTTAGACAAAAGGAAGGTGTTAGGCACCCTTCATATACCTTGTTCACAAGGATACTAGGGTTTAGGTTTATATTTAGGAATAGGGTTTTATTTTAAATAGGGGAACTCGCCGTGATTTTAGTCGTATTCCTACGTATCCTCTTATGAGGAATCAGAGACCCAATTCGTAGTTCGGTGTTGGTTGGTGTTTTTTATGGATTACGAAGATACTTCAAATTTTCCTTAAACCAAGTCTGTGTGTGTGAATAGAGAAATTTGTAGACGAAGTTCGCACTCGATTAAAAGTATTTTCATAGTCCTTTTTGAAAATGATATCTTGGATTTTAAATTATGTTAGTAGAAAATTGTTAGTAATTCGATTGGTTAGATATTTTTTTAAATATATTAAGAAATATAAGAAAAATATTTTTAATGCATGATAATAAATCCTAATGCAATTTTTAAAAGTAATTAAAGAATGAGTTAGTAAAAAATTTTGATTTTTATAATAATAATAATAAGTATATTAAGTATTAAAAATATTAACAATAATATGAAAATATAAAATATAAAAAAGAATAAAATAAATAAAAAATGCAGGAGGGTGTATTTTGTTTGGGCTGAATAATTTTGGGGGTGCAGAAACTAGGCCCGTGAATCCAGATATTGGATTTAAGCCCAATCGCAGGAGCGGTGTAAGCTTAACTGAAAATAGTATGGAAATTTTAGTAATATCATAAAAAAGTATTAAAGGAATCCATAACCAACACTACAAATTCTAATCACATAAATAGAAATCCACTAAGTAATTATAAAAAATAATGTAATAAAAAACAAAGAAAATTTTACCATTTGGCAAGGAGTGGGCAACGCCCTTATTCTGATCCAAATGTGAATAGCTTTGACTCTTTCTTTTCAAAATTACCAATCAACCAATAGATAAAGGATATGTGTTATTAAAAAAATACATACAACAACATGTCGAGAGAGAGAGAGAGAGAGAGAGAGAGAGAGAGAGAGAGAGAGAGAGAGAGAGAGAGAGAGAGAGAGAGAGAGAGAGAGAGAGAGAGAGAGAGAGAGAGAGAGAGAACGTGAACAATGCATTCAGACTCCACCTCTCTTTTTCGGTCTCTCAATCTACTTTCTCTTTTCTCAGATTTTTGATAATACTCTCTCTGTTTCCCCATCTTCTTTAACCTATTTACACATAGAAACAAACAACTAAACTTATCAAATAAAAACATTTAATAACATACATGATGGAGGTAGAGGTTGTCGATAGTGGCTTCGGTTTGATGAAGCTTTTGAGGTATTGAAAGAAAATGTGTTAAAATTTGTATCAGCGTAGTGTGTGAGAAAATTGTTGATAATAGAATTGGCCTCTTAGTGTAAGAATAGATATGAGAAGTGGCATCTCCGTGTTGATAAAATATTATCTCTTTATATAGCATAAAAAATTAAGTTAAAAACTAATTAAAGAAACAAAGTTTAAAATTTGAAATTAATCAATGCTAATTACAATTTAAAAACAAGTATTATTTGATTTCTAAAATTTAACTATTTTGATCAATCTCATAAAAACTATCCTAAAGTAAAATGGAACAAAATCAATAAAAATATTTTTTTGTATTTTATAATTTTTTGTCTATTTTAAGTTAAAAAGTGCATAAAACAAAAAAATCCAATTTTTAAAAATTAACTAATTAATAAATACGAAAATAATGTTTAAATAATAAAAAAAAAGAATTTTTGTGATTTTTGAATATAATTTAAAATGGAAATAAAATTAGTATCTATTAAAAGAAAAAAGTTAAATGTGCAACATGCGAGATTTGAACCTCTGACCTTATGCTTGCAAGCCTTATTCCCTACCAACTGTTCTTTGTTACTCATTTGAAATAAAAAAACCCAATTGAAAGTATACGGAAATGAGCAGATATTTGTTATTTTAAAATGCACATAATTTGAAATAAACTATTATACATTTTTAAATGAGCGAAATAAATTATTGTTAAAATATTAGTAAAATTTAACCAAGGAATATTGTAAAAATTAATATTGAAAATATTTTTGACTATAGAAATAAAGGGCGGGTAAATTTTGGGTATGACACAAGTTTAGCTTTGGGCTATATGAAAATCAAGTTTGCACTTGTACTTGATTAGTTTTTGATGTCTTTCTTTATGAAGTTTATACAAATCAGTCATTTTTTGGAGCTATTTTTCAGGTCGAAAAGCTAGTACGTTTGTTCAACATGAACAAGCTAGAACCAGAGGTTTCTATGAGGTATATTTCGAAAGCAGAAGATATGGGATTAAAATGGCACTCAATGGGTAAAGTTGGAAAATCTGTTGCTCGTGGAATGGTTGACGAAAGTGTTCAAGATGATCATTGTTGTACCCCAAAATTTTCCCTCTCATTTATCAAGTATTTTCTCATAAAATCTCATTTGGTTAAAGATTGCTCAAGGGTTAATCAGCTCAAGACACCTCTTTAAGCATTGATGACTGAAATTAGGGTTTGAGATTGCACAAGAATAATTGAGCTTTTAATGCCTCATATGACTTTCATGGATCAATATGGACCCTCAATATTGCTCATGTCAAGTTTTAAGTCTTAGATCACATTTTTGCTCAGTCAATTGATCAGTTGACCTAAAAATCAGATGTATTGGGGAAAAAGTCAATTGTGGCCAATTTACAGTCAAACTTCATAATTTTTTATCCATATCAATATTGTGAACTCATACATGTCATTTGATCAAGTTTGGACCATAATTCCTCAAGAAATTTGATCAGATCATCAAAAGGGTAAAATGGTCAAAATTAGGGTTATGATTAGGAAAGGGCAATTTCTGATTTTTGACCAAGCAGATGGTTAATTGGTTTGAGACATGATATCAAGGATTCAATTGCATCATTGTGACCTAATGGCATGACTCAAAGCATTGATCAAGGTCATTTGATTAATAGTTGATTTTCAGTCAACTAATCAAAAGTCAGTTGTATACTGAAAAGTCAAACTTTGACTTTTTGGTCAAAATCATGTGTCAAAGATCACAATTCATCAAAACATGTCAAAATATGAAACTTGTTCATCATGAAATCAAAAATTCAAGATTTTATTTTGAAAAGTCAAAGTTTCCAAACTTAGAAATTTTTCTAAGTGTTGAAAACTTCATATTTTTTCACAACTTTGAGCCAATTTTTCACCATGATGCAAGATGATTCAAAAGAAACTTCCAACATGAAAGTTGTAGATCTCAATGAGATATAAAACATTGCTTTACACAACTTCTCCTAGAAATGCATGGATTTCAAGTTATGATTTTGTGAATACATGTTCATGAAACTTGGAAACTTAGTGAAATGTTGCACTAGTTTAGACAGGATTTTGACCTAACTTCATGGCAATATTTCACATAGTTCCATGGGGAATTTTCAAAATTTATTCAAATAGGGGTTGTAGATCACATTACAAGATTTCTAAAATGTCAAAGAACTCCTTGAGATCATGTTTGAGCAAAGAGATTCGAAGGCATGAAGTTGGCATTTCATTCTTGAATTATAGGTCATTTTCATGATGAACAAGAATTCAAATCCATGCTAGGCTGCACAATCTTTGTTTTGCAGGCCTCAAACTTTCTTGGCACTCCATAATTAATGTTTTGCACAGCTGTTAGAGGCTTCAAATCAAGCATTTAATGCATTGCCCACGCTTATTTCTGTTTTGGGAAGAAAGTGCACATTGCCATTTTGGAAAAGTAGCTTTATGCACAAAATCAGTTCTTGAGCTTTACACTTGTTTTCTTCTGATCATACACAATCTATAACCCAAAAGAAACTTGTCCAAAGCCTCAAAACAACTCAACCCATGCTTTTACTTTGCCTTGAAACCATGTTTTCACTTTTCTTCAAAATCAAGTAACATAGCCATAACTCTATATCTTGCACTTCTGACCCTCTCAAGTGCTAGAACCTTTTCCTTACTTATGCACAAATTGTTTGCATCAAAACACAAGAATGCTTAAGCCCTCAAAGATCCTAGAACTCAGAATCACACATAAAAACTCCATTGTTGCATAATCTGACCAAAAACTTGAAACTCACATCTCCCTCGTGCGTTTTCAAGCCTTTTGGTTCCTAAAGCTTCTAAACATCAAATACAACTCATCCCAATACCTGTTACAGTTCCGTAACTCCATTTCCACCAATATCCAAACTCAAAAACAAATCACTGCAAGTGGACTTCTCTAGAACTCCTCAGCCACTTTCAGCACAAGCCAAGCATCACATTAGCTTCCTGGGAACTTGAGGAAGCTAACCCAATCACTAGAACTCATTGAAATTTGCTCAAACTCAAAACACGATACCCTCTTGCAAGGTGAGTTTTCTGACTTGTGAACTATTCATATAGGCATTGTTAGGCTTGCATTTGTGAAGATAGAATGTAGATATCATTGCCCTGAAACTATACATGTCCATAGATTTCATTTATGTTGCTTGAGCATGGACAATTTTGAGTTTAAACTGTCTGAAACATTTAGGTCAGAATTTGGTACTTTCATAAATTCATCTTTATCTTTGAATGTTAGCTTAAATTAGTTACATGGTTGGATTCGTGGTGAAAAATACACAAGTTTCATGTTTACATTTCTGAAAATGGTTGAGGAATGAACAAGTTTGAAGATACTTTGGCTGGAGGTTGAAGATGAAGTACAGTCAGGGCAAGTTTTATGTTATGTATTTATTTTTGTGCCAATGTTAACGGATGTATCACCACCCCAGTGGTTAAAACGCGCGCCTGTAACTAGAGGGACCTGGGTTCGAGCCCCAGTGGTACCCTTTTGGTTATTTTTCATATTTTCTCTTTTTTTTCTTCTTGTTTGCGGGCGTTGGGCTCCTTCTATTGGGCTTAATATTTTTACTCATTTCATACTCCCTGATTATGTTTCTTACCCCTTGACCCATTTATTTCTTTATTTCATTTTTTATTTTAGTTTCATATTTTTATTTTATTATTTTCATTATTATATTATATTATTTTCTTGTAAATTAAAATTAATTTAGAATTTAAGTTTATTATAATTAATTATTTTTTATGTATTTTTATATTATTCTTAAAACCTTTTCATAAAAACCCTAAAAAAATGCCTTTTTAGTTAATTTATTTTTTTAATTAGTTTAAGTTAATTTTATTCAGTTTTCCTTAATCATTTTCTCTAATTAGGTCAAGACTAAACCTTGTCATAAAAAACCAAACAAAATCATTTCTTTTTCCATTTTTGCATTCTTGCATTTTTTTATCTTCAATTTTGTACAATATTCAATATGGTTGTAATAATTATTTAGATTTAATTTTCTTGCAATTTCCCCATTTGTAAATTTGTACACCTCCTCCCATAATGATGTAATAGCTTAGTATTTTTATTTTTCTCAATTTAAATTCTTTATATATAAATGCTAGTAAATTAGGGTTTGTATGGAAAGATTGAAATCAATGCTTAGAAAACCCTAATTCAAAGACAAAATAAGCATGCAATAAAATACACTTGCATACTTTGCACCTCTAGGGTTTACTCCACTTTGTTGCCTTACAAAAATGGTAATAATATGCATGTGGGGTATCTTAGCAAAAGCAATAAAAAAATACAATATCATAGTCCCTCGATGACGCTATCAAAGTTGTCTTTCAAAAACGATCTTAGTCCCTAAAAAAATGCTAAGATATCTTACATCATTGCTAATCATGGCTATACGATGACCTACGCCCGTCCCTTTACATCCAAAGATAAGGTTATTTATCAAATTAATGGTAAGATAACAATGTCAACGGAAAGAGGAAATAAATATGGAAGACTTTTGAGTAGGTAGAATGTTCCTAGTTGCTTGCTCATTTTCAAACCCAAAACATACTTGCTATTTTCAAAACAAACACCATCACTTTCAAAACATCTTTCAAACTTGAAAACATTTTCAAAAGATCAATACTTTGTATACATTCTTACGAACAAGAATCATTACAAAGTTTGCCTAAACGATGGCGCCTTTCAAAAACCACACAAAGCACATTTTAAAACAAAATCAAGTGATCTAGCAAGCAACTAAGAGACCGTAGATAACTATGGAGGAAAAGGGTGCTAATACCTTCCCTTTTCATAATCTACCCCCCGAACTCAAGAAAAAATCTCAAATGTCTTTCCTGTTCTTTTCAACCTTTCCTTTTGGATAAAAGAAAAGTTGGTGGCGACTCTTGCTAACTGCAACATTTACGATAAAATGCAAAACACCCAAGTCAGTTCTCCCATCGCGTTACAAAACTGGAGAATCTGCTGGGGAATATTTTATAAGTGGGGTTACCTTAGGGCTAGATCACATTTACTTGCTTTCATTGTTTGACTTGTATGCTTTACATTTTGGTTCTTTGTTTGGGCTTGAATCCTCTACCCGGATTTGGGGTACCTTATAGGTAAGTAGCAATATGTTGTGGAAACTGTGCGGGCTATACCGACATGGTCTAAGAAATAGCTACGTTAGTGTGACATATTTGTGGGTACCGATAGCCCTTGAGTAGTCAAGGAGAATACGGGGCCGCTGAGTGATGTCATGAAGCACTAACTGACTTCTAGAAACTTTACTTGACCAACTTGGCCATTAGGACGTAGTGAGATGACCGGCTTTGGTGCAGTCTGAAGTTGGTAGATACTCGATACTACACTCATTGAGGTTTGTTTTTTGGGATATTTCGGTCGCCATTAAAGAGGCTTGCGATGAAACAATTCCCGAGAAAACAAACCAGTGATATTGAGCTCCCTTAGAACCTGGTTACTATTGCTAGGACAGGTTTAAGCCAACTAAACTTCAAGAGGGTACTTACCTATGAGACTCCATGAAAGCCTAAACCTAAGGACTTGTTTGTTTTGTTTGTATATATTTACTTGTACATAACATCATAAACATCATAACATCATACTCATACTCACTAACCATTTCAAGGATTTTTGGTATTTATCTTTGTTCTATTTTGTAGGACATGGATTCTATTCGCAGGAAAACCATTCAAGTCAATCTCGTAAGAATTCCTCCTCAACTTAAAGAGTTAGCATCAAGGGTTCCTGAGAATTCTCCATTTACTGAAAGACATGGAGTGGTGCCAAAGGTTTCTTAGCCAAGTTCTTGTTTGAGAAAGCTCAAGACTGTTGGAACTCCTTGGACTTGAAAGCTTTTGAGGAAATTGTGGTTTTTCTCGTCTATGGGATGGTTTTGTTTCTAAATCCTGACCAACTCATAGATGTAAACTCCTTCAAAATCTTCATGTCTCGTAACCCGGTGCCTACTTTTCTAGGAGACATCCTACATTCTTTTCACTTCGCACTATGAGGAAAAAGGGTATTCTCATGTGTTGTACTCCTCTCTTGGCAAGATGGTTTATTTCACATCTTCCCCAATCTGTATTGAAGAACGAGCAAGCTTCAAGGTGGTCCCATAGGTTAATGACGCTCAGACATTCAGATATTCATTGGTGTCCCACTAGTTGGCATTAGGGAAGGTATCACTTACAACCCCTGCTCGGCCTTACGACAGTTTGGGTACGCTCGAAGGGATGGTCCACATGAGATGCTTATTCAAGGATTGGTAATGACGATCAAGGTTATCGCCAGAGGTTTATCCGAGCTTGGAGGATGTTTAACAAGGTAGATAGCAAGACATTGGGGCATAAGAATTCCATCCCTCTTGAGCCTTATCTCAAATGGGTACGAGCCCGTGCTCAAAGTCTTATGATGCCTTACCCCTCCATTCTCCCGGTTATCATAGAGCCTGTTGTGGAAGGAGATGTCTGATACACTACCCTTCATCCTGGCATGCCCAACTCTCTCGAAGACTTGCAAAGGGATTCGATACAGCTGAAGGGGGAGCGAGACACTTTCGAGGCCCAATTCTATGCCAGCGAGAAGAAAGTTCTGGAACTTACCAAGCAACTTCACGAGGAGCGGAGTCTGAACGCCTACATCACACCAAAGAGGATGCGTTCAACTTTTTTATCTTAGAGTTTTTGTATTTCTTTGTAAGCCCAAAACAGCCATGATGTACTCAAACTTTGATTTATTAATAGAACGTGTGTTCCTTTTTTGTCTAAAGAAAATTTAAATCTCTAATTTCCTTGAAATCATTGCATATGCATCTTCATTCATCATAACACAAACAGGTTTCTTATCACATGTCTCCTTATGTTTCTATTGTTTATTTCAGATAGAGATGGATCTTGAACAAACAGTAAAAGATCTCTAGGCGCAGAATGCTCAGTTTCGACAAATGTTCTTGACTTTGGCAAAAGGACAAGAGGATTTGAAAACTTTGTTGATCAAAGAAAAGAAGAAGAAAGCAAAGAAATAAACCGGTATTTTGAGTCTGGGAAGAAGGTTCCCAGGGCCAGCCAGACGGACTCTAGACTTTGCAACATCGTCAGGTGAAAAGGATAATCAAGAAGGGAAAAACAAGGAAGTGACTGACCATCCAGAATCTAAAGAGGAAGAAGAGGATGATTACTCTGAAGAGCAATATCCTCTGGCTGATGAGAAGTACAAACATCTGTAAGAGCGTCTAAGTGCAATGGAGATTCAGAAAGTTCCCGGGCTGGACTTTGAAGAGGTGGGTTTGGTGTCTGGGATTGTTATTCCACTAAAGTTCAAGGCACCAGTGTTTGATAAGTACGACGGGATTTCGTGTCCCAAGATGTACCTCCTATCTTATGTGAGGAAGATACAACCTCATACTGCTGACAGAGATTTGTGGGTCCACCAGAACACAGCTAGATTGGTTCTATCAACTGGAGAGAGCCAATATCCATAATTGGGGAGATTTGGCCGCTGATTTTTATAAGAAGTATCAGTACAACGCAAACCTTGCTCCCACCCATACTCAACTCTAGAGTTTGGCTATGGGTTCAAGCGAGGGTTTCAAAGACTACGCTCAGAAGTGGAGGGACTTAGCAGGAAGAGTCCAGTATCCCCTGTCTGATAGGGAGCTAGTGGACATGTTTCTGGGTACCCTGTCCGGTTCTTTCTTTAATCATCTAATTGGGAGCTCCTCAATCGGCTTCACTGAATTAATCTTGACCGGGGAGAGAGTGGAAGTTGGGATTAAGAGTGGGAAGATCCAAAAGGACGCACCCTCCAGTGCCGTGAGAAAACCATTCATTGGGAAGGAAGAGGTTGGTGTTGTGTACCATCCAAGGAATCAAGACAGAACTGAACACCGTCCAACGGTAGGGGCCGTCATGATCCCTAAGCCTGTACCTACTCAACAAAGGAACAACCAGCCTAGAACGAAAATACCGGTAAGAAAATTTACCCGGATAAATATGAAGTTGTTTCTAGTCTTGCCACATTTATTGAGAACTAATCTTGTAACCTTGCGGGAAGCTCCGAAGAATCCCAACACTTTCTCTCCCCATTACAACCCAAACGCCCATTGTGCTTACCATTTAGAAAGTCCAGGTCGTGATACAAACGACTGCTAGGTTTTGAAAAACAAGGTGCAAGACCTTCTCAAGGCAAAAGAAATTGAATTTGATGCTCCTGAGATCCCAAATGTTATCACCGCTCCTATGCCTAAGCACAACCGTGATGTTAACGCTGTTGAAGATGATGTGTTTGTTACTGTTTTTGATGAGCTTGTTACTCCTCTCCTGACCGTCAAGAGGAACATGTTGAAGGCCGGTTTATTTCTGGGTTGTGGCGAAGGCTGCCACTTCTGTTTATTCCTACCAACTGGTTGTCATTTATTGAAAGCAGGTGTCCAGCGCCTGATGGAAGACAAAGAGATTTTGTTTTAAAAGACTCCCATTCCAACCACTTCTTACAAGGATGTTTCAATAGTAACCATTTCCGCCAATCCTTCTAGGGTCTCCACCAAAATACCCGTTAGGATTACATCTGATACGAAGGTAACTCCACTGATAATTACTATGCCAGGTCCAATCCTTACTCCTCAGATAAAACTGTCCCCTAGAACTATGGGGGTGACGTCTACTACCACAACGTCAAGCAAGATTGGTTAGCTGATGAAGACTCAGTTTTTGAGAGGGCTGACCCCGACATCGGCAACATTGCAGGAACCAGAAAAATAACCCGAAGTGTAAGAGTGTTCTCTCCTGAGATTTCTCCTCCGAAAACTGTTACCGGTTCTGTGATCATTCATGCTTTTGTTCCTATTGACACTACTACTACAATTCCTGTGGTTACCCCTGCTGACACCCCTATCACCGAGTCGACCGAGACTCGGGGGAAAGGCATTTTGGTTGAACCTGTACGGATGAAGGCGTGATCAATATCTATCCTAGAGGCCTCCAAAAAGGAGATGGAAGAAATTTTGAAAATTATAAAGAGAAGCGACTACAATGTAGTCGAACAGCTAGGGCAGACCCCCTTCAAAGATCTTTATGCTAGCTTTACTGTTGTGTTCTGAGGCTCATGCAAAGGCCTTGGTGAAATTTCTTAAAACTTCCCATGTGCCACAGGAAACCTCTGCTAACCAATTCAAAGACTGTGGTCAGTTTAACCGTTGATAATGGTTTGGGCTTTTCTGATGCTGATATTACACCTAGAGGGAGGAAACACAACGAGGCATTGCACGTCTCTATCAAATGCAGGGGCACTACTTTGGCCCATGTCCTGGTAGATACTGGTTCATCTTTGAATGTGCTTCCTAAGAAGGCTCTGGATAGACTAGACTGTAAAGGCTTGACCTTAAAACCCAACAACATAGTGGTAAGGGCCTTCGACGGTTCGAAGAGAATGGTGCACGGGGAGGTGGACATCCCCATTAAAGTTGGAACTCAAACCTTTGATTAAACTTTATATGTAATGGATATTCGCCGTTCCTATTCCTGTTTATTGGGACGACCTTGGATTCATAACGTTGGTGCCGTCACCTCTACATTACATCAGATGTTGAAATACCCAACCAAGGGAAAAATAATCATTGTCCATGGAGAAGAGGAATATATGGTCAGTCACCTGAACTCCTCTAGATACGTGGAAATGGATGGTGAATTCATTGAAACTCTGTATCAGCATTTTGAGGAAGTCCCACAAATAGTGGCAGCAACCAAGACTGTTTCCCAAGTCCCGAAGATTACCAGAACTCCGCTAAAGATGGCTTCTCTGAAAGATGCCAAGGCAGTAGTCGAAGAAGGTGGATGTACTATTTGGGGCCAACTCCTGGATATCCCCTACAAGTTTGACAAATTTGGTTTGGGTTTTACTTCAGGAGCCCAGAAATCTGTTCGTCGTGCTTGTGCTGGGGGACCACCTTTGCGGATCAGTAACTAAGGAGTCAACGTAGTGGAGGATAGTGATGACGGCTATGACCTGGAAGAATGGATTTTCCAAACTATCAACGGAGGACTCAACAACTGCGAAGCCAATTTTTTTTTCCCAATTACTTTTATCCAACAGTAATTGTCTTTAAATTTTTGTCAGACTTGTAATAATTAAACAATTGAGACTTTTAAAACCTTGTGTCTTACCCGAGGCACAACGGTCCATTTGTAAGGGTTGTTACTTCATTTTCATATGTCATCAATTAATCATGGACGTTTTTGCATGCAAACTTTACGCTCTTTGTTTTCCTTTTTTCTAAATGTTTATTTTTTCAATGATAGCTATGCTCTTACACACACTCACATATCAAAATGCAGATCCACATCCACTCAGGATCCCATGGGTAACGATTATGCTATGGCCTATTGTGACTTTGAAAATCCGATCTACCAAGCCGAAGACGAAGGTGAGGAAGATTGTGAAGTGCCAGGGGAACTAGCCAAGGTACTACAACAGGAAGAAAATACCATACAACCCCACAAAGAACTGGTTGACACAGTTAACTTAGGTACCGAAGAAGACATGAAAGAAGTCAAAGTAGGTTCCAATCTGGAACCGAGTGTCAAGAAGTGTTTAACTTAGTTACTACATGAATATGTTGAGGTCTTTGCTTGGTCATACGAAGACGTTCTAGGACTTGATGCTGATATCGTGGTCCATCGTCTACCGACAAAAGAAGACTGCCCTCTAGTAAAACAGAAAGTCCATCGCATGCGGCCAGACATATCAGAGAAGATCAATACTGAAGTCATGAAATAATTCAACGTCGGATTCTTAGTCGTCACCTCCTATCCACAATGGGTCTCCAATGTTGTTCTAGTGCCTAAAAAGGACGGTAAAGTATCCATGTGTGTGGATTACAGAGATTTGAATTGGGCAAGCCCTAAGGACGATTTCCCGTTTCCCATATCGATATTCTGGTTAACAATACTGCACAGCATAAAGTGTTCTCATTTATGGATGGTTTCTCAAGCTATAATCAAATAAAAATGGCACGTGAGGACATGGAGAAAATGACCTTTGTCACATAGTGGGGCACGTTCTGTTACAAGGTTATGCCATTTGGGTTGAAAAACGTTGGGGCAACTTATCCACGTGCTATGGTAGCTCTATTTCACGATATGATCCATCACAAAATAGAGGTCTATGTGGATGACATGATAGCCAGATCTTAAACTGAAGAGGAACATCTTGCCCACTTGCATAAACTGTTTGAAAGGTTAAAGAAATACAAGTTAAGGTTGAACCCGAATAAATGCACATTTGGGGTGAGGTCCGTTAAGCTCCTAGGCTTCATCGTCAGCGGTAAAGGTATCGAAGTGGACCCTATTAAGGTAAAAGCAATACAAGAAATTCCTGCTCCTCGCACCGAGAAAGAAGTCAGAGGATTCTTAGGACGACTAAACTACATCACCAGATTGATTTCTCACCTAACTGCTACTTGTGAACCAATCTTCAAATTACTGAAGAAAGATCAAGTAGTCAGATGGAATGATGAATGCCAAGCTGCCTTCGATAAGATCAAAGAGTAACTTCAAGAGCTTCCTGTTTTGATGCTGCCAGTCGAGGGAAGACCTTTGATCATGTATCTAACTATCTTGGAAAATTCAATGGGGTGTGTGCCGGGGCAGCATGACGAGTCTGGCCAAAAAGAGCATGTAATATACTACCTGAGCAAAAAAGTTTACCGTGTGTGAAACAAGATATTTACTGCTCGAGAAAACTTGTCACGCTCTGGCATGGGCTGCTCTCTAGCTAAAACAGTATATGTTGACCCATAAACTTATTGATATCCAAGATGGATCCAGTTAAATACATATTCGAGAAGCCTGCCCTCTCTGGGAGAATAGCAAGATGGCAGATGATCCTGACTGAATGTGACATTCAGTACACTACCCAAAAAGAAATAAAGGGTAGTGTGCTAGCCGATCACCTTTCTCATCAGGATGTGGATGACTACCAGTCCATGAAATTCGAGTTCCCAGATTAAGACATCATGATGGCAAACAATTGTGAATAATCTAGACAATATAACGGACCTGAACAGGGATCCCGATGGACCTTGGTTTTTGATGGAGCTTCCAACGCACTCGGCAACGACATAGGTGTCGTGATCATATCCCCTGAAGGATGTCATACTCCCTTCTCTGCAAGACTTTGTTTCAACTGTACCAATAATATGGCAGAATACGAAGCGTGTATTTTTGGTCTCAAAGCTACCATTGATCTGGGAATCAAATCCTTAAGTGTATTTGGAGATTTAGCCTTAGTCATCAGTCAGATCAAAGGAGAATGGGACATGAAGCACCCTAATCTCATCCCCTACAAAGAACATGTGTTGACATTAATCCCACATTTTGAGGAAATTACCTTTGAGCATTTTCCACGAGAGGAAAATCAACTAGCGGACACGCTAGCCACTATGTCATCCATGTTTAAACTCAAGTGGGGTAACGAGGCTCCCCAGATCATAATTGAACAGATGGATGAACCAGCTTACTGTCACGAGATCGATACTGAAGAGATAGTGGAGAAGCCTTGGTTCCATGAAGTTAAGAGGTATCTCGAGGCCCAGGAGTATCCAGAGGGAGCTTCAGTCAATGATAAGAAGTTCTTGAGAAGATTCTCTGCTAAGTTTTTCCCCAGTAATGATATTCTCTTCAAGCGCAACCACGAATCTATTTTGATTCCTTGTGTAGACAAGGTTGAGGCAGACAAGATCATGGCTGATCTACATGAAGACACTTTTGGCACCCATTCAAGTGGGCATACGATGGCTAAAAAGATCCTACGGGCAGGGTACTACTGGTCTACCATGGGAGCAGATTTCCATCAGCATTCACGAACATGTCACAAATGTCAGATCTATGCTGACAAAGTACATGTGCCTCCAGTTCCTCTAATTGTCCTGACTGCTCCCTGGCCATTCGTGATGTGGGGAATCAACATGATTGTAGAAGTCAAACCTACAACTTCTAATGGGCATCGCTTCATCTTGGTTGCCATTGACTATTTCACGAAGTAGGTTGAGGCAACTTCTTTCGCTTCCATTACCAAGAATGTTGTGGCCTGATTCATCAAACAAAATCTCATCTGTCGGTACGGTATCCCGGAGAGAATCATCATAAACAATGGTACAAATCTCAAAAATACAAGGATCACCGCACTATTCGTGCAATTCAAAATCCAGCACCATAATTCTTCTCCTTACTGGCCAAAGATGAATGGTATTGTCGAAGCCGCAAATAAGAACATCAAGAAGATCATACAAAAAATGACAGTAACCTATAAAGACTGGCATGAAATGTTACCATTTTCTCTCCATGGTTACCGTACCACGACGCGTACATCAACAGGGGCAACTCCCTTCTCCTTGGTATACGGCATGGAAGATGTTCTACCAATTGAAGTACAAATACCTTCTCTAAGAATCATAAAGGATGCAGGGATGAATGAAGATGAATGGATTCAAACTTGGCTTGACAAGTTGAACTTGATTGATGAGAAGAGGCTTACGATTGTCTGTCATGGTCAGATGCACCAAAAACATATGATCAAAGCTTTTAACAAGACGGTCAAACGTCAGGTATATTAGGTTGGTGATTTGGTAATAAAGCGTATCATATTTCCACAAGGTGATCTTAGGGGCAAATGGACTCCTACATACGAAAGACCATTTGTGATCAAAAGCATATTCTCTGGTAGAGCAATGATCTTAACCACTATGGACGGGGACGACCCCCCGCACCCTGTAAATGCGGACATAGTAAAAAGATACTACGCATAAATAAAGACCCGCTAGGTCGACTATCCTAGGCAAAAATCAGGGCATCCCGGCGAACCACAAAGGTTCAGGCAAAAATTAGGGATAAAATACAAAAAAATATGTACACCCGGCAAGTTGAAAACCCGAAAGGGCGGCTTGGGCAAAAAAGGGTATCCTGGTGGACTGAAAACTCGAAAGGTCGGTCCAGTCAAAAGTTAGGGATTGAAAGTGTATAACTATGCCCCGTTAGATCACCTTGCAGATAATCTTCAACATCGACTGACAAACTCAAACGGGTCTAATCAATCCAATCAACTTCGTACAAAGCAACAAGTGGGTGAGATGCTCAGAGACATGAAGGCTATAGCAGAATGGGAACCCCATGGGATTATTTCACATAGCTATCTTTTCTTTGTATCATTTTTCGTATTCTACGACGACATTCTCTTACTAGAATGTTCGTCTCATTGTACAAAAAATACTTATTCAAGTTAATACAAAGATATTCCTTTGAAAGTGCAAAAATGTCTAGTTTTCTTTTATTTCCGTGTTTTGTTTGCGAAAATGTCCAATGATTATTTTTGAACATATGCATTTGAACGTGACTACTGTTTACAAATGAGCAAAAAATAGGAACATGAAATAGAAAGACAATCACTAATGGATTGAAGAAATAGGATAATATCTTTAGACTATTCCATAAAATCTCCCGCAGGTACTTTTTCCAGTAAGAGCGGAAAAAGGGACATCCCACTATAGGATCACTATCATATCTCCAGTATGCAACCTAATGGTATCAAGTGCTCTCACATCCCCAACGAATCAAAACTTCTGATTACAGCTCCAAAGATTCCCCAGTGAAAGTCGCCCAGTTTCTCAGGATTCCCCAGCAGGATTTCATGAGGTCCACAAGAAATACACAACGTTTCCCTTTCACAATAGAGTTTATTTCTCTAATAAATGGAAACTCATCCATCAACACTTCAAGACATGAAGACTTACACTCCTCATTCTCAACAGTACTTAGGGATTTATTTTCCCCGACTCCAGCAACACTACGACATAACGATTAATGTGTCCATACATTACATTCATACGTCATAGCATTGACAATGCAAATGCATACAGTGCAATCTCATTTATTTTGAGAAAAAACATTATACCATGCATTTCATACATCATGACATTTCATGCAACTAACCTTTCATCTATTTAGGAAAGATCAATCAACAGAAAATTATCGTCAAATTTTCAACAAGTCAATTACAGATCAATTCCCAAGAAAGGACTGGTCAACCATCTACATAATAGATATTTCTTTCAAACCCCTGCTGATTCAGTTTAAATCTCAACGTTTTATTCTGATTCTTTCATGCAGACGTCTTCTCTGGTTCAGATAAATCTCTCAATGATTTGTTCTGATTCTTCTCCAGATCCCTGCCGGTTCAGCTTAGATCTCTCAACGATACATGTCGGTTCAGTTTAAATCTCTCAACAGTTTATTCTTATTCTTTCCCACAAACGTTTTATCTGGTTTAGATAAATCTCTCAACGATTTATTCTTATTCTTCTCCAGATCCATACCAGTTCAGTTTAAATCTCTCAAACGGTTTATTTTGATTCTTTCCCACAGATATTTTCTCTGGTTCAGATAAATCTCTCGAGGATTTATTCTGATTCTTCTCCAGATCCCTGCCGGTTCAGTTTAAATCCCTCAATGGTTTATTCTGATTCTTTCCCGTAGATGCTTTCTCTGGTTCATATAAATCTCTCAACAATTTATTTTGATTCTTCTCTAGATCCCTGTCGGTTCAGTTTAAATCTCTCAACGGTTTATTCTGATTCTTTCCCGTAGATGCTTTCTCTGGTTCAGATAAATCTCTCAACAATTTATTATGATTCTTCTCCAGATCCCTGCTGGTTCAGATAAATCTCTCAATGATTTATTCGGATTCTTTCTTAGTAGACACTTTCTCAGGTTCAGATAAATCGCTCAAAGATTTACTCTAATTCTCTCCAGTTAAAGAATATTTAAAACCTCTTTTGGTTCAGTTTAAACCTCTCAACGGTTTATCCTGATACTTTACAAATGAAAATTTCTGATTCAGATGAATCACTGCAATATTTATTCTGATTCTTCCCAGTCAAACAACATACAAGACAACTCTGCTAGTTTCAGATAAATCGCTCCAAAGATTTATTCTAATTCTTTTCTAGTTGAAATCAAGTTCAGACTTAGTCCATTTTCTGTAAACAATAACCCTTGGATTGTATATACAAGCCCATCTCTAGAAAATGTACACCATTCCTCCAAATGGAATCTATAAGCCCATTCACAATTCATCTTCGAGTGCAAATTTCTGGGCACTCTAGTGTTCAATCATTTTCCACCTTCAAGTCAAGAATAGGGGATCCGTCAATGTAACTATTCAGGGTTAAGAAGATTAAACAGGGGCAATTGTTGTACCCAAAAATTTTCCCTCTCATTTATCAAGTATTTTCTCACAAAATCTCCTTTGGTTCAAGACTGCTCAAGGGTTAATCTGCTCAAGACACCTCCTTAAGCACTGATGACTGTAATTAGGGTTTGAGATTTCACAGGGATAATTGAACTTTTAATGCCTCATATGAATTTCATGCATCACTATGGACCCTCAATATTTCTCATGTCTAGTTTCAAGTCTTGGATCACATTTTTGCTCAGTCAATTGATCCGTTGACCTAAAAATCAATTGTATTGGGGAAAAAGTCAATTGTGGCCAATTTACAGTCAAACTTTATAATTTTTGATCCATATCAACATTTTGAACTCATATATGTCATTTGATCATGTTTGGAGCACAATTCCTCAAGAAATTTGATCAGATCATCAAAAGGGCAAAATGGTCAAAATTAGGGTTTTGACTGGGAAAGGGCAATTTCTGGTTTTTGACCTAGCAGATGGTTAATTGGTTTGAGACATGATCTCAAGGATTCAATTGCATCATTTTGACCTAATGGAATGACTCAAAACATTTCTCAAGTTCATTTGATTG
Organism: Vicia faba; assembly: GCA_948472305.1. Taxonomy (NCBI): domain Eukaryota; kingdom Viridiplantae; phylum Streptophyta; class Magnoliopsida; order Fabales; family Fabaceae; genus Vicia; species Vicia faba. Next base: position 168,460 of record CATIWC010001750.1, read on the forward strand.
ATAGTTGATTTTCAGTCAATTGATCAAAAGTCAATTGTACACTGAAAAGTCAAACTTTGACTTTTTGGTCAAAATCAAGTGTCAAAGATCACAATTCATCAAAACATGTCAAAATATGAAACTTGTTCATCAAGAAATCAAAAATTCAAGATTTTATTTTGAAAAGTCAAAGTTCCAAACTTTGAAATTTTTCTAAGTGTTGAAAACTTCATATTTTTTCACAACTTTGAGCCAATTTTTCACCATGATGCAAGATGATTCAAAAGAAACCTTCAACATGAAAGTTGTAGATCTAAATGATATCTAAAACATTGCTTTACACAACTTCTCCTAGAAATGCATGGATTTCAAGTTATGATTTTGTGAATACATGTTCATGAAACTTGGAAACTTAGTGAAATTTTGGCCTAGTTTAGGCAGGATTTTGACCTAACTTCATGGCAATTTTTCACATAGTTCCAAGGGGAATTTTAAAAAGTGATTCAAAGAATGGTTGTAGATTACATTTAAAGCTTTATAAGATGTCCAAGAACTCCTTGAGATCATGTTTGAGCAAGGATAATCGAAGGCATGAAGTTGGCATTTCATTCTTGAATTATAGGTCATTTTCATGATGAACAAGAATTCAAATCCATGCTAGGCTGCATAATATTTGCTTTGCAGGCCTCAAACTTGCTTGGCACTCCATAATTAATGTTTTGCACAACTGTTATAGGCTTCAACTCAAGCATTCAATGCATTGCCCATGCTTATTTCCATTTTCGGAAGAAAGTGCACATTGACATTTTGGAAAAGTAGCTTTATGCACAAAATCAGTTCTTGAGCTTTGCACTTGTTTTCTTATGATCATACACAATATATAACCCAAAAGAAACTTTTCAAAAGCCTCAAAAACAACTTATCCCATGCTTGTACTTTACCTTGAAACCTTGTTTTCAGTTTTCTACAAAACAAGTAACATAGCCATAATACTATATCTTGCACTTCTGACCCTCTCAAGTGCTAGAACCTTTTCCTTACTTATGCACTAGTTGTTTGTGTAACACCCCAATTCTACCCCAGCAATTATATAAACAAATCAGAGTTATAAAATCATTCATGCAAACGAATCAGGATGCCACAAATTCAACAATAAAAACTCATTGCATCCATCATGGATACGTAACACATTAAAACTTCGGATGAACCATCATCATAACAATTTAATCACTTAATTCAACAATTTAAACATCTACGCAGCGGAATTCTTAATAACATCTTTAGCATCATTACAACAACTTCAAAACAACACATATTTAATAATAATCAACTTAAGGTTCAACAACTGAATAATCAACAATCAAAAGCAACAAGCATTCATCCCCCCGAGTGTTACATATCAGAGCAATGAAACCAACTCGAACTACCGAAGGTATATAACCTTCACTCTTGATTACCTTCACGTTACCAACATAAGGGCAACATTTAAACAGAAGGGGTGAGATATCTAACAATATAACGAAGTGTATGATAATTAATATATTAAATTAGATCACATACCATCACCACTTCTCATCTTATAATCAACAATAATCGTAATAGAAAATAGCAACAATAATACACATTCATCTCATCAATACACAACCCCTTTATGCAATCATATAATGTGACTCAATACTATGCAAATGCATGTGGTACCATTGGAGCAGAACTCCCATCTTAAAAATCTGCCAATAAATAGAGACATCAACAAGGCATAAGCCTTCATCTTAATATTAGCAAATACAGGCTGTTGTACCCCAAAATTTGCCCTCCCATATTCTTCCAAGATTTGCCAAGTCAAGCTGCAAAATTCCCCAAGGGTTGCACAATGCAAAGGTCTCCTATACAGTCAAAATTAGGGTCTTTGTTCTGATCAAGAAAATGAAGTTTCCAAGGGCCCAATCAAGTCTCACATGCCTACAAATATGGTCAAGCATCCTCATACCAAGTTTCAAGACTTCCAGCACAAAATTGCACAGTCAGAAACCCTAATTGCCCTACAGTCAACTGTAGGGGCAAAATGGTCATTTGACAGTCAAAAGTCCAAATTTTTGGTCAACATATCATTTTGAAGCCACAAACATCATTTGATCAATGCTTGATCATGATTCTCAAAGTTTGGCTCAAAAATCATCAAGATGCAAAAGTTTCCTTATTTGGACAGCTGAAAAAGTCAACTGTAAATTGACCAGGGCATAACTTTCACATGGATTATCAGAAAAATTCCATCCAAAGCTCATTTTGAATAGAAAGACACTTCCTACAACTCATATTCATACTTCAAGTCCAATAAATGCTCTCACAAAAAGTTATCAATTTCAACATTATAGTTCATTTTCAAAAGTCAACAAAAGGGGACTTTAAGTCAAAGGCCATAACTTGAGATTGGTAAATCAAAATGACATGGGACCAAAGGCATTGGTTAGAGGACTCAAAGAACTTTCCAAAATGTCAAGGAACATGAGCAAAGCTTAAAAATTGAGCAAGTTATGCCTTGTGGAAGTTGGGACATTTTTGGATATTTTGAAAAGTCAACATTGATTCAAATGACCTAAAATTGCTAATGGGCCCATTTTTCTTCCACAATTCATCATCCCAAGCATGTGCACGACCACTTGGCCCAAAGGGAAGTATTTCTTCATTTTTTATTTATTTATTTGAATATTTATTAATAATAATTCATTTAAATCAAATTAAATACATGAAAAATAGTTAACCTAAGCTTTGCAATCTTTTTGTGCATGAAATCTACTCAATAATTCGTGCATGATCCAATATGGAAAGATTTGGAGAGAATTGATCATGATTTGTACAAAAACACATGGAAAATATTTGAAAAAAGATCTTGAAAATCAAATCTTCAAAGTCATGAATGCCAAGCTTTTTGTTTGATTTCTTTAACCTAATTCATTCCTACATATACAAGAAACACAACCCTAATGCCATTAACCACGCAGCTGCTCAGAAACCTGGAAAACAAAACTTGAATTTTTGTAAAAAAAACTCAAAACTGAAAATCAGGTTTTAGGTTGATTCAAGGCATAAGACCAATTGAAAAAGCTTCCTCGTGTCCCCCTGAAGCTAACTGGATCATTCTCCAACCTTCATACGCCCAAAATTGGTACCATAGATTCAAACTGTTTCAAAAAAAATGCATAATCGTGTTTCATATTTAAGGCATTTTCATTGCGTTTTTTGATGCATTCACACTAATTGACTTGTTCTAATGCTAACCATGTAACTTAATTGTGTTTTTGAGCTGTGTACGCGATTATGCCATTATCGTTTTCTAGGGTTTACAGGACCTTGGATTAGGGTTTTTCAAATAAGGAAAAATTGGCCTTTCAGACTTGGACCATTGAATCCAGCATGCTCAGACGACCACAGGGCTACCCTCGCGCCTAATTTATGAAGCCCCTAGGGCTAGTCGCTATTTTCTGATATGTTGCCTAAGGGAACGGTGTAAAAACCGTTGCCTATGTTTGTTGTGTTTTCAGGAAAAACGAAGATGTGAGGAAGATGATGACGTGTGGAGCAATGATTGGGGTATTCAAAAATTCGCGCGCAGAAAGCATTTAGCGAATTATTTCTTTTATAATATTTGTTAGGTATTCTATATTAAACGCGTTTGAAGTGGCTCAGTGGCGCACGTGTTGACTGGTAATGTTAATGACCTGGGTTCGATCCCAGGTCTTCACCCTTTCCATTTGTTTTTTTCCAATTAACGTTCATGTGTAGCGCCCATGCTTAAGGAGTATCATACATCTCCCAAATCCAACGTCCACGCGTCCAACAGAATCCAATCAAAGGCCAAGAATTGAGATACATGGTGAGTCCCAGTCAGCGCGCCAGCATGCTCCCTGGAGAAAGTCAATGAAGTCAGGCTTGTTTGGGCCTGAATTACTTGGGCTATACCTCCATGTTGGGGACTACAACCCCCCTTGGTTTGCAAATTCTTTTAACTTTCTTTATTTTTTTTATTTTTTATAAATTGCTTGCTTAATTAATTTAATATTTTCATAAAATCACAAAATACCATAAAAATCAGAAAAGATCAAAAATTAAATATATTTAATTAGTTAACATTTTTGTAAATAAATTTGCATGTAAATTAATTAGTTTTAAATTAGGGTTTAATTTAATATTTTCATAATAAATTCAAAAAAAACATAGAATTAGGTTTGATTAATTTTCATCTTTTTATTTTTCTTTCATGATAATCAAATATTTAATATCATTTATTTTATTTTTATTTTTTTATAATTAAATTTGTATATAAAAATTAGGGTTAATTTAGGTTAAAATTCAATGTTTTCTTAATAAATTAAAAGATAATTAGAATTAGGTTTAGCATCTTATTTTAATTTTAATTAACTCTCTTTTTCATTTAAATCATAAAATACCAAAAAAAACATCTCCTTTTCTTTTTAATTAATTAATGTCACCATTTAATTTAATTTTGCAAAAAGGGTCCAACGCCCTCGTTTTTTTATTTAATTCGCCTATTTATTTTATTTCGTTTAAATATTTATGTATCTCTCCCAAGGCCATGTAACCTTTTAATCTTTTCGCACTTTTAATATCTTTATTTACTTTCTTTATTTTCCTGTCAAATCGGGTCCTGGTTAATTTTGGCGATGTGGACCCACGCCGTTTGTAATAGCTTAGAATTTACTTTTCGCAATTTTAACTGTTAAATAATGGCATGAAAGAATGTATGGACAAAAATAAAAACAAGCGTAGAACACCAGTAACCTGACAAGATAAATGCAAATGAAAACGACACACAAATCGCACACACCACCCCTAGGGTACGCCTCACTGTTGCCTTGCCTCGAAAGGTGATCGTCGAGTAGAGGATGTCTTAGTAAGTCCTCATGATCCGGGAACCTGGCATGAGGGTAGCTTCTAAGGTGTCTTCCCATTGCTCTGGTGATCAGCATGTCCCGAACCTCGAATTGACCCGAACACCTCCAACGGTGGTGCTACCTACCTCTCAATGGTGGGATGGCACTACTTTAAGGACATTTACACAGACGAATTCCTTAGGGTAGGTAGATTCTCGTAGATACTTGCTCTAATTTCAAACAAAGTTCAGAAATACTTTTCACACCGACACATTTTCAAAAAGCTTTCGAAAGCAATTTTTCAAACCCTCCTGAGGACCGATACAAGAGTCGAACTGAAATTTTCAAAGAAACTTTTTAAAACCCACAGTTGAAAAGCAAACAAACAATTTTGAAAACACAAATGAGCAAATATCTAAGAGCCCATGGATAACCATGGATAGAAAGGGTGCTAACACCTTCCCTTTCTATAACCTACCTCCCGAACCGAGAGCAATCTCTTTAAGGAATTTTTCTGTGCTTTTGTCCTTTCCATTTGGAGAAAATAAAAGACGGTGGCGACTCTTGCTTCCGCGACATTTCGCGAACCAGCTTTAAACAGTCAGTTCCAGATCCACCGATCACAGAACTGGCGACTCTGCTGGGGACTTAACTTAAAGTGAGGTGTACCTTAGGGTTAGTTCATAACTGTGTTTTCAATTGCTTTCCTTGTTTGCTTTAAATTGTGGGACTGTCTTGGGTGTTCTATAGATCCTAACCCGGATCTGGGGATACCTTCTTAGAAAGTAGCAACAAGGCTGTGAGGGAACTGTGCGGGGTATACCGACATGGTTGAAATAGTCTGCTACGTTGATGTGGCACTTTGGTGTGTACCGGTAACCCTTGAGTTCAGTCAAGGAGAGTACGGGGCCTCCGCGTGGTGTCGTGAAGCATCAACAGACCTTAGGAACCTTAATTGAACTATCTTGGCCTCTTTAGGGTAGTGAGATAACTGACTTTGGTGCAGTCCGAGGTTGGTTGATACTCGATACTACACTCAATTGAGGGTTGCTTTCCTGGAATATTTCGGTCGCCAGTTCAGTGGCTAAATCGAAACGATGAACAATGAAAGCAATCCAGTGATATTGGGACCCTTAGAACCCGGTTACTTCTAATAGGACAGGTTGAGCCCACCAACTTCAAGAGGGTAATACCCAGACCCCATGCTGGCCTAAACTCTAAGGGTTTCTCTTGTGTGACTTGTGTGCCTTCGTACTTGACTATTTGCATGCTTGTTGTCTGACACTTGAGCTTCTTGCAGGTTTTGTTTGTAGTCCTTAATTAGGACTCATAACAAGGTTTACCGAGTTTCTTGCAGGTTTTGTTTGTAGTCCTTAATTAGGACTCATAACAAGTTCTACCGAGTTTCTTGCAGGTTTCGTTTATAGTTCTTAATTGGGACTCATGACTGGGTTTACTAAGTTTCTTGCAGGTTTTGGTTTGCAGTCCTTAATTGGGACTCATAACAGGGCTACTCACATTACCCCATGCATACCATAACCTCATACCATTGCATACATCCTAATCCATTTCAAGGATCTCAAGGGCTTGTGATGCAGGTCATGGTGAATCAACTATCCCAGCAAGGGGCAAAGAGGATTTATTTTCCTCTAGACAAAGTTGTCAGGGGCTATGACCCACTTGATATGGTGAGCTTTGACTCTTGAAGAAGGTTCCCCTAACCAAGGCTGTTTGGAAACCAAAACCAGACATGATGACTAAAGTCAGGGGCTATGACCCACTGGATATGGTGAGCCTTTGACCCTTGAAGAAGGACTCTCAGCAAACATGAAGTTCCTTCAATCAAGCTACCGGATCCGAATTCTAACAATCTTCTTGTTTACCCCGCGAGATCCTTGAAAACATTACATGCCTATCATACATATCATTGCATAACAGGTATCCTTGCTGCATGTCACTTACCTTTCCCGCTGTTTATTTCAGCAATGGCCTTCCAACAAGACAACCAGGACTTTCTTGCTCAAGAGACTCAGTTCGGGGAAATCCTCCTGAATCTATCCAAGGGGCAGGAAGAGCTAAGGATACTTCTCACGGAGACCTTTGTCAGGAACAGTGCTGAGGATGAAAAGCTGGAACACCTACAAGCTGAGGTGGATGCATTGAGGGCCCAGATGCTGGGACAGGTGACTGCTATTCAAGGGTTAGCTCGAAGACAAGACGAGCTCTGGTTTCTCGTCAACCAACTGCTTCGGGGTAACCAGCTGGGGCAAAAGTCTAAGGGTAAAAAGCCAGTCATTGTTCGACCACCTTTGAGACAAAGAGGCAAGGGAAAAGCTCCTCAGATGGCTTCAGTAGCACCAATTCAGTATCAACCTCATCAGCTTCAGCCAGACAAGCCCAAAAGGCAATTCACCAAGCTCAATGTGTCGCTGCCTCAAGCCTTACAACAACTGCTGAGGTTGAATTTGGTAACTCTAAAGGATCCTCCTAAGAATCCCAACAGGACACCTTCAAGGTATAACCCCAACGCTCGTTGCGCTTATCATTCTGACAGCCCGGGGCATGCTACAGAGGATTGTTGGACTTTGAAGAATAAAATCCAGGACCTGATTGAGGAAGGAGCTGTGGAATTCACCCAAGATGGCCAGGCTGAGTGCTTCTACCATCCCTACAGGAGGTACCATTTGAAGTAACAAGCCCTGAGATGAGAAGAATTTTTGTTCATTCGAATGTTCAAGTTGCAATTTTCTTTTGTTCAAACATTTATTCATGTTAAACATTGTTATTCCATTAATGCATCGCTTATGTCTATTTTGAATCAATATATTCGTATTCACTAAATGCAAATTATTTTCATATTTTTTTCTGATGTCAACTCTTGATCTAAAATTCCAAGCCTCTTGAGGGAGGATGACGAAAATGATACCACAATCTACAGTATGCTTTCGAACAGACCCCGCTGATGAGGTACATGCATTGTTTCAATTCCTAAACACTGGAGTTATAAGGAAGATAATCCCTCGTCAACCCCTCTGAGCCAAAGAAGTAGGAGTTTTTCTTTTCGAAATTTAAAACCCTTAATCATAACCTGGGGCAGGGTAGTCTCTCAGTTGATCCAAGTGCATAACGAATGGCACCAAAGAGGTCCTTACAAAACTGAAGGCATTGATGGTTCCGAATAATCAATAAAGAAAGGCAGTCATTATCTCAAAAAATAAAAAACCCATTAAGTCAAAACCCATGAAGGAGACTTACAAAACCGGGGCATCCCGCTGACTGTAATTCCACAAAAGGGAAACAGTTCAGGCAAAAAAAAAAAGAAAAAAGGAAAATGGATAACAAAAAAGAAAGAGGTCATACAAACCCTCAACAAAAACGAAAATGACTGCCTATTCAGAATCAATCATCAATATCTGAATCATCACCGGAAAATCAGAGCAAAGACTCAAACAAGGTCTAACGTATGATCAACTGGGTTTAGGTTTGGAGAACATCACGAAGAGCGGGTGGGTACAAATAAAATTTGAGCCTTTATCCTTTATTTCTTAAACCGTGAACCAGGCCACGTTATAACCCTTAAAAGTCCTAGCTGAAGCATGGGTTAGTTCGAAAGCATACTGTTACAAAAGGTATCCTGACTCCTTAAAGCTTGCGGTAAAATAACGAGTTGACATCACGTTTTACAAACAATCACTTGTTTTATGAAAAAATGCATTTTCAAAATCTTCAAGACAGACATAGGCTTTGCATTTTTAATATAACTTTGTTTGCATATGACTTTTTGTTTGAACAGCAGGGAAATTCGCACAATGAAAGTCTAATGAACAAGAGTATCTCCCATCAAGGGGCATGGCATGACCATGGTCCATCATCTGGGGCAATCTAATCAAGATTCGGAGAATCTCTCAAAGACCAAACAACCTGGGGCAAATCTCCGCCTGAGTCATTTGGGGCACTCCAGCAACGAATCTGGCTTGATCAAGCACCTTCTGGTGGCATGACAAAACACTTCTAATAGGGGCAACTCCCTACATTCTGAAGGCACGGACATAGTCGAAAAAATACTACGCACAATTAAAGACCCGCTAGGTTGACATACCTAGGCAAAAAATAAGGGCTTCCCGGCGAACCAAAAGGGTTCGGGCAAAATGAGGGATGAAATGGAAAAATCCGTACACCCGGCAAGTCGAAAACCTGAAAAGGCGGCTTAGGCAAAAATGGGTATCCCGGTGGACTGAAAACCCGAAAGGGCGGTCCAGGCAAAAGTTAGGGATCAAAGCGTACGACTATGTCCTATCATCTCGTCACTGGCCTACCAGAAGTAGGTCTGTCCATCAACAAGCTATCAGCATCTCCCAGGTCTTCTTCTCCACCTCAGAAACAGGGGCAATGATGAGTTGTCCAAACAATCTAATTGCTCTGTCCACCAAGGTATCAAGGTGAGTTCAGCTAAAGAACATAACCAAATATCTTAATCCCCCAGAGAGTAAGTCAGCAGCCAGTATACTCTCCTCAAAGCAAAGCTAACAGTCAGCCTTAAGGAAGTTGGGTATCCTCCAGCAGATATCAGCCTTCCCCAGCAGCATACATACTCATAACAAGCATCCCCGACAGTCTTGGTCTAAAGATTGTTCCCCGGCGGTATATCAACATTCAAAGGAATCACTTCCCCCGCAGTTCAAAACCTCCCCAGGAGAGTCCAATCCAGTTCCCCAGGAAAGTTGGAATTTACCTCCCCAAGTAGTAAGCTTATCCCCAGTAGATTCTGGAAGCTTATCCTCGCAAGAGCACGAACGCGTCGTCCGGCTTTATTCAAAGAGTTATTTCCTTAACAGGATATAACTGGGTTATCCTCAGCCAAAAGCCACAGAAAGAGCGTCCTCGATGAAGTCTTCTTACCCCCAGCGAAGTCTATCAGCACTTCCAATACAGCAAAGATATCCTCAGCAAGTTATTATCAACAACTCAGCAAAGTACCTCTCTCCCCACAGAGTATCACTCCCCAGCAAGATCGCTAGAGTATTCTTCTCCCTGCAGAGTTAGTCCATTCACCAAGTTTATTCCTCAACGAAGTCATCTTCTCCTACCGGTATTCTTGCAGTTATCATCCCCAGCAGGAGTAAAAGCTTATTCTTCAATATCAGCCCAGGAGTGACTTCCCGGCACCCGTCAAGGATTTACTTTCCTAGACGAAAACATACATAAACATCACATACATCATTATAAGCATGCATAGACGCATCATACAAATCTCATTTATGTTGAGAACATCATTGCTTGATCCATATCATGCATTACATATGACTGACCTTTACCTTTCAGGAAAGATGCAGTTAAATTCTCAATCATATTTCAAGACCTAGACCGGTCCAGTTAATCAACTCCAAAGATTTCTTATCCAGTCCAAGGCCTTCTCTAGTCCAGCTAAATCGACTCCCAACAGATTTTTCTGATGAAGACTCAGTAGAAGTTATTTCAGATTATAATTTCCTATGGTTCCCTCCCCGACGGTGCGTGAGGTGATAATTCCATTTCGGGTTATAATTTCCTATGGTCCTCTCCCCGATGATGCATGAGATGATAATTCCATTTCAGGTTATAATTTCCTATGGTTCTCTCCCCGACGGTGCGTGAGATGTAATTCCCTTTCAGGTTATAATTTCCTATGGTTCTCTCCCCGACGGTGCGTGAGATGTAATTCCCTTTCAGATTATAATTTCCTATGGTTCTCTCCCCGACGGTGCGTGAGATGTAATTCCCTTTCAGATTATAATTTCCTATGGTTCTCTCCCCGACGGTGTGTGAGATGTAATTCCCTTTCAGGTTATAATTTCCTATGGTTCTCTCCCCGACGGTGCGTGAGATGTAATTCCCTTTCAGGTTATAATTTCCTATGGTTCTCTCCCCGACGGTGCGTGAGATGTAATTCCCTTTCAGGTTATAATTTCCTATGGTTCTCTCCCCGACGGTGCGTGAGATGTAATTCCCTTTCAGATTATAATTTCCTATGGTTCTCTCCCCGACGGTGCGTGAGATGTAATTCCCTTTCAGGTTATAATTTCCTATGGTTCTCTCCCCGACGGTGCGTGAGATGTAATTCCCTTTCAGGTTATAATTTCCTATGGTTCTCTCCCCGACGGTGCGTGAGATGTAATTCCCTTTCAGGTTATAATTTCCTATGGTTCTCTCCCCGACGGTGCGTGAGATGTAATTCCCTTTCAGGTTATAATTTCCTATGGTTCTCTCCCCGATGGTGCGTGAGATGTAATTCCCTTTCAGGTTATAATTTCCTATGGTTCTCTCCCCGACGGTGCGTGAGATGTAATTCCCTTTCAGGTTATAATTTCCTATGGTTCTCTCCCCGACGGTGCGTGAGATGTAATTCCCTTTCAGGTTATAATTTCATATGGTTCTCTCCCCGGCGGTGCGTGAGATGTAATTCCCTTTCAGGTTATAATTTCCTATGGTTCTCTCCCCGACGGTGCGTGAGATGTAATTCCCTTTCAGGTTATAATTTCCTATGGTTCTCTCCCCGACGGTGCGTGAGATGTAATTCCCTTTCAGGTTATAATTTCCTATGGTTCTCTCCCCGACGGTGTGTGAGATGTAATTCCCTTTCAGGTTATAATTTCCTTTGGTTCTCTTCCCGATACTGCGAAGATGGTAATTCCCACCAAGATTTTCTCAACGAGCATTGTTGAGGTTAAAGTCACCCAAGGTTCTCTCACCGTTCATGCTGAGGTAGTAACCACTCCTGGTTTATTCATCATCTTTTGAAGCTCCAGACCCAACTCTTGTAACCAGTCAGGACACATCTATACCAAGTATCTGAAAACCAGCTCCTGCAACATGACAGGTACTCATTTTTCTTTTGAAGGTATGCAGGTTCTCGCTAAGGAATCTCTTACGCGATCAACATCCAGATGGCATCTATAAGCCCATCATCCTATTCATCAACCTCTAAATGGCATCTGTAAGCCCATTTCCACCATCACTGCTACTATGTGAGCGCAAATTTCTGGGCACTCTAGTGTTCAATCATCTTCCACCCTCGGATTACGAAAGGCACGACAGCCAATCTGCATCCTCAGGTCTAAGAAGATTGAACAGGGGCAACTGTTGTACCCCAAAATTTGCCCTCCCATATTCTTCCAAGATTTGCCAAGTCAAGCTGCAAAATTCCCCAAGGGTTGCACAGTGCAAAGGTCTCTTATACAGTCAAAATTAGGGTCTTTGTTCTGATCAAGAAAATGAAGTTTCCAAGGGCCCAATCAAGTCTCACATGCCTACAAATATGGTCAAGCATCCTCATACCAAGTTTCAAGACTTCCAGCACAAAATTGCACAGTCAGAAACCCTAATTGCCCTACAGTCAACTGTAGGGGCAAAATGGTCATTTGATAGTCAAAAGTCCAAATTTTTGGTCAACATATCATTTTGAAGCCACAAACATCATTTGATCAATGCTTGATCATGATTCTCAAAGTTTGGCTCAAAAATCATCAAGATGCAAAAGTTTCCTTATTTGGACAGTTGAAAAAGTCAACTGTAAATTGACCAGGGCATAACTTTCACATGGATTATCAGAAAAATTCCATCCAAAGCTCATTTTGAAGAGAAAGACATTTCCTACAACTCATCTTCATACTTCAAGTCCAAGAAATGCTCTCACAAAAAGTTATCAATTTCAACATTATAGGTCATTTTCAAAAGTCAACAAAAGGGGACTTTAAGTCAAAGGCCATAACTTGAGATTGGTAAATCAAAATGACATGGGACCAAAGGCATTGGTTAGAGGACTCAAAGACATTTCCAAAATGTCCAAGAACATGAGCAAAGCTTAAAAATTGAGCAAGTTATGCCTTGTGGAAGTTGGGACATTTTTGGATATTTTGAAAAGTCAACATTGATTCAAATGACCTAAAATTGCTAATGGGCCCATTTTTCTTCCACAATTCATCATCCCAAGCATGTGCACGACCACTTGGCCCAAAGGGAAGTATTTCTTCATTTTTTATTTATTTATTTGAATATTTATTAATAATAATTCATTTAAATCAAATTAAATACATGAAAAATAGTTAACCTAAGCTTTGCAATCTTTTTGTGCATGAAATCTACTCAATAATTCGTGCATGATCCAATATGGAAAGATTTGGAGAGAATTGATCATGATTTGTACAAAAACACATGGAAAATATTTGAAAAAAGATCTTGAAAATCAAATCTTCAAAGTCATGAATGCCAAGCTTTTTGTTTGATTTCTTTAACCTAATTCATTCCTACATATACAAGAAACACAACCCTAATGCCATTAACCACGCAGCTGCTCAGAAACCTGGAAAACAAAACTTGAATTTTTGTAAAAAAAACTCAAAACTGAAATTCAGGTTTTAGGTTGATTCAAGGCATAAGACCAATTGCAAAAGCTTCCTCGTGTCCCCCTGAAGCTAACTGGATCATTCTCCAACCTTCATACGCCCATAATTGGTACCATAGATTCAAACTGTTTCAAAAAAAATGCATAATCGTGTTTCATATTTAAGGCATTTTCATTGCGTTTTTTGATGCATTCACACTAATTGACTTGTTCTAATGCTAACCATGTAACTTAATTGTGTTTTTGAGCTGTGTACGCGATTATGCCATTATCGTTTTCTAGGGTTTACAGGACCTTGGATTAGGGTTTTTCAAATAAGGAAAAATTGGCCTTTCAGACTTGGACCATTGAATCCAGCATGCTCAGACGACCACAGGGCTACCCTCGCGCCTAATTTATGAAGCCCCTAGGGCTAGTCGCTATTTTCTGATATGTTGCCTAAGGGAACAGTGTAAAAACCGTTGCCTATGTTTGTTGTGTTTTCAGGAAAAACGAAGATGTGAGGAAGATGATGACGTGTGGAGCAAGGATTGGGGTATTCAAAAATTCGCGCGCAGAAAGCATTTAGCGAATTATTTCTTTTATAATATTTGTTAGGTATTCTATATTAAACGCGTTTGAAGTGGCTCAGTGGCGCACGTGTTGACTGGTAATGTTAATGACCTGGGTTCGATCCCAGGTCTTCACCCTTTCCATTTGTTTTTTTCCAATTAACGTTCATGTGTAGCGCCCATGCTTAAGGAGTATCATACATCTCCCAAATCCAACATCCACGCGTCCAACAGAATCCAATCAAAGGCCAAGAATTGAGATACATGGTGAGTCCCAGTCAGCGCGCCAGCATGCTCCCTGGAGAAAGTCAATGAAGTCAGGCTTGTTTGGGCCTGAATTACTTGGGCTATACCTCCATGTTGGGGACTACAACCCCCCTTGGTTTGCAAATTCTTTTAACTTTCTTTATTTTTTTTATTTTTTATAAATTGCTTGTTTAATTAATTTAATATTTTCATAAAATCACAAAATACCATAAAAATCAGAAAAGATCAAAAATTAAATATATTTAATTAGTTAACATTTTTGTAAATAAATTTGCATGTAAATTAATTAGTTTTAAATTAGGGTTTAATTTAATATTTTCATAATAAATTCAAAAAAAACATAGAATTAGGTTTGATTAATTTTCATCTTTTTATTTTTCTTTCATGATAATCAAATATTTAATATCATTTATTTTATTTATTTTTTTTTATAATTAAATTTGTATATAAAAATTAGGGTTAATTTAGGTTAAAATTCAATGTTTTCTTAATAAATTAAAAGATAATTAGAATTAGGTTTAGCATCTTATTTTAATTTTAATTAACTCTCTTTTTCATTTAAATCATAAAATACCAAAAAAAACATCTCCTTTTCTTTTTAATTAATTAATGTCACCATTTAATTTAATTTTGCAAAAAGGGTCCAACGCCCTCGTTTTTTTATTTAATTCGCCTATTTATTTTATTTCGTTTAAATATTTATGTATCTCTCCCAAGGCCATGTAACCTTTTAATCTTTTCGCACTTTTAATATCTTTATTTACTTTCTTTATTTTCCTGTCAAATCGGGTCCTGGTTAATTTTGGCGATGTGGACCCGCGCCGTTTGTAATAGCTTAGAATTTACTTTTTGCAATTTTAACTGTTAAATAATGGCATGAAAGAATGTATGGACAAAAATAAAAACAAGCGTAGAACACCAATAACCTGACAAGATAAATGCAAATGAAAACGACACACAAATCGCACACACACCACCCCTAGGGTACGCCTCACTGTTGCCTTGCCTCGAAAGGTGATCGTCGAGTAGAGGATGTCTTAGTAAGTCCTCATGATCCGGGAACCTGGCATGAGGGTAGCTTCTAAGGTGTCTTCCCATTGCTCTGGTGATCACCATGTCCCGAACCTCGAATTGACCAGAACACCTCCAACGGTGGTGCTACCTACCTCTCAATTGTGGGATGGCACTACTTTAAGGACATTTACACAGATGAATTCCTTAGGGTAGGTAGATTCTCGTAGATACTTGCTCTAATTTCAAACAAAGTTCAGAAATACTTTTCACACCGACACATTTTCAAAAATCTTTCGAAAGCAATTTTTCAAACCCTCTTGAGGACCGATACAAGAGTCGAACTGAAATTTTCAAAGAAACTTTTTAAAACCCACAGTTGAAAAGCAAACAAACAATTTTGAAAACACAAATGAGCAAGTATCTAAGAGCCCATGGATAACCATGGATAGAAAGGGTGCTAACACCTTCCCTTTCTATAACCTACCTCCCGAACCGAGAGCAATCTCTTTAAGGAATTTTTCTGTTCTTTTGTCCTTTCCATTTGGAGAAAATAAAAGACGGTGGCGACTCTTGCTTCCGTGATCTTTCGCGAACCAGCTTTAAACAGTCAGTTCCAGATCCACCGATCACACAGGCCATCTTTAACGAGCATAAGCTCCATCTTGAAATGCAATGTATGCGACACAATCATGAATGTAATGACAACACCATAATTATAACATCATTGGTGGCTATAAGCCTACATCTTAATAGCTTCCAATTATTATAGGCATCTCAACATCTTTCATAAACATCGTATATCATCATAATTCATCAAATATCATATGTCATCATAATTTATCAAACATCATATGTCATCATAGTTTATCAAACATCATATATCATTATAGTTCACAGCAACTCAGCCACCACAACATTACAACATCAATTCGTCAATCTCGAAACGTTGGCCATAGGCTTACAACATGATCTTGCCTATAATTAATTAATCATCTAAGGCTTACCTCTAAATCACTAGACCTCTACATATTACTATTCTATAATACTACACCATTATCATCATTAATCCTACTGTTACAATCAGACTGTAAACTATAAACGTTTCATCCTCCTTATCCTTCACAAAAACCAACATAACAATCAACACGGGAACTAATAAAAATCCTAATTTAGATACTAGGATTATCATTCCTATTCTTCATTTTAATTCTTAATAATGAAGTTCATTGCGTTAGCTAATCAACGTTTTGAACGGCACCTCAAAGGGAGTCCGAAAACTCAAGTTACAGCATTCTCAAACTGATTCTGCCAAAAACCAGACAACATGGATCGACGCATACTGCCTTGGGTCGACGCGTACTGGGTTTAACACGCCACATGAGTCCACGCATCCTCTCTTGTATCGACTCATACTGAGTCTACCCTACTGCATGTATCGATACATGCTCCTACGTAACGACTCATCCTGAGTCTAAAAGCCCTCATGTATCGACACATGACTCCTTTGTGTCAACTCATACTGAGTCTAACAACATTCTTGTATCGACACATACCATTTGGGGTTGACACATACTGCTCTGCTAAGGATAATTTCTGTGATTTTCTCTGCATTTTCACTACGGGTTCCATACTTTAGCCCCTAAAATACATAATCTAATCATAGATAATCATCAATTACAATTATCCTATAATTCTACATCAAATAAACAGCATTGGGACATCATCATTCATCTTTTAATCATCAATTCTCATCATATAACAACATATAATTCAATCATGAACAAAACAACACTATCACATCTAATCCCATAAACCAATCATCATGAACCCTATTATAGAGTCAGAACCCCACCCTTACCTTGGATTGAAGGTTGCTCTATAACTTCCGGTTGAATTTTTCGTTCTGCCTCTTTTCCTTCTTTTCCAACAGCTTTCATGTTCTTTCTCTAACCCTTATTTTTCTACTGCTTCTTCTTTCTTACTACTTCTAACAATAATAAAATAACCTATTATTCGCTTAATACCTTAATGGGCTTAGAACTAATACACCCCTTTTTTACTACTTCCATTCCTTTAAAACAAGCCCACATCAAATAATATTATACTTCTAATATTATTTCACAACTTAATAAAATAATTAAATCCAACTAATCACCACACACCTTCACAAATATTCCAAAAATAATTTAATTAAATAATTAATTAAATTACGGGCATTACAGTTTGCATCAAAACACACGAATGCTTAAGCCCTCAAAGACCCTAGAACTCAGAATCACACACAAAAACTCCATTGTTGCATAATCTGACTAAAAACTTGAAACTCACATCTCCCTCGTGCATTTTCAAGCCTTTTGGTTCCTAAAGCTTCTAAACATCAAATACAACTCATCCCAATACCTGTTACAGTTCTATAACTCCATTTCCACCATTATCCAAACTCAAAAACAGAGCACTGCAAGTGGACTTCTCCAGAACTCCTCAGCCACTTTCAGCACAAGCTAAGCATCACATTAGCTTCCTGAGAACTTGAGGAAACTAACCCAATCACTAGAACTCATTGAAAGCTGCTCAAACTCAAAACACGATACCCTCTTGCAAGGTGAGTTTTCTGACTTTTGAACTATTCATATAAGCATTGTTAGGCTTGTATTTGTGAAGATAGAATGTAGATATCATTACCCCGAAACTATACATGTCCATAGATTTCATTTATGTTGCTTGAGCATGGACAATTTTGAGTTTAAACTTGCTGAAACATTTAGGTCAGAATTTTGTACTTTCATAAATTCATATTTATCTTTGAATGTTAGCTTAAATTAGTTACATGGTAGGATTTGTGGTGAAAAAATACACAAGTTTCATGTTTACATTTCTGAAAATGGTTTAGGAATGAGCAAGTTTGAAAATCCTTTGGCTGGAGGTTGAAGATGAAGTACAGTCAGGGAAAGTTTTATGTTATGTATTTAATTTTGTGCCAATGTTAACGGATGTATCACCACCCCAGTGGTTAAAACGCGCACTTGTAACCAGAGGGATCTGGGTTCGAGCCCCAGTGGTACCCTTTTGGTTATTTTTCATATTTTCTCTTTTTTTTCTTGTTGCAGGCGCTGGGCTCCTCTTGTTGGGCTTAATATTTTTACTCATTTCATGGTCCCTGATTATGTTTCAGACCCCCTGACCCATTTATTTCTTTATTTCATTTTTTCATTTTTTATTTTAGTTTCATATTTTTATTTTATTATTTTCATTATTATATTATATTATTTTCTTGTAAATTAAAATTAATTTAGAATTTAGGTTTATTTTAATTAATTATTTTATATGTATTTTTATATTATTCTTAAAACCTTTTCATAAAAAACCCTAAAAAATCCTTTTTTAGTTAATTTCTTTTTTTAATTAGTTTAAGTTAATTTTATTCATTTTTCCTGAATCATTTTCTCTAATTAGGTCAAGACCAAACCCTTTCATAAAAAACCAAACAAAATCATTTCTTTTTTCAATTTTTACAATCTTGCATTTTTTATCTTCAATTTTGTACAATATTTAATATGGTTGTAATAATTATTTAGATTTAATTTTCTTGCAATTTCCCCATTTGTAAATTTGTACACCCCCTCCCCTAATGATGTAATAGCTTAGTATTTTTATTTTTTGCAATTTAAATGCTTTATATATAAATGCTAGTAAATTAGGGTTTGTATGGAAAGATTGAAATCAATGCTTAGCAAACCCTAATCCAAAGACAAAATAATCATGAAATATAATACACTTGCACACTTTGCACCTCTAGGGTTTACTCCACTTTGCTGCTTTACAAAAATGGTCATATTATACATGTGGGGTATCTTAGCAAAAGCAATAAAAAAATACAAGATCATAGTCCCTCGATGACGCTATCAAAGTTGCCTTTCAAAAATGATCTTAGTCCCTAAAGAAAATGCTAAGATATCTTACAAAATTACTAATCATGGCTATACGATGACCCACACCCGTCCCTTTACATCCAAAGATAAGGTTATTTATCAAATCAATGATAAGATAACAATGTCAAAGAAAAGAGGAAATAAACATGAAAGAATTTTGAGTAGGTAGAATGTTCCTAGTTGCTTGCTCATTTTCAAACCCAAAACATCATTGCTATTTTCAAAACAAACACCAACACTTTCAAAAACATCTTTCAAACTTGAAAACATTTTCAAAAGATCAACACTTTGTATACATTCTTACAAACGAGAATCATTACAAAGTTTTCCTGAACGATGACGCCTTTCAAAATACTTTCAAAAACCACACAAAGCATATTTTCAAACAAAAGAAAGTGATCTAACAAGCAACTAAGAGCCCGTAGATAACTACGGATGAAAAGGGTGTGAATACCCTCCCTTTTCATAATCTACCCCTCGAACTCAAGAAAACATCTCAAAGGTCTTACCTGTTCTTTTCAACCTTTCCTTTTGGATAAAAGAAAAGTCGGTGGCGACTCTTGCTAACCGCAATATTTGCGATAAAAACACAAAACACCCAAGTCAGTTCTCCTACCGTGTTACAGTCATCTTTTGGGAGATGATAATTTACCCTTCTTGATGCATAAGTACCTAGGAGATTCGGCACGCTTCAATGAATTAGTGTAAATGACGTTTTAGTAAGAAAATGAAGAAAAAGGTCTTCAGAGCTTTGAGTGGATTATACAAGTGGAGATGCTCGTGATTATTTGCAATCAAAAGATGAAAGAATACTTGCAGCATACAACAATAAAGGTGGGAGATCTATTGCTCGTGGAATGCTTGACGAAAGTGTTCAAGATGACCATGTTTTGGGTGATAATAATTTAACTATCTTGATGCATAACTACCCAAGAGATTTTGCACGCAACAATGAATTCAGTGAAAATGACATTTTACTAAACGAACGAAGAAGGTCTTCGGAGCTTGGAGTGGATTATACAAGTGGAGATGCTCTTGAATGTTTGCAATCAAAAGATGAAAGCAGATTTTCTGCACGCAACGATAAAGATTATATAGATAACTGAAGGTAGAGAAAAACATAAAAAAGTGGGTTTGAATTGGGTTTTTAAAATCTTTTGCAAAACTATTTTAGTTACTCAACATAATTGAATAATAAGTACAATGAAAGCTAAAAAGGAACACAATTATTTTTATACAAGTTCACCTTAAGAATAAGGTTACGTCTTGTCCACCCGCCAAAGTGATTTCGCTTTTGAAAAGGACTTACTCCACTAATCTTGAAATATTACAAACAACCTTTAAGAGTCTAGAAAGGCACCTTATCCCTCTCAAGTATATAGACTAGAAAGTCACTTGAGGAAACAAATGTTTGAATATTACAATGAAAAGTTTATATCTTGGTTCTTGATAAGCAAGATAAACACAAATTAAAACAATAGATGAAAACTAAAAATATGAATTTTGCTATTGAACTTGGTGCACTTGTTTCTTTTCTCTCTTTCATGATAGTTTCATGATTTAGAGTGATGATGATATGCTCTTTATATAGGCTTTTAAAATGAATTCGTTGGAACAAATAAGGATGGAGCATTAAAAATATTCCTTTTATGTTTCTACATTAATGAGGGAAAATCTTTGCCTTTAATGATACACGTCATTGTGAAGGAAGCATATTGACTAAGTATTCTCCATTTGTTTGAAACACTGTAGAGATATCGCATTAATGCTTATGATGCTTATGATATAGAGTCTGATATAGAGTCTTTCAACTTCTGATGAATTGATGTTTCTGGAGTCGGCATTCTAAGAGTAAATTCTTGTTGTCTTTCATCAGATAGAAGATGATCGCACTAAATCGCACTATGTTTCTGACTCAAATATCACATGTTTTCCTTAGTTTTTATTGTCATTTTCTCGTATTATGTTCCTTTTTCCTTTGTTTTCAGGATTCTTGTCATTTCAGAGCTTCCTGTAAAGAAACGAGCCAAAACGCCAAGAAATTAGGGTTTTTCAAGATATTCTGCACTTATGGCGTTCAGCACCGCGCTGGCTACAGGGAACGCGATGACGTGGCCCACTTTCACCCAGAGATCAACTGCCACGTTCCCATGATATGGCGGTTCCAGGCACCGCGCCCGCGGCCACCCTCACCGCGCCCGCGGCCTTCACAAAAAGGTTCCCGCTCAAAAGAAGTTAAGGGGCATGCTGGTCCTTACGCACCTCAAAGATCCTCTATAAATAGTTTTCGATTCTCATTCTTTAGTTTCATCCAAGCTTAGTACAATCTTAAGCCATATACTATCAGTTTCTGTAAAGTAATAATCTCTTCACATCGGGGAGTTATTGCGGTGTAGATTGAGTTGTAATCGAGTCTTGGAGCACTTTGGTTGAAATTCATCATACCAGCCTTACTTTTTCCGTAGATTTGTATCAGATTCAAGTCTCCGAACGGAGCAAGGTTCTATTTTATTGCATTTCTTTATTTAATTGCTCTTACCATAGTCTACACGTTTTTAGACTTTAAATGCTCTTACCATAGTCTACACGTTTTATAGACTTTAAATGCTCTTACCATAGTCTACACGTTTTATAGACTTTAAATGCTCTTACTATAGTCTACACGTTTTATAGACTTTAAATGCTCTTACCATAGTCTACACTTTTTATAGACTCGCACTTATTATGTCTGGCTAAACTATAAAGGTTAGGATGTAATGATTGTCGTCATGGTCGTGTTCCAGTTATCATGCTAGTGAAAATACTCTGGGGATGTTTTGCTTCTAACTTAAGTCAATTGTGTTTAAATGTTTATTGGGTAAGATCGAAAGCCGTCCAAACTAATGATACGACTTGATTATTATTTAACCAAACAAAAAGAGCGAAAGCCGTTGATTGGTTAAATAGGAATCATTGACCTTTTTAGAAAACGATTTTGAAACTATTTTCGGACGCGTTTGTAGGTTTGAAATCTGACTCTTGGTCAAAAGCCAAAAGTCTCTTTAAGTTAATCTTTCCAAGTAAGATCGCTTTTCTGTTAAGTCAAAACTATCAATTTCTTAAAAATAGGTTTACCTCTTTAACGCGGAAGGCACCCTTTATATGTGACAATAAAGGAATTTAATTTAAAGAGTAAACTCGGTTCTTAGTAGTCAAAAGCTACAAGTTCCCGTTAAACTGATTCTTTGCTATCAATAGAAAATACTGCCCCATAAGTAGGTTCATCTACGCATGACCGGACCAATATCTGATTACATGATTTACATTCCAACCTGTCTTTTAAACTGTTATTTACCTCGCTCATTTACTTTGTACACTGCACTCACATCAATATTCTTGTTCGCCTTAGATAAACACCTTAGCAATAGAGTTGATAGATTGACAATTGGTCTCTGTGGTTCGATAATCTTATATATTACTTCGATAGGCTGTACACTTGCAGTACTACATTTAGGCTATACGTTACAGATTAAACCCCATCAAGTTTTTGGCGCCGTTGCCGGGGACCAACTTCGTCAAATTTCGTACCCTATTGTTATCCCGTTTAGACTAAGGCTATTCTAGCCGGTAGATGCGTAGAAATTGTAGCACCGGCAACCTAATAGATCCTTTAGTAGAACCTGAACGTTACGCTCGTGCCCGTCTTTTTATTCGCAAGATAAGAAGAGCTATGGCAGAAGATCGTAACCAAAGACCGCTCAAGGAATTCGCCCAACCATCTAACGAGGAACCTAGTTCTAGTATAGTAAACCCTGCTATAACTACCAACAACTTTGAACTAAAGCCCTCGTTACTACAATTAGTACAACAAAACCAATTCGCTGGTCTCGCTACCGAGAACCCGAATCAACATTTAAAGGTATTTATCCAGTTAGCTGACACCCTTAAGGCAAATGGAGCCACACCCGAAGCTATCCGATTAAGACTATTTCCTTTTTCCCTTAGAGGTAAAGCTCACGACTGGTTAGACGCCCTTCCAACTAACTCAATAACAACTTGGGAAGACCTTAGGAGAGCTTTTCTTGCGAGGTATTTTCCACCAAGCAAGACCGCTGTTCTTAGGAACCTGATCACTTGTTTCACCCAAAACCAAGGCGAATCACTTTTTGATGCCTGGGAGAGATATAAAGAACTTTTAAGAGCCTGTCCGCACCATGGCCTAGAGCAATGGTTAATCATACATACCTTCTATAATGGACTCCATTACAACACAAAGATGTCCATAGACGCTGCCGCTGGCGGAGCGTTGATGAACAAACCTTACCCTGACGCTTGTGCCCTAATAGAGGACATGGCCCAAAACCACGCCCAATGGGGATTAGAACGAGCGACAGTAGAGAAAAAGGAGAGCCATGGAGGAAAGCATGAGGTAAGTTACATGGACATGATTAATGCCAAGATGGACGCCCTAGCCTTGAGAGTCGAGAACATGTCTCAAAACCCAACCACAGTAGCAGCAATCCAATCGGAGTGCGAACTCTGTGGAACTCAAGGACATCAAACCGTTGACTGTAACCTTTTGAACGAATCAAGCTCAGACCAAGTTAACTATACTCAAGGGAACCCTTTCTCGAATACCTACAATCCTGGATGGAGGAACCACCCGAATTTCTCTTACAAAAACAACAACCCTATCCAAAATCCCGGACCTTCGAGACCTCAAGGATTCCAAACGCAAAAACAAAACCAACCTATGCAAATAGTACCCCCAAGACCAAACCTTAAAGAAACCATAGACACCTTTATTCAGGCTCAAACCCAGCAAAATAAGGAGTTTATGAACCAACACATTCACACGAACGAACTAGTTACTCAATTAGCAACCAAGTTTGACCAGATAATAACCCACACCAAAATGCTTGAGACTCAGATTTCCCAAGTAGCCCAAAACACCTCTGTACAAGTTGCACCTGGAGGACAATTCCCTGGACAAACTCAACCAAATCCAAAAGGGCAAGCAAATTCTATAACATTAAGAAGTGGAACTGCTTATGAAGGGCCTAGAAATCCTAACTTAAGCACATCAGAAAAACCTATGGAAGATGCTACGCCCAAAGACCAGGTGGAGGAACCAGAGAAACCAGAAAAGCAATCAAAACCAAAAGTAGAGAAAAACACTCAACAACCTTATAAACCACCTATTCCATTCCCACAGAGGCTGAAAAACACCAAAGTAGAAAACCAGTACCAAAAGTTTATTAAGGTAATAGAGAAACTCCATGTTGAGATTCCTTTTACTGAAGCTATAGCCCAGATACCATCATATGCTAAGTTTTTGAAAGATATTTTGACCAATAAACGGCGACTCGATGATCCCAAGCCTTTAGAATGTCATTTTATATCCGAAAATAAACTCGCCAAGAAAGATAAAGACCCTGGAAGTTTTTCTATCCCTTGCATCCTAGGTAACCATATGATAGACAAAGAATTTTTAGACCTAGGAGCAAGCGTAAGTCTGATGCCTCTGGCCGTCTGTAAGAGGTTAAAATTAGGAGAACTTCAACCTACTAAGATGTCCTTACAACTAGCTGATAGATCTGTCAAATATCCCATGGGTATTTTAGAAGACATACCTGTCAAGATTGGTCAGTTGTACATTCCGACCGACTTCGTCGTAATGGATATCAAAGAAGATGAAGACATCCCAATCCTCTTAGGAAGACCCTTCCTATCGACCGCCGGAGCTATAATAGATGTTAAGAAAGGGAAACTGACTTTCGAGGTAGGAGATGAAAAGATTGAGTTCATTTTATCAAAATTTCTAATGGCGCCAGTGATAGGAGATGCGTGCTATGCCATCGACATCATTGATGAATGTGTAAATGAGCTCGAACAAAACGAATTCTTAACCAAATTACCATCAACCCCTATTTTAGAGGATGACGGATTTGAGAGTATCGAACCGTACATTGACGACAATCTTTTCGAATGCTTAGCTCTTACCCATGACCTTATGCCGCGTGCTGAGAAAACCACTATAGAACTTAAGGAACTACCCAAGAATCTAAGATATGAGTTTTTGGATGAGGAGATGAATAGACCTGTTATAATTAGCGCCACTCTAAACCAAATAGAAACAAATCAACTGTTAGATACCTTGCGAAAATATCCCTCAGCTTTAGGGTATAAAGTTTCAGATTTAAGAGGTATAAGCCAATCCGTATGCATGCATCGGATTATGCTGGAAAAAGATTCAAAACCCTCAAGAGAACATCAAAGAAGAATAAACCCTATCATGAGTGATGTAGTCAAGAAAGAAGTTCTTAAGTTATTAGAAGCTGGTATCATATACCAAATTTCGGATAGTGAATGGGTAAGCCCAGTCCATGTGGTACCCAAGAAAGGAGGTATCACTGTTCTGAAAAATGAGAAAGGTGAACATGTGGCAAAACGAACAGAAGGAGGATGGCGTATGTGTATAGATTACAGAAAGTTGAATAAGGCAACGAGAAAAGACCATTTCCCTCTCCCATTTATAGATCAGATGCTTGAACGTCTAGCAAGACACTCATGTTTCTGCTATCTTGATGGGTATTTGGGGTTTTTCCAAATCCCTATTCACCCAGAGGACCAAGAAAAAACCACATTTACCTGCCCTTATGGAACATTCGCTTATAGACGAATGCCCTTTGGACTCTGTAATGCACCTGCCACTTTCCAACGTTGTATGATGTCAATTTTCGCAGACTACTTAGATGGAATTATGGAAGTATTTATGGACGATTTTTCAGTGTGTGGGTTTGATTTCAAAAACTGCCTCTCGAACTTGGAGAAAATCTTAAAAAGATGTGTGGAAGTAAACCTTGTGTTGAATTGGGAAAAGTGCCACTTTATGGTAAGTGAAGGGATAGTCTTGGGACACATTATTTCTGAAAGAGGTATAGAAGTCGATAAGGCCAAGATAGAAGTTATAGAAAACTTAAACCCACCTAAGACCGTTAGGGAAATAAGAAGTTTCCTAGGACATGCCGGGTTCTACCGACGTTTCATCAAGAATTTTTCCGCAATAACTAAACCTTTAACTAACTTATTGATGAAGGATGTCGAGTTTGAATTCGACCAAAAATGTCTTGAGGCCTTTGAAGTTTTAAAGCAAGCTATTATTTCAGCACCTATCATAAGACCACCTGATTGGACACAACCCTTTGAAATCATGTGCGATGCTAGTGATTTCGCTGTAGGAGCTGTACTAGGGCAAAGAAAAGACAAAAAACTGCATGCAATTTACTACGCTAGTAGAACACTAGACGCTGCCCAGCTAAATTATACAACCACAGAAAAAGAATTGCTAGCCGTAGTTTTTGCTATTGATAAATTTCGATCTTATTTGGTGGGAGCAAAAATAATAGTATACACAGATCACGCAGCAATCCGGTACTTGTTAAGTAAGAAAGATGCTAAGCCTAGATTGCTCAGATGGGTACTTTTACTCCAAGAATTTGACTTGGATATTAAGGATAAAAAAGGAGCTGAAAACTTAGTAGCTGATCATCTCTCTAGGTTAGAACACCTTAAGCCTGAACTTATACCTATAGACGATCACTCTACTTATGAAAGATTAATAGCTGGGATAAACTCAACTGAAGAAGAGACCTATGAGGAAATCTCAACCATGAACAACATACCATGGTACGCAGATATTGTGAATTATCTAGCCGCTGATATCATACCCCCTGACTTAAGCTACCAACAGAAGAAGAAGTTTTTTAGAGATGTTAAACACTTCTTTTGGGATGAACCCCCCCTATTCAAAAGAGGAATAGATAATATATTCCGACGATGTGTGCCGGAGGAAGAAGTAGGCAATGTCATTAAACATTGTCATGCTTCACCTTATGGTGGACATGCAAGCACGTCTAAAACATGCGCCAAAATATTTCAAGCAGGTTTTTATTGGCCTACTGTATGGCGCGATGTCCACACTTACATTACAAAATGTGACTGATGCCAACGCACTGGGAACATCTCAAGACGTGATGAAATGCCTTTAAGTAACATCCAAGAAGTGGAAATATTTGATGTCTGGGGTATAGATTTCATGGGACCTTTTCCTTCCTCAATGGGTAACAAGTATATCCTAGTAGTTGTCGATTATGTCTCAAAGTGGATCGAAGCTGTTGCATCACCCACAAACGATACCAAGGTAGTTATCAAACTGTTTAAGAATATTATTTTTCCTAGGTTTGGAACCCCGAGGTTAGTCATAAGTGATGGAGGATCGCATTTTATATCTAAGATATTTGACAAGCTTCTAAGCAAATACGGAGTAAAACATAGAGTAGCATCACCATATCACCCGCAAACCAGTGGCCAAGTAGAGGTATCGAATAGGGAGATTAAGCAGATCCTAGAAAAAACCGTATCACTATCCAGAAAAGACTGGTCTGGAAAACTTAAAGACGCCTTATGGGCTTATAGAACGGCTTATAAAACCCCTATTGGAACAACTCCTTATCAATTGGTTTATGGAAAGTCCTGTCATTTACCCTTCGAACTAGAACATAAAGCCTATTGGGCCATTAAATCCTTGAATCTAGATTATCTGAAAGCCGGAGAAAAACGTATCCTGGACATTCACAAGCTAGAAGAGCTTCGCTTGAATGCCTATGAGAATGCCATCATATATAAGGAAAGAACCAAGATGTGGCATGATAAAAAAATCATCAAGAAAGATTTCAACATTGGTGATCCTGTTCTCCTATTTAACTCAAGGTTACGACTTTTTCCTGGTAAGCTTCGTTCAAGATGGACAGGTCCATTTGAAGTGTCGAAAGTTCTAAAGTCTGGAGCAGTAGAAATCAAAAACAATTCATGCGCTCCATTTGTGGTGAATGGACAAAGACTGAAGCTCTACAAAGGAGGCGATTTGCCTGTTGACTACTCTAGTCATATTCTTATAGACCCACCAATACCCACATAAAGTAAGATCTAATCGTCAAGCTAAACGACGTTAAACAAGCGCTGCATGGGAGGCAACCCATGGTTTATTCTTTATTTTATTTTATTTTATTTTATTTTAGTAATTTATACATTTTATCTGGACTAATTTCTTGTGTTTATATTTTCAGGATGCATTACCCCGATGGTATGGTTGTGATTTTCAGAGATGAAGCACAAAAGGCCCGATTTGCTACCTTATCTGCTAGACCTATGGTACCCACTAGGTACCCCGATCAGAGCTGCATGGAGGCACTCGGGATTGAGCCAAGTATTCGGTATCTATGCAACCAACTTAGCTGGGATTCTTATGCTGATGATGTCCACAAAACCTACAGGAACCTTACTCTGGAGTTTCTTAGCTCTATGGACTATAACCCACGAGTGGGTGAAGGAGATGAGCGGGGATGCCTAAGTTTCAGATTGTTTGGCACCGAGTATACCCTGACTACCAAAGAATTTGGGGATTTGCTTGGTTTCCAAACTGGACCGACCGCTATCACTGAGTTTCCATTGAGTTGCTACATGGACAGAGATATTGATAAATTTTGGCAGGACATTACTGATAGAGCCAGTCTTGACCCCTCTACCCAGCTGTCCCGGAAGACCCATAACCCGGCCTTCTGATACTTCGAGATGATCCTGTGCCACACTTTCTTTGGGAGGAGTTACTGTGACCACTTGGTCACCGCTGAGGAGATCCTTTTCCTATACTGTGCTAGTCAGTCCAGACCTATAGCTAGTGAAGGTTTTCTGATAGAGAGCCTCGAGCAGACTGCTCGATCCGCTGTAGGGCTCATTCATTCCGGAGGGAATGTGACACAGATAGCTTCTGCTTTGGGTTTGGACAGTATGATAGCACAGCTGACCCCATACTGTGGATATACTTTTCTGGATTTAGACTTTTGCATGGATCGTGGATTCATGAGGAGGGCCTCTTTCCACCCATATCGGTACAGATTGCTTATCAATGACCAGACAGTTTACACCTTCACAATGCCATACCCTCAGATGACTTGTGTTTCCAACTCTGCTAATTGGAATTATTCTGTAGAAGGTTGGGGTGAGATATCAGAGTACACTCTAGAATACACTCCTGCTTCCGAAGATCTCACTCCAGAATACACTCCTGCTTCTGAAGATCCCACTCAAGACTACACTCCTGCTCCCGAGGACTCCACTCCGGATCACACATCCCGACCCGAGGTTACACACACTACTGTTCTTACTAATAACCTCAGCTTGCAGGAACCTGATATTCGCACTCTATTGACTGCTATGCACACTGAGATAACCACTCTCCGCAATGAGGTGGCTGACCTTCATTTGTAGTTAGAAGTGAATGATGTTACCTTTGCTGGTGAGTTAGATGAATTAGCTCACGAGGTGGCAGAGATTCGACGCCAGCTGACTGAGCTGCGTGGCCCAGGCACTCCTGCAGAGCATCCTACCGGTTGGCAATAGATCTGTATTGTTCACAAGATATCTAGTTTCAGTATTATTAGTATTATGTTGATTTCCTTTTCAGACTCATTTTTATTTTGCATTATCTGTTTCCTGCGTTGTTAATATTTATTTTGGTGACCCAATGTCCGTACCTATATATATATATATATATATATATATATATATATATATATATATATATATATATATATATATATATATATATATATATATATATGCATATGTTTTATTTATTTACTAATGTTTTTGTTTTTCTGGTCACCATAGTTTTAATATAAAAATAAAATAAATATATATGTGTATATGTATTCACGTACATATATGCACATTTATAAGAAAAATAGGTACACCTCCAGAAATTGAAGCTAATGGCGAGGAAGAAAAAGCCCAATGGAAAGAAAGCCAGGCCAGCCCAACTGACTTCGACCTCACCGCGCCCGCGGTAGGCCCTGCCGCGCCCGCGGTGACGCAACGGTCACCTAACGGCTAGTAGCTCGTTTTTCCCCCCATTTTACCACTTTTTCCATTTCCAATCCCATTTTCTTCCATTTTTAACCCACCATAACTTCCTTTATTACCCATACCAACCCACTACATTTATTTCCATTATTCTCATCATAAATATTTACAACCACCATTTTCTTTCTTCCCTTCCTATAAATACCCCCCACTATTTCATTTTCTTCCTCACACCTTCATTACTTCTACATCCCATTATTTCTCTCTATTCTTCCACAAGAAAATCCTATGGAATATCACGGTTACATTTTGCGTGGTGGCCAAGCCGGAGAAAGGCAACTAAAGCGGCTTGAAAAATTGCTGACAACACCTATACACTCTACCAGGTATATCGATGAAAACTGTCTATATTCATTAGGTATATACCATAGTGTATTCTTCCTTCTAGATAAAAATAGGTATGCATGATATTTTTGCTACTCAAGCACCAACCTACCCTAGGCTGACGTTCGAGTTTTTAAGTTCTTTAATTTATAACGTCTCCCCTAACACTGCTAGCACCGTAGGTGGAGTCAAATTTAGAATGTTTAATGTTGAATATGATTACTCCACTGACGGTCTAGCCGCCATGTTAGGATTGCCTTATGGGGATGGTGCCATTTGTGAAGCACCTTTAGACACGGATTGGGCATTTGAAGCATTTTGGGCCAGAATTACTAAACAAAATGCAACATCTTTTGATGGCCTTCTTGCTTCTCACATCCACAATCCTGCCCTTCGTGTCTTTAGATTTCTTTTAGCATCCACCATCTTTGCTCGGGAAAACCCAAACAAGGTGAATGCTAAAGAATTAATTATCATGCAGAGCTGCCTCACAGACACCAAAGTTAATCCCGTCCCATTCATGATTGCCCACATGCACCATGTTTTAAGAAAAGGTGGGCCGATTTCCTTTGGTGGACTGATTACCACTATTGCCCGTGCCATAGGATTGGATACGGAACTTGCCACCCTAGAACCACTTCCTCCTCGGATTGCAAATCTTAAATTTTTCAGGGATATGCGTTTATGCAAGATGAGGAAGGAAGGTGGTTACTTCCTCATGGTTGGAGGTGCTGCTATACCCAGTGTTGTTATGCCTTGCACCCGTCGTACTGATATTAGATTTGAGCGTAACTGGACCTACGATCTCAACGCTCCTGCTTTTATTGGTCCGTTGCCCCCAAATCTACCTTTAAATGAGGGTAACAACATTGATGATGAGTACGATTTCCAAACAGAGGAACCACCCCATTTTTCACCACCACACACGACACCTTCTACCTCTAACCCACATGCAGGTACAGCTCCTAGTTTCCATGTCACTGAGGACATGTGGCGTGAGCATATGGCCCGAGAGGCCCAGAGGGACACCCTCCTTGCTACCTTGCAGCAACAGGCGGCCGACAACATGGCCTTCATGCAAGCGTCCCAAGAACAAAATGCTAGCTCTCTACGCACTATTATGGAAAGTCAGCTGGCTTTCCAGAGAGAACAGCACCTACACCAGACCACATACGCTCGTCACTTCCAATTGATGGAGGCAACCCAAGGCACCCTCATTGGTCGGACCCAAGAGCTACAAGCGGCAAATGCCGCCTTGTCAGAGAGACTGGAGCAGCTTGTTTTGGACCGAGATAGCCGCCGTCGCAGCCGTAGCCGCCGTTCCGGTCGTACCAACCAGGATGGTGAAGGTCCTAGTGGCCCCCACTAGTGTTTTCAGGTACCTCCTCCTACCTTATTTTGGAACATTGAGGACAATGTCTGATTTAAGTGTGGGAGGAGCATTTATCGCTTTTATTTTCCGTTTTTCCTGCTTTTATTTCCCTTCTGCATTTTTCCTTTTTTATATTCGTAGTTAATAAAATGCATGTGATAGGCGAGTCTTTCTGCGTAGTGTACCCTTTCATTTCCCCCACCTTTTAGCCTTACAAAATTTTTATTTTTCAAAGATTTATGGTTGTTTTTAAGGATTTGGGCTATGAGACAGGTCCTAGATAGGGTCTGTTTCTCGGACACTCACTTTTTGAAAAATTCGTTATCATTTTTACACCGTAAGCCTTTTTGAATATTTAGATTAGATCCTTTCTCCCCAATATGCTATGATTTTGAATAAAACTGTACAAATAGGTCTTCAAGTAGTTTATCTTAGCAGTCAGCTCCGGCCTAAGCATGCTCTAAGTGTGGGATCGATGAATATAAGTGGATGATCTCTATTTTGCCTTAAAAGTTATAAAATAAAGTATGAATACAACTACGAGTTGGGTGATCCTCACAAAGATTACTCAACTCAAGAAAGTTGTAAGCACTAACAAAAGCAAAGAAAAAAAAATATATAAGGCATATCTGTTGTAGTTGGTTCAGAGGTATCTGGTGCTGAACTTGGTAGGGCGGACTACGGTCCGATCCCCCGCAACTGCAAATGGGTAAAATAAAAAGGGATTAAACCAACTCTTGTACCAGAATCCCATCACTTGAGATCAGAGTCACTAACCGGTCACTACACCATGAGTATGTACGGATAACGGGCTTAATGTGATTGCGCCTGAATGAAAAAGGACCTCGTAAAAAAGGGAAGTCTTAGCATAGTAAGGATATTAGGATCGATCTGTATACTTATGAGGTTTATGTCCGCATTTCTGCGAGTAGTGTAATTATGATACCTTTGATTCAGATTGTCAGTGCCTGACAACACCCTTACTCGGACTTAGAAGCCCTCTTTGCCCAAAACCTGTATACACCATAATTTTCTTTCATCTACTTTTAAGAGTTGTTGCTTGAGGACAAGCAAAGATCTAAGCGTGGGAGGATTTGATCGCACTAAATCGCACTATGTTTCTGACTCAAATATCACATGTTTTCCTTAGTTTTTATTGTCATTTTCTCGTATTATGTTCCTTTTTCCTTTGTTTTCAGGATTCTTGTCATTTCAGAGCTTCCTGTAAAGAAACGAGCCAAAACGCCAAGAAATTAGGGTTTTTCAAGATATTCTGCACTTATGGCGTTCAGCACCGCGCTGGCTACAGGGAACGCGATGACGTGGCCCACTTTCACCCAGAGATCAACTGCCACGTTCCCATGATATGGCGGTTCCAGGCACCGCGCCCGCGGCCACCCTCACCGCGCCCGCGGCCTTCACAAAAAGGTTCCCGCTCAAAAGAAGTTAAGGGGCATGCTGGTCCTTACGCACCTCAAAGATCCTCTATAAATAGTTTTCGATTCTCATTCTTTAGTTTCATCCAAGCTTAGTACAATCTTAAGCCATATACTATCAGTTTCTATAAAGTAATAGTCTCTTTACATCGGGGAGTTATTGTGGTGTAGATTGAGTTGTAATCGAGTCTTGGAGCACTTTGGTTGAAGTTCATCATACCAGCCTTACTTTTTCCGTAGATTTGTATCAGAATCAAGTCTCCGACCGGAGCAAGGTTCTATTTTATTGCATTTCTTTATTTAATTGCTCTTACCATAGTCTACACGTTTTATAGACTTTAAATGCTCTTACCATAGTCTACACGTTTTATAGACTTTAAATGCTCTTACCATAGTCTACACGTTTTATAGACTTTAAATGCTCTTACCATAGTCTACACGTTTTATAGACTTTAAATGCTCTTACCATAGTCTACACGTTTTATAGACTCGCACTTATTATGTCTGGCTAAACTATAAAGGTTAGGATGTAATGATTGTCGTCATGGTCGTGTTCCAGTTATCATGCTAGTGAAAATACTCTGGGGATGTTTTGCTTCTAACTTAAGTCAATTGTGTTTAAATGTTTATTGGGTAAGATCGAAAGCCGTCCAAACTAATGATACGACTTGATTATTATTTAACCAAACAAAAAGAGCGAAAGTCGTTGATTGGTTAAATAGGAATCATTGACCTTTTTAGAAAACGATTTTGAAACTATTTTCGGACGCGTTTGTAGGTTTGAAATCTGACTCTTGGTCAAAAGCCAAAAGTCTCTTTAAGTTAATCTTTCCAAGTAAGATCACTTTTCTGTTAAGTCAAAACTATCAATTTCTTAAAAATAGGTTTACCTCTTTAACGCGGAAGGCACCCTTTATATGTGACAATAAAGGAATTTAATTTAAAGAGTAAACTCGGTTCTTAGTAGTCAAAAGCTACAAGTTCCCGTTAAACTGATTCTTTGCTATCAATAGAAAATACTGCCCCATAAGTAGGTTCATCTACGCATGACCGGACCAATATCTGATTACATGATTTACATTCCAACCTGTCTTTTAAACTGTTATTTACCTCGCTCATTTACTTTGTACACTGCACTCACATCAATATTCTTGTTCGCCTTAGATAAGCACCTTAGCAATAGAGTTGATAGATTGACAATTGGTCTCTGTGGTTCGATAATCTTATATATTACTTCGATAGGCTGTACACTTGCAGTACTACATTTAGGCTATACGTTACAGATTAAACCCCATCAGAAGATTCTTCAGAAATAGAACTAAGACTTCTGATGCTTTGTACGTTGCCCTTTCTTCAGAATCAAAAGAGAGATTCCTGATCAGTGTTGCATGTTTGTCCTTTCTTTATGAAGTTATACACACATGCTTGTAATATTTTAATAGAAATTTTCTTATGAAGTCATTCAGCATTGATAAGCTAGAAACATTTTCCTGCATATCATAAACTTGTAACACATATAATTTCATATAATATATTTTTGTTATCATCAAAACAAGGAATTGTCTTGAAACATTTCTTGTTCTAACAATCTCCCCCTTTTTGATAATGATAAAAAATTTCATTTTGATGAAATTATTTAAAGATAAGAAAATAGAAAAACTCTCTTATAAGGTGAGAAGACTCCCCCTGAGTCTTATATTTATTTTCATCTGAGAAAAGTTTATTCAGTGTTCTAGAGTGATCCTGAAATTTTCTAAAAACAATCTAAGTAGAAAGTTAGATAATAATGTAAGCGTTAAGTTTCTAGAGACTTTGGTATATTATCAAAATTGTTTGTATTACTCCCCGTTTTAGTCATAATCAAAAATAAAAACATAGAAGAGAAAAAAACATTTCATTGAGTAGAAATAAAAGTACGGAGTAGGAAAATTAAAAAGAAAAGGAGAAAACACAAATTCTAAGGGTGTTGTGTAAGGTTTCTCTTAACAAGCTGAGTAAGCAGATCCTGGACGTTGTTGTTAATCTCATCCTGCTTATCGAGCCTTTTGTTGTACCCCAAAATTTTCCCTCCCATATTTTCCAAGATTTAACAAGAATCATATTCAAATGGCTCAAGACTACTCAAGGGTTGCACAGTCAAACATCCTCCTAAGCCAGTCAAAATTAGGGTTTTGGTTCCTTCAAAGAATTTGAGGTTTTAAATGGCTCAAGAAAGTCACATGTGCTTATACACATTGTCAAGCATCTACATGTCAAGTTTCAAGTCTCACAATGCCAGTTTGCATAGTCAAAAGCTTCATTTGGTTCACAGTCAACTGTAGGGGTAAAATGGTCATTTTACAGTCAAAAGTCAGAATTTTTGGTCAAAATCTTATTTTGAAGCCACAATCATCATTTGATCAAGTCTTGATCATGATTCCACAAGCATGGCTCAAAACTCATCAAGATGCAAAAGTTTCTATTTTTGGACAACTGAAAAGTCAACTGCAACTTGACCAAGGCATAACTTTTTCATCGATGATCAGAAAAATCCCATCCAATGCTCATTATGAAGGGGATGACATTTCCTACAACTCATCTTCAAATTCCAAGTCCAATAAATTCTCTCACAAAAAGTTATCAATTTCTACATTATAGGTCAATTTCAAAAGTCAACAAAAAGGCACTTTAAGTCAAAGACCATAACTTGAGATTGGTAAATCCAAATGACATGGGACCAAAGGCATTGGTTAGAGGACTTCAAGACCTTTCCAAAATGTCCAAAAACATGTTCATATGATCAAAATTAAGCAAGATATGCATTGGAGAAGTTGGGAAAGTTTTGGGAATTTGCAAAAGTCAACTTTGCCCAAAACACCTCATTTTTGCTAATGGGCCTCAAATTCCTTCTTGAATCTTTACCCAAAGCATATGCACGACCCATTGAGACTAAATTGAGTTATTTTCTTATTTTTATTAATTAATTGAATTTTTAATTGATTATTAATTCATTTAATTCATTTAATTGTAGGAAAATACCAAGATATGTTTTTTCAAATCTTTTGTGAAGCAAATAAACTCAGGGCAAGCTGGCAAATTCGTGCATCAATCAAAGAGACAAAAATCTCCAAATTTGGCAAGTTTTCTCCATCAAAATATGCAAAAGGATTTGATTGAAAATCAAAGATTGAAAACATGAATACAATGGATCTTTGGGCCAAGACTTGACCTAATTCTATTCCCTTACATATGCTGAGCCTAACCCTAATGTGATACACGTGAGATTGTTGCAAGAAACACCATAACCAATTCCAAAAAAACTCAAAACTGAATTCAACCTTACAGGCCAATTCAAAGCCTTTTCTTGATTCCAATACATTGCTAGCATTCCCAGGAACGGATTGGAATAAAAAACAAGCCTTAATACTCAAAGAACACGCAAGAACAGTCCCTTGGTTTGTCACTTTTTTTCCGAATCACATCTCACAATTCATGCATATTTAACGTCTTTTGTTGTTTGTTTTATGTTCATAGAACCCAGGTGAAGTTTTGGCATGGTTTAATTGCACTATAACACGCAGAATCGTGAATTACCATTAACGGATTTTAGGGTTCTTGAGGTTTTGAATTGGGGCTTTCCCATACAAGAAAAATTGGGACCTCTCATGCATATGGTTGTGATCCTTGCAACCAGACGAATCTAAAGGACATATCGCGCCCTATTTATATAGCCTAGGGAGCTAGTCACTATTATTGGTCGTTTCACTTTGTGGGGGTTAAAAACCCCTGCTATCCGTTTTGTTTTGTTGCAGGCAAACGAAAGAGACGAAGACGTGGTGACATGCTACTGGTTCATTCAAAAAGCGCGCGCGTGGTTTCCTAATTTCCAGCATATATTGTTATTCTATATAATATATTCATTGCCTATTATTATAACAAAATCAAGCGCGTGGTGGAGTGGTTAGGCATCTGGTTGATCATCATTGGGACCTGGGTTCGATTCCCAGGTCCCCCAAAATTTCCATATTGTTTTTCTTTATTTAATCATGTGCAGGCTCTCAAGTGATGTTCATCATACACCTCACAAATCCAAATGCCAAGTGGATGGCAAGGCAGATCTGAAGGCAAAGAAGGGGTGACTACCATGCTCCCTAGTCAACGTGCCTCTGGACGATTCAAGAATGTCAATGCAGGCTTGGCTTATTGGGCCTAAAATTTCCAGCAAAACCTCCTAATTGGGTCCATCAACCCCCCTGGTTTCTATTTCTTTTTTATTTTCTTTTTCCTTTTAATTCTTTTAATTATAATCATTATTATTATTATTAACTAACAAATTATTTTTTATAATAAATTCAGATAATCAAAAGATGTAAATATTTTTATTATTTATTATTTTTACTATTAATTATTATTTTTGTAAATAAATTATAATTAATTAATTTAGTTGTTTAATTAGGACTATTTTAATCTTTTTCATAATAAATAAAATCAACTTAGAATTAGGGTTTTCCTTTTGACTTTTAATTTCCTTTTCTTTTTATTTTCATTAAAAAATATATAAAAAAACACAAAGACATTTTTTCTTGTAAATATTAATTAATTAATTATTAGATTTAATATTTAATAAAAATGCAAAAAAGGACAAATTCAATTATTTTCTAAAAAAAAAAGGGGTCAAAACCCTAAGACGTTCCCGATTCAATCTTTCGCGTGCATTATTATTTATTTGATTATATTGATGTAACTGTTTCCGGAGATGTAATAGTTAATTAGATTTATCGCTTTTCTTTATTTTTCGCATTTATTTCCAAACGGGTTTTTGTTTTTGGCGATGTATACACCCGCGCCTTGTAATAGCGTAGATTCATATTTCCGCAATTTATTTTCCGCACTCTTAACTGTTAAAAATGCATGAAAGACTTGTATGAAAAATAAAACCAATCTGTAGTTCACAAAATAACATGCAGAGATAAACATAAACTGAATTCAACACACATGCACATGCCACTCCTAGGGTACGCCTCACTGGTTGCCTCGACGTGGTCGTCAAGTATAGGGTGTTTTAGAGGTCGCCCTCCTGTCTAAAGATCCAGTTGCCTCAAAACGGTTGCCTCGGATAAAAAGGATCTAGGACATTAGGGTTACCACTAAGGCGTCCTACCATTGCTTCGGTGACCACATTGTCCCTATAATCGAATTGAGCCGAACACCTCCAACGACGGTGCTACCTGCTTCTCAATAGTGGGATAGTACTGTCTAAAGGACTCTTACACAGCCTAATTCCTTAGAGTAGGTAGATTTCTCATGGGTACTTGCTCTCTCAAAAAAAACAAAACAAACTTTTCGCACCTACTCTTTCAAAAAGTTTTCAAACGAATTTTTCATACACTCTTGAGGACAGATACAAGAGTTACCTAGAAATTTTTCAAACGAAACTTTTTCAAAACCCACACACACTTGAAAAGCAAACAAATTTTGAAAACATAGAGCAAGTACCTAAGAGCCCGTGGATAACCACGGATAGAAAGGGTGCTAAAACCTTCCCTTTCTATAAATCTACCTCCCGAACCGAGAGACATCTCAAAAAAGGAATTTTGCTGTGCTTTTGTCCTTTCCATGTTGGAGAACATAAAAGACGGTGGCGACTATTGCTTACCGCGACATTTCGCGAACCAGCATTCAAAAACAGTCAGTTCTTTTTCCACCGATCACAGAACTGGAGACTCTGCTGGGGAATCTTTATAAGTGAGGTGTACCTTAGGATTAGACCACTCTTGTTTTCAATTGCTTGCTTTGTTTGTTTTAATATTGTGGGTTTGCTTTGGAGTTTCATAGATCCTAACCCGGATCTGGGGAATACCTTTTAGAAGTAGCAACAAACTGTGAGGGAACTGTGCGGGGTATACCGACATGGTTGAAGCAGTTTGCTACGTTGATGTGGCACTTTGGTGAGTACCGGTAACCCTTGAGTCAAGTCAAGGAAAGTACGGGGCCGCCGCGTGGTGTCGTGAAGCATCAACTAACCTTAGGAACCTTACTTGACCATCCTGGCCTCTTTAGGGGTAGTGAGATGACCGACTTTGGTGCAGTCCGAAGTTGGTAGATACTCGATACTACACTTATTGAGGGTTGTTTTCTTGGGATATTTTGATCGCCAGTTCAGTGGCTAAATCAAAACAATGAACACAGAAAACAACCCAATGATATTGAGCTCCTTAGAACCTGGTTACTTTTGATAGGACAGGTTTTGAGCCCACCAACTTCAAGAGGGTAATACCCCAAACATCATGCTGGCCTGAACCCTAAGGGCTGTCTGGTGTGACTTGTGTGCCTTATCATGTTTGCCTTTTGTGAATGCCTGTGGTGTGTCCTTATCATAACATCATAACATCATAAAGCATCATATGCATTTACTAACCACTTCAAGGGTTCGAATCTTCATCTTTGTTCTTGTTTTGTAGGACACGAAAACTATCCGCAGAAAGACAATTCAGGTCAATCTTGTAAGGGTCCCTCCTCAGCTTAAGGAGCTTACATCCAGGATTCCCGAGAACTCCTCCTTCAGTGAAAGGCATGGTAGACTCATCAGCTTGGTCAATACCAACATTGAAGAGGATATGGTGAAAGTGATGTTCCAGTTCTTTGACCCTCTGCACCAATGTTTTACTTTCTCGGATTATCAATTGGTGCCTACTTTGGAGGAATTTTCTCAGCTTCTGAAGATTCCTATCCTTAGTTAACTACCCTACAACGGTACGGAAAAGGATCCAAAACTTGAAGAGGTTGCTAAAGCATTACATCTACAACCATCTGACATCAAGGGGCATTGGGAAACCAGAAGTGGTATCAAGGGATTCTTGGCAAGGTTCCTGTTTGAGAAGGCTCAAGAATGTTGGAATTCCCTTGACCTACAAGCCTTTGAAGAAGTTATGGCACTCCTTGTCTATGGGTTGGTATTGTTCCCGAATCCAGATCAGCTTATAGATATCAATGCTGTCAAGATCTTCATGTCCAGGAACCCTATACCTACGTTGCTTGGGGACATCCTCCACTCATGTTACACTCGAACCATGAGAAAAAGAGGTGTTCTCATGTGCTGCACTCCTCTCCTGGCAAGGTGGTTTATTTCGCACCTTCCACAATCAGTTTTGAAGAACGAGCGGGGTTTGAGATGGTCACAACGATTAATGACTCTTACACATGCTGATATACATTGGTGTTCTCGGTCCAGAGAAAATGTCACTATCATTGATTGTTGCGGAGAGTTCCCTAATGTTCCTTTACTTGGAATTAGGGGGGGCATTACTTACAACCCATGTCTGGCTTTGAGACAATTTGGATATGCTCGGAGGGATGGCCCTCATGACATGTTGATTCCTGACATAGTTTTTGACTTTGACAACGATGCACAAGGACTTCGCCAGAAATTCATCAGAGCTTGGAGGATGCCCAACAGGGTAGATAGTAAGACACTGGGGCACAAGAACTCCATCCCCCTTGAGCCTTATCTCAAGTGGGTATGAGCCCGCACCCAGAAGCTGGTGATGCCATATCCTCATGTTCTCCCCGTGATCAAAGAGCCTGTTTTGGAAGGAGAGGTGCCCTACACCATCCAACATCCTGACATGCCAACGTCTTGGGAAGAAATGCAGAAAAGCTGGATCCAACTCAAGGAAGAACGGAATTCTCTTGAAACCAGTCTACATGCCAGTGAGAAGAAGGTCTTGGAGCTCACCCGCCTACTGCACGAGGAAAAGACTCTCAACACCTACATCGCTCCAAAGAGGATGCGCAGTGTCTTTTGGGATTAAGTATTTTGTAATGTTTTGCCCATGAGGCCCTGACGTACTGAACAGATTATTTCTTAATATAACGTGTGTTCTTTTTTGTCTACAACGAATTTGAACTTTCAAACCCTTGAATGCATTACATAAATAGCATATCATGCATCATGTGCATAACAGGTACCCTTTTTCTACAGGTTGCTTAATCTTCTTCGTTGTTTATTTCAGCGCACAATCATCATGTCTTCCGAGCCTACTACAGAACAAGCTATCAAGGCCCTCCAGGCCCAGAACGCCCAGTTTCAAGAGCTGGTCATGAGCTTAGCCCAGGGTCAACAGGAGTTGAAGACTCTGCTCTTGAAGGAGAAGAAGAAGAAGAGGAGGAGGACTGTGTTGTTTAACACTGGACGGAGGTTTGGGAATACACTGCAGAATGAGGCTGATCAGGCTACTTCCTCTGCAGGGAAAGACAGCCCCCAAGGGAGGGAGGTTCCTAGTCC
Source organism: Vicia faba (assembly GCA_948472305.1). Classification (NCBI taxonomy): domain Eukaryota; kingdom Viridiplantae; phylum Streptophyta; class Magnoliopsida; order Fabales; family Fabaceae; genus Vicia; species Vicia faba. The sequence continues at coordinate 209,826 of CATIWC010001750.1, forward strand.
CGTGGTCTCCGACAACGAGACAGATTTCAATGATGAACAGTACCCTCCTACTGAGGACAGGTACAAACAGCTGGAGGACCGGTTAAATGCTATGGAGATTCAACGTGTGCCTGGGTTGGATTTTGGAGATCTAGGTTTATCTTCTGGGGTGGTGATCCCACACAAGTTCAAGGCACCTGCCTTTGCAAAGTACGAAGGGGCGTCCTGTCCTAAACTGCACCTTCGTTCTTATGTAAGGAAGATCCAACCTTACACTGCAGACAAGAACCTATGGATCCATTTCTTCCAGGATAGCCTTTCAGGGGCTCAACTCGAATGGTTCTATCAGCTGGATGGAACCAGTATTCGAAACTGGGAGGACTTGGCTACTGCATTTTATAAGCAGTATCAGTACAATTCCGACCTCGCTCCTACGCGTTCCCAACTCCAGGGTATGTCACTAGGAACGGATGAAGGTTTTAAGGAGTACGCCCAAAAGTGGAGAGACCAGGCTGGCAGGGTGCAACCACCGTTGACTGACCGTGAACTCGTGGACATGTTCTTGGGGACCCTGTCTGGTCCATTCTTCAACCATCTCATTGGTAATTCTTCTGCGGGGTTTACAGACCTCATTTTGACTGGTGAAAGGATAGAAGTCGGTATCAAGTCGGGGAAGATACAGAAGGGTGCCTCATCGAGTACTGAAAAGAAGCCCTTCAAGAAGGAAGCTAGTGTTGTTTATGGTCCAAGGAGACAGAACAAACCGGAACGTCGCCAAGCTGTCAACGCGGTGGTAATTTCAAAGCATGATGCTGCTCCTCAGCAGTATAACCAACCAAGGGGTGAGAGACCCAAAAGGCAGTATGCTCGGCTCAGCATGACCCTGTCTCAGATATTGCCGCAACTACTGTCAACCAATCTAGTAACTGTCAAAGAAGCTCCGAAGGTGGTGAATACAACCTCTCCAAAGTACAACCCCAACGCCCATTGCGCTTATCACTCTGATAGCCCGGGGCATTCTACTGATGATTGTTGGGCTCTGAGGAATAAGGTTCAGGACCTTATTGATGCTAAAGAGATACAGTTCGAAGCGCCCGAAAGGCCCAATGTTGTGACTGCTCCCATGCCCCAGCATGGAGTGAATGCTGTGGAAGAAGACCCGTATGTAGCCTCTGTGGATGAGATTGTTACTCCGTTGTTGACTGTCAAAAGGAACATGTTGCTAGCCGGTTTATTTCCGGGATGTAGTAAAGGTTGCCTTCTATGTTCTGTTTCACCTGCTGGTTGTCCTTTGTTGAGGTCAGGTATCCAAAGCCTGATGGATAATAAAGAGATCTTGTTCGAAAAGATTGATGTTTCTGCTACCCGTACCGAAGAAGTTTCTATTGTCACTATTTTCAACAACCCTTCTAAGGCTCCCTCGAAGAAGCCTGTCAAAATCATGTCTACTCCGAAGATTGCCCCTATCATCATCACTGTTCCGGGGCCCATCCCCTATAAGTCTAACAAAGCTGTCCCGTGGCACTATGGGGCAGATGTTTATGTTCTGGGAGTAAAACAAGAGTTTGATACTAGTACCGGTGTCAGCAATATCACCGGGCCTGCTAAAGTCACTCGCAGTGGCAGGCTCTTCTCACCTGATATTGCGCCACCAGTTATTCAGAGACCTCTTGTCATCACACCTGCAAGTGTGCCCACTTCCATGCCTGACCAAGTTCCTGTTTCTACCCCTGTTGCTGAGTCATATGACGCTCGGGGCAAAGGGATTGCTACTGATGTGCCTGCCCGGACGGAGGTACCAAAGACAACCAATGTTGAAGCTTCCCAGCAAGAGATGGAAGAGATCCTCAAGATTATCAAGAAGAGTAATTTCGACGTAGTTGAGCAACTGGGGCACACCCCCTCTAAAATTTCTATGCTATCATTGCTGTTGTGTTCAGAGGACCATGCCAAGGCCCTGATTGCCTTCTTGAAGAAGGCCCACGTGCCACAAGAGACGTCTGCTGATCAATTTACTGATTGTGTGGCCAACTTAACTGCCGACAATGGTTTGGGTTTCTCCGACGCCGATCTGACGGCTAAGGGGAAGAATCATAATGATGCCCTGCATGTCTCCATTGAATGCAAGGGCACTACTCTTGCCCATGTGCTGGTTGACACTGGTTCCTCGTTGAACGTATTACCCAAGAAAGCTCTAGACAGGCTGGATTGTGAGGGTTTAGAGCTCAAGCCAAGTAACATTGTTGTTCGGGCCTTTGACGGGTCCAAGAGGATGGTACATGGTGAAGTTGACATTCCAATCAGGGTTGGTTCTCAAGTTTTTGATTCTACTTTCTATATGATGGACATCCGACCATCCTATTCTTGTTTGCTGGGTCGTCCATGGATCCACAAGGCTGGAGTTGTGACCTCCACATTACATCAGAAGCTTAAGTACCCGGTCAAAGGGAAGATCGTAACAGTTCAAGGGGAAGAAGAATATATGGTCAGCCACCTCAACTCGTTCTGGTACGTAGAAATGGATGGGGAGTTCATTGAGACCCCCTTTCAACACTTTGAAGAGGTGCCTTAGACATTGGCATCAGCAGAAACTGTAACTGAAGAAGAGTCTCCTTTGAAGATGGCTTCCTTAAAGGATGCTCGGGCTGTGATTGAGAAGGGTGAGTGTGCAAACTGGGGCCGACTTCCTGATTTCACTCCAAAGACTGACAAATTTGGTTTGGGTTTCACTGCAGAAGCTCAAAGGGTTGTACGTAAAGCAAGGATTAGAAGACCTCCTGTATTCATCACCAACCCGGGAGTGAATGCTATTGAAGACGACGTGGAAGAATCTGAATTCAACAGCTGGATCTACCCGACGACCAACGGTGGACCAAGCAACTGGACTGCCAAAGACTTCACACCTATTACTTTTGTCACTCAGTAATGAACTCCTTTGTTTTGAATTTGTAACAAACAATAATTTGTGGAACTTTATGGCCCGGTGTCTTACCCGGGGCACTGTGGCTTCATTTGTGAGGGCTTTTGTGTGTCACTTTCATATATCATTAATAAAAGCATTGGACGTTTTTTACATTTCAAATCTTGCGCTCCTTGTCTTTCTTTATTATATATTGCAAAACAGCTATATTTACACACACTCACTTATACAGGTTCCAATCCACTCTGGATCTCACTGGTAACGACTCTGTTACCGCCAGTTATAACTTCGAAAATCCGATCAACTTAGCCGAAGACGAAGGTGAAGATGATTGCGAAGTGCTTGGTGAACTTGCTAGACTGTTACTCCAGGAAGAGAGGGCCATTCAGCCACATGAAGAGCCGGTGGAAACAGTAAATCTAGGTACTGAGACAGACAGAAAGGAAGTCAAGATTGGTGCCAATCTGGAGCTTAGTATGAAACAACGGTTGATTCAGATGCTGCATGACTACGTGGAAATCTTTGCCTGGTCTTACGAAGACATGCCTGGGTTGGATACCGATATTGTGGTTCATCACCTGCCTACCAAGGAAGAATGCCCTCCGGTAAAACAGAAGGTCCTCCGTATGCGTCCAGAGATGTCCGAGAAAATAAAAGCTGAGGTTATGAAACAATTTGATGCCGGGTTTCTAGCAGTGACTTCTTACCCTCAGTGGGTTGCCAATGTGGTTCCAGTGCCGAAGAAAGATGGTAAGGTCTGAATATGTGTTGATTACAGGGATTTGAATAGGGCGAGCCCCAAGGATGACTTCCCTCTGCCTCATATCGACGTTCTGGTTGACAACACTGCTCAGCATAAAGTATTCTTCTTCATGGACGGCTTCTCCGGTTATAATCAAATCAAGATGGCTCCTGAAGACATGGAGAAGACCACCTTTGTCACTCAGTGGGGCACCTTTTGCTACATGGTCATGCCTTTTGGGTTGAAAAATGCTGGGGCAACCTACCAACGTGCCATGGTTGCTTTATTTCATGACCTGATCCATCACGAGATCGAAGTATATGTCGACGATATGATTGCAAGGTCCCAAACTGAGGAGGAACACCTTGACCATCTACAAAAGCTGTTTGACCGGTTGAAGTTGTACAAGCTGAGATTAAACCCGAACAAGTGCACCTTTAGGGTAAGATCTGGAAAATTGCTAGGCTTCGTCGTAAGCGACAAAGGTATTCAAGTGGACCCTGCCAAGGTGAAAGCCATACAAGAGATGCCAACTCCCAAGACAGAGAAAGAAGTCAAAGGTTTTCTAGGACGTCTGAACTACATTGCCCGATTCATCTCACGTCTAACTGCTACCTGTGAACCAATCTTCAAGCTGCTGAAGAAAGATCAAGTAGTACGTTGGAATGACGAATGTCAGGCCGCTTTCGAAAGAATCAAAGAGTATCTCCAAGAACCACCCATTCTTATGCCACCGGTTGAAGGGAGACCTCTAATACTATACTTGAGAGTACTTGACAACTCAATGGGGTGTGTGCTGGGGCAGCATGACGAGTCTGGCCGAAAAGAGCACGCTATTTATTACCTTAGCAAAACGTTTACCGACTGTGAGACCCGATACTCACTGCTCGAGAAAACTTGCCGCGCTTTGGTATGGGCTGCTCGCCGGCTGAGACAGTATATGTTGACTCACACTACTCTGTTGATTTCTAAAATGGATCCCATCAAGTACATCTTCGAAAAGCCTACCTTATCCGGAAGAATAGCCAGATGGCAGATGATCTTGACCGAATACGACATCCAGTACACGACTCAGAAAGCAATCAAGGGAAGTGTATTGGCAGACCATTTGGCACACCAGGCAGTGGACGATTACCAGTCGATGAACTTTGAATTTCCAGACGAGGATATCATGGTAGTGACTGATTGTGAAGTACCTGGACCGGATGAAGGACCTGAGGAAGGATCCCGATGGTCTATGCACTTTGACGTAGCCTCAAACGCTTTGGGTAATGGTATTGGCACCATGATCATATCCCCTAAAGGCACTCATACTCCACTCACTGCCCGACTATGTTTCAACTGCACCAACAACATGGCGGAGTATGAAGCATGTATCATGGGTCTTCAAGCTACAGTTGACTTAAGGATCAAGTTTCTAAGTGTCTTCGGAGATTCCGCTCTCGTGATCAATCAGATCAAAGGCGAGTGGGATACGAAACACCCAAATCTTATTCCTTACAAAGAGTACGTGTTGACATTGATCCCCCACTTCGAGGAGATAACTTTTGAACACTTCCCAAGAGAAGAGAATCAGTTGGCGGATGCGCTGGCTACGATGTCTTCTATGTTCAAAGTCAAATGGGACAACGAGGCTCCCCGGATCATTATCTGGAAACTGGATGAACCTGCACATTGTTGTGATCTTGAGGCTGAAGAGGTGACTGAAAAACCTTGGTATCATGAAGTAAAGAGGTACTTGGAAGCTCAAGAATACCCTGAAGGCGCATCCGTTAATGACAAAAAGTTTCTGAGAAGGTTCGCGGCAAAGTTCTTCCTCAGCAACGACATTCTCTACAAACGAAACCACGATTCAACTTTACTGCGTTGTGTGGATAAGACGGAAGCAGAAAGGATCATGGCAGAGCTACATGAAGGTACCTTTGGAACATATTCCAGTGGACATACCATGGCAAAGAAAATCCTTCGGGCAGGATATTTCTGGTCCACAATGGAAGCTGACTGTTACCAACATTCTCAGACGTGTCACAAATGCCAGATCTATACTGATAAGGTGCACGTTCCTCCAGTTCCTGTGAACGTCTTGACAGCACCTTGGCCTTTTGCAATGTGGGGCATTGATATGATCGGCAAGATCAGACCTACGGCATCTAACGGGCATCGCTTCATCCTGGTAGCAATTGATTACTTCATAAAGTGGGTTGAAGCAGCTTCCTTCGCCACCGTAACCAAGAACGTCGTGGCACGGTTCATTCAGCACAACCTGATCTGTCGATACGGTATACCAGAAAGGATCATTACGGATAATGGTACCAATCTCAACAACAAGATGATCACTGAGCTCTGCGAGCAATTCAAGATACATCACCACAACTCTTCGCCTTACCGACCGAAGATGAATGGGGCTGTAGAAGCAGCAAATAAGAACATTAAGAAGATTGTGCAGAAGATGACAGTGACCTACAAAGATTGGCACGAGATGTTACCGTTTGCTCTTCATGGGTATCGTACCTCAGCAAGAACGTCAACAGGGGAAACACCCTTTTCCTTGGTCTATAGCATGTAGGCAGTCCTACCCATCGAAGTCCAGATACCCTCTCTCCGGATAATGAAGGATGCAGGTTTGAGCGAAGATGACTGGATCCAGACTCGACTTGATCAATTAAATCTGATCGATGAAAAGAGACTCACTGCTATCTGTCATGGTCAGACGTACCAAAAACGGATGATCAGGGCATTTAACAAGAAAGTCAGACGACAAGAGTATCAAGTCGGAGACCTGGTAATCAAGCGCATCATTCTTCCTCAAAGTGATCCCAGGGGAAAATAGACCCCTACGTACGAAGGGCCATTTGTGGTTAAACATATCTTCTCAGGAGGAGCTATGATTCTAACCACCATGGATGGTGACGACCTTCCTCACCCCGCTAATGCAGACATAGTGAAAAGATACTACGCATGACTAAAGACCCGCTAGGTTGACACACCTAGGCAAAAATAAGGGCTTCCCGGCGAACCAAAAGGGTTCGGGCAAAAATAAGGGATGAAATGAAAAAAATCTGTACACCCGGCAAGTTGAAAACCTGAAAAGGCGGCTTGGGTAAAAATGGGTATCCCGGTGGACTGAAAACCCGAAAGGTCAGTCCAGGCAAAAATTAGGGATAAGCGTAATACTATGTCTCATTGGATCACCCTGCATCCAGACTACGACACCAATCAATCAGCTTCATCGTCAACTAAGCAGCAAAGTGATGAGACGCTTGAAGACATAAAGGCGATAGCAGAGTTGGAATCCAGTGGGACTTTTCACATAGCTGTTTTTGTTTTCCTTTTCACAAAATTGTATAAACTCTCTTGTTCGACGGTGTTCTCTTACTAGGACGTCAGCCTCTTGTACAAAAACGCCTATTTACAGGCAAATTCAAAAATCAATACAAATCCACTTTTCCAGACAAATTGCCAATTGTTTTTCCTTTATCTGTTTTGTTTTGCAAAGAACGTCCAATGTTCATTTTTGATATATGCATTTGACATTAATTGCTAATCATAAATATTTGCATGCGAAACAAAGGACTAATTACATGTGGCATTAGAAACAGGGGCAATAATGAGTTGTCTAAGCGATCTAGTTGCTCTGTACACCAAGGTACCAAGGCAAGTTCAGCTGAAGAACATGACCAAGATACCTTCACTCCACGCAGAGTCAGACGAGATTCAGCAATACTCTCTCCAAGCAGAGTTGGTCTCCCATCAGCTCCAAAAAGGCACAGTATCTCCAGCAAGTCAGCAACACTCTCCCCAAGCAGGGTTAGTCTACTGTCAGCCTTAAGGAAGTTGAGTATCCCCAGAAAATCTCAACATTCTCCAGCGGAGTATACAGATGTTCCTAAGCAAGCATCCCCGGCAGTCTTAGTATAAGATTGTTCCCTGGTGGAATACAGACATCCAGTAGAGCCATTCCCCCAGTGTAGTCAAAAGTTTCCCCAGGAAAGTTGAATCAATCTCCCCAGTAAATTCTGGAAGCTCCTCCCCAGTAGATTCTGGAAGCTTATCCCCTGCAGAGTACATGCATCTCTCCCCAACCATATTCAAAGGTTATTCCTCACCAAGAGCTTATAACTGGATTATCCTCAGATAATTACCACGGAAAGATCGTCCTCGGTGAAGTTCTTCCTATCCCTCAGCGGAGTTCATCAAATTCCCCAACATAACTTATCAACGGAATCCCCGGCGGAGTTCTCGTTAAAATCTCAGCGAAGTATCTCTCCTCCATAAAGTAATTCCCCGCAGAGTAATCTCTCCAACAAGTTTATTCCCCAACGGAGTCATCTTCTCCTACCGGTTTATTCTTGCAATCATCATCCCCAGCGGAAATGAAGAACTTTACTCTTCAACAGCAGCCCAGGATTTAAACAAGCTCCCGGCATTCGTCAAGGATTTATTTTCCCAGACAAAGATACATTCATAAACATCACATCTTCATACATTATAGTGTGCATACGCATCATACAACACACCTCTCATTTATTTTTGAGAACATCTTAAAATCATGTAGTTCATGCATCATGACGTTGCATATAGCTAATGTTTTGCCTTTTCAGGAAAAGGTCAATCCAAAGATGATTACCATCAACCTTTCGCAATTCCAGATTCGACACCTGTATCTAGCCAGGGCATATCTGTGAGTGATTGATTGTAGATTCGATACCTGTATCCAGCCAGGGCATATCTGCATGAAGAGTTTAGAGATTCGATACCTGTATCCAGCCAGGGCATATCTGTAGACGACCAGTTCCGGATTCGATACCTGCATCCAGCCAGGGCATATCTGTGAGTGATTGATTGTAGATTCGATACCTGTATCCAGCCAGGGCATGTCTGCATGAAGAGTTTAGAGATTCGATACCTGTATCCAGCCAGGGCATATCTGTAGACGACCAATTCCAGATTTGATTCCTGTATCTAGCCAGGGCATATCTGTGAGTGATTGATTGTAGATTCGATACCTGTATCCATCCAGGGCATATCTGCATGAAGAGTTTAGAGATTCGATACCTGTATCCAGCCAGGGCATATCTGTAGACGACCAGTTCCGGATTCGATACCTGCATCCAGCCAGGGCATATCTATGAGTGACTGATTGTAGATTCGATACCTGTATCCAGCCAGGGCATATCTGCATGAAGAGTTTAGAGATTCGATACCTGTATCCAGCCAGGGCATATCTGTAGACGACTAATTCCAGATTCGATACCTGTATCTAGCCAGGGCATATCTGTGAGTGACTGATTGTAGATTCGATACCTGTATCCAGCCAGGGCATGTCTGCATGAAGAGTTTAGAGATTTGATACTTGTATCCAGCCAGGGCATATCTGTAGACGACTAATTCCAGATTCGATACCTGTATCTAGCCAGGGCATCTCTGTGAGTAATTGATTGTAGATTCGATACCTGTATCCAGCCAGGGCATGTCTGCATGAAGAGTTTAGAGATTCGATACCTGTATCCAGCCAGGGCATATCTGTAGACGACAAGTTCCAGATTCGACACCTGTATCTAGCCAGGGCATATATGTGAGCGATTGATTGTGGATTCGATACCTGTATCTAGCCAGGGCATCTCTGCATGAAGAGTTTGAAGATCAATACCTGTAACAGGCTAGGAAATTATCTTTCTTTCTCAAGTACGCAAGTTCTCGCTAAGGAATCTCTTACGCGATCGACGTCTCCCGATGGCATCTTTAAGCCCATCTCCACAACTATCCATTACACTTCCAAATGGCATCTATAAGCCCATTCCCCACAAGGTTCTGTCACATCTCCAGATGGCATCTATAAGCCCATCCTCCTATCCACCATCTCTCCAAATGGCATCTGTAAGCCCATTCCCGCCATCACATTGCTGATACTCTACTATGTGAGTGCAAATTTCTGGGCACTCTAGTGTTCAATCATCTTCCACCTTCGGATCACGAAAGGCACGCAAGCCAATCTAGATCCTCAGGTTTAAGAAGATTGAACAGGGGCAACTATTGTACCCCAAAATTTTCCCTCCCATATTTTCCAAGATTTAACAAGAATCATATTCAAATGGCTCAAGACTACTCAAGGGTTGCACAGTCAAACATCCTCCTAAGCCAGTCAAAATTAGGGTTTTGGTTCCTTCAAAGAATTTGAGGTTTTCAATGGCTCAAGCAAGTCACATGTGCTTATACATATTGTCAAGCATCTACATGTCAAGTTTCAAGTCTCACAGTGCCAGTTTGCATAGTCAAAAGCTTCATTTGGTTCACAGTCAACTGTAGGGGTAAAATGGTCATTTTACAGTCAAAAGTCAGAATTTTTGGTCAAAATCTTATTTTGAAGCCACAATCATCATTTGATCAAGTCTTGATCATGATTCCACAAGCATGGCTCAAAAATCATCAAGATGCAAAAGTTTCTATTTTTGGACAGCTGAAAAGTCAACTGCAACTTGACCATGGCATAACGTTTTCATGGATCATCAGAAAAATCCCATCCAATTCTCATTTTGAAGGGGATGACATTTCCTATAACTCATCTTCACATTCCAAGTCCAATAAATGCTCTCACAAAAAGTTATCAATTTCTACATTATAGGTCAATTTCAAAAGTCAACAAAAAGGCACTTTAAGTCAAAGACCATAACTTGAGATTGGTAAATCCAAGTGACATGGAACCAAAGGCATTGGTTAGAGGACTTCAAGACCTTTCCAAAATGTCCAAAAACATGTTCATATGATCAATATTGAGCAAGATATGCATTGGAGAAGTTGGGAAATTTTTGGGAATTTGCAAAAGTCAACTTTGCCCAAAACACCTCATTTTTGCTAATGGGCCTCAAATTCCTTCTTGAATCTTTACCCAAAGCATATGCACGACCCATTGAGACTAAATTGAGTTATTTTCTTATTTTTATTAATTAATTGGATTTTTAATTGATTATTAATTCATTTAATTCATTTAATTGTAGGAAAATACCAAGATATGTTTTTTCAAATCTTTTGTGAAGCAAATAAACTCAGGGCAAGCTGGAAAATTCGTGCATCAATCAAAGAGACAAAAATATCCCAATTTGGCAAGTTTCTCCATCAAAATATGCAAAAGGATTTGATTTAAAATCAAAGATTGAAAACATGAATACAATGGATCTTTGGGCCAAGACTTGACCTAATTCTATTCCCTTACATATGCTGAGCCTAACCCTAATGTGATACACGTGAGATTGCTGCAAGAAACACCATAACCAATTCCAAAAAATATCCAAAAAAACTCAAAACTGAATTCAACCTTACAGGCCAATTCAAAGCCTTTTCTTGATTCCAATACATTGCTAGCATTCCCAGGAACGGATTGGAATAAAAAACAAGCCTTAATACTCAAAGAACACGCAAGAACAGTCCCTTGGTTTGTCACTTTTTTTCAGAATCGCATCTTATAATCCATGCATATTTAACGTCTTTTGTTGTTTGTTTTATGTTCATAGAACCCAGGTGAAGCTTTTGGCATGGTTTAATTGCACTATAACACGCAGAATCGTGAATTACCATTAACGGATTTTAGGGTTCTTGAGGTTTTGAATTGGGGCTTTCCCATACAGGAAAAATTGGTACCTCTCATGCATATGGTTGTGATCCTTGCAACCAGACGAATCCAAAGGACATATCGCGCCCTATTTATATAGCCTAGGGAGCTAATCGCTATTATTGGTCGTTTCACTTTGTGGGGGTTAAAAACCCCCGCTATCCGTTTTGTTTTGTTGCAGGCAAACGAAAGAGACGAAGACGTGGTGACATGCTACTGGTTCATTCAAAAAGCGCGCGCGTGGTTTCATAATTTCCAGCATATATTGTTATTCTATATAATATATTCATTGCCTATTATTATAACAAAAGCAAGCGCGTGGTGGAGTGATTAGGCATCTGGATGATCATCATTGGGACCTGGGTTCGATTCCCAGGTCCCCCAAAATTTCCATATTATTTTTCTTTATCTAATCATGTGTAGGCTCTCAAGTGATGTTCATCATACACCTCACAAATACAAATGCCAAATGGCTGGCAAGGCAGATCTGAAGGCAAAGAAGGGGTGACTACCATGCTCCCTAGTCAACGTGCCTCTGAACGATTCAAGAAAGTCAACGCAGGCTTGGCTTATTGGGCCTAAAATTTCCAGCAAAACCTCCTAATTGGGTCCATCAACCCCCCTGGTTTCTATTTCTTTTTTATTTTCTTTTTCCTTTTAATTCTTTTAATTATAATCATTATTATTATTATTAACTAATAAATTATTTTTTATAATAAATTCAGATAATCAAAAGATGTAAATATTTTTATTATTTATTATTTTTACTATTAATTATTATTTTTGTAAATAAATTATAATTAATTAATTTAGTTGTTTAATTAGGACTATTTTAATCTTTTTCATAATAAATAAAATCAACTTAGAATTAGGGTTTTCCTTTTGACTTTTAATTTCCTTTTCTTTTTATTTTCATTAAAAAATAAAAAAAAAACACAAAGACGTTTTTTCTTGTAAATATTAATTAATTAGTTATTAGATTTAATATTTAATAAAAATGCAAAAAAGGACAAATTCAATTCTTTTCTAAAAAAAAAGGGGTCAAAACCCTAAGACGTTCCCGATTCAATCTTTCACGCGCATTATTATTTATTTGATTATATTGATGTAACTGTTTCCGGAGATGTAATAGTTAATTAGGTTTATCGCTTTCCTTTATTTTTCGCATTTATTTCCAAACGGGTTTTTGTTTTTGGCGATGTATAGACTCGCGCCTTGTAATAGCGTAGATTCATATTTCCGCAATTTATTTTCCGCACTCTTAACTGTTAAAAATGCATGAAAGACTTGTATGAAAAATAAAACCAATCTGTAGTTCACAAAATAACATGCAAAGATAAACATAAACTGAATTCAACACACATGCACATGCCACTCCTAGGGTACGCCTCACTGGTTGCCTCGACGTGGTCGTCAAGTATAGGGTGTTTTAGAGGTCGCCCTCATGTCTAAAGATCCAGTTGCCTCAAAACGGTTGCCTCGGATAAAAAGGATCTAGGACATTAGGGTTACCACTAAGGCGTCCTACCATTGCTTGGGTGACCACATTGTCCCTATAATCGAATTGAGCCGAACACCTCCAATGACGGTGCTACCTGCTTCTCAATAGTGGGATAGTACTGTCTAAAGGACTCTTACACAGCCTAATTCCTTAGAGTAGGTAGATTTCTCATGGGTACTTGCTCTCTCAAAAAAAACAAAACAAACTTTTCGCACCTACACTTTCAAAAAGTTTTCAAACGAATTTTTCATACACTCTTGAGGACAGATACAAGAGTTACCTAGAAATTTTTCAAACGAAACTTTTTCAAAACCCACACACACTTGAAAAGCAAACAAATTTTGAAAACATAGAGCAAGTACCTAAGAGACCGTGGATAACCACGGATAGAAAGGGTGCTAACACCTTCCCTTTCTATAAATCTACCTCCCGAACCGAGAGACATCTCAAAAAAGGAATTTTGCTGTGCTTTTGTCCTTTCCATGTTGGAGAACATAAAAGACGGTGGCGACTCTTGCTTACCGCGACATTTCGCGAACCAGCATTCAAAAACAGTCAGTTCTATTTCCACCGATCACACCTTTTCTTCACATATTTTTGGTCCTGTTTCATCTCTTCCATAGTCTGCAATAGTTGTTTCAGAACAGAAGAACTTTCTGGCACAACTTTTGAAAACTCAATAACTTCCTTATCAACTTCCCATTTTCTATCCAGTTCTCTTTCTTACTCTTCATCTTCCTTGAGAGCAGCCTCTTTCTCAACAACATCCTTTTCAACAGCTTTCTGGGCTTCAGCTTCCAAATACATATGTTTTACTTCGTAAACACACTTAGTTTGATGCTTAGCAGAAACGTTCTTGAGTTTGATGAGTTGCATACTCAGAAATCTGTGAAACCTATTCCAGCTAGCATTTAGATTTTCAGGATTGTTACTAGTTCTAGATGCTTCATTGAGCTTTTTGACTTTCCATATTGCGTTGTCCTTAAGCTTAGAAATCATTTCTTCAATACTGGGAAGAGGAATATCAGATGGTAATGAGTTTAGTTCATCATCTGAATTTGTCGCTTCAGAGCTTTCTGAGTCAGAGGGTTGTGTAGTTAAGCAAGAAGGTGAGAGTGAAACCCACTCAGAAAGTTCTAAGAAGGTTATTCCTTCAGGGATAGAAAAATTGTTTCTAGTTAAGATAGTGGAAGTTTGGTTACGGAGAGGTTGTAAGGGGGTGTTTACTGTGATGATGGCTACATTTTATGGTGTGGAAGTGGTTTCAGGAATGTCTGGAATAGATGTTGTTGTAGGTATGTCTAGGGTGAAGGTTATTGTGGCGAAATAAGAGAATGCAAAGGCCAGAAGTGAGATGGGTTGTCCGTGAGGTGGAGTTTTATGTGCAGGTGGTGGAAGTGTTTGGGAAGGTGGTGAACGAGGTTGTTCAGATGAAGTGACTTTGGGTTTTTATAGAGGAGTATAAGTAATTTGTGGTGATGGTGGAATAGATGAAGTAGTAACAATGGTAGAAATGAGTGGTGGTGGTAAAGGAATATAATAGATAACCGGTTCAGAGACAGATGCAGCAGCAACAAATTTAGAGGTAGTTGACTTACCAGAAGGAGCAGAGTAGGAGGCAAAATTTGGATTTTTCTTAGCATCACCAGAGTCAGAAATCTTTAGTGCTTTCTTCTGGGGCTTCTCTTTCTTCTTCTTAGATTTATCACATTTTCTTTTCAGCACGGCTGGAGGTTCATCCATCAACATGGAAGGATCAAATTGTGATGTATCCAGACCTTATGCTAAAAGATAGTCCATTTATGTTTATTTTAAATATATGGATGTTTATGAAGGCATGAGGAGTGAGTTAAAACAAGTGCAAAAACAGGAAGGAACATTTTAATCATGTTAAGCTAAGAATTCATTTATGGTATTTCAAACTTTGTTATAATGTTTGTCGACGCTGCCTTTCTAATAGTTTAAATTTCTTTGAACTAGGTCAATCAATTTTTATTACAAATTCGTATTAGATATTTATTTTTGTTTATATTTGTAACTACTTTGTTTTTACAGATCTTTAAGTACTTATGGAGATGGAATTTTTTCAAATGATTACGATTAATAGTTGAAACTTAGTGTTGTACCCCAAAATTTGCCCTCCCATAAATCTTCAAAGTTTTGCCAAGCATCACCTCCAATGGTTCAAAGTCTACTCAAGGACTACACAGTCAACCATCCTCCTAAGCCAGTCAAATTAGGGTTTTGGTTCCTGCAAGGAAGTTGAGGTTTTCAAGGGCTCAATCAAGTCCCATATGCTCATACACATTGTCAAGCACCTACATGTCAAGTTTCAAGGATCACAAGGTCAAGTTGCACAGTCAAAAGTCCCATTTGCTCAACAGTCAACTGTAGGGGCAAAATGGTCATTTGGCAGTCAAAAGTCAAAAATTTTGGTCAACATCTTATTTTGAAGCCACAAACATCATTTGATCAATTCTTGATCATGATTCTCAAAGTATGGCTCAAAAAGACTCAAGATGCAAAAGTTTCTATTTTTGGACAGCTGAAAAGTCAACTGTAACTTGACCAAGGCATAACTTTTTCATGGCTCATCAGAAAAATCCCATCCAATGCTCGTCTTGAAGGGGAAGACATTTCCTACAAATCATATTCACACTCCAAGTCCAAGAAATGCTCTCACAAAAAGTTATCAATTTCAACATTATAGGTCATTTTCAAAAGTCAACAAAAAGGGACTTTAAGTCAAAGACCATAACTTGAGATTGGTAAATCAAAATGACATGGGACCAAAGACATTGGTTAGAGGACTTCAAGAACTTTCCAAAATGTCCAAGAACATGTTCATAACTTCAAAATTGAGCAAGATATGCATTGGAGAAGATGGGAAATTTTTGTGAAATGGCCAAAATCAATTATCCTTGAAACTTCATTTTTGACAAAAGGGGCCAACTTTTTCCACTTGTTTCAGCTTGGCCATGCTTCCCACGTGTCCCACAAATTATTTGAATATTTAAAATTAATTTTTTCATTTTTTATTTAATTTTATTTGATTTAATTCATTTTAAATCTTTTAAAATCAAATAAAAATCAAGAAAATTAATAAAAGGGAATATTTTGTATTGAAATGCTTTGATACACTATCATGATCATTCCAATTTTGTGCAAAGGCCTAAAAGAAGCAAGAATTCAAATTTTGGCTTAAAAATGGAAAGTGCTTCAATGGAGTTTATGGAAAATCCCAAGCATGAATGCATTGTGTTATTGGCCTTAATTCTGATTGAAACACATTACATAACCTATATGCAAGCTATCACAATGATTTGACGACCTAAAAAGCTGAGAAACGGCCAAACACATTTTCAAATTTTCAAGAAAGAAAGCAAATTTGTAATCATAGTTGCAGCGCATTTCAAGCCTCCATTTCAATCAAAACACATTCCTTGCATTGCTAGGAATCTCCAGCAATCAAAATCAAGCCTAAACGCGCAAAGAATCATCCTCACGACACCCCACGGTTTGTCCAATATGTGAAAATCAAAAGTCCATTTCCATGCGCTTTTAACATTCTTTTTGAATTGATTTATACTCATTTTAACATTCTGAAGCTATTGGTAGCATTTGATTGAACTAACGATGCGTGTATCAGGATCCACCATTGTCAAAAGCTAGGTTTTTTCAGAGCTCCAAATTGGGGCTTTCCCCATATGGAAAAATTGGACAACCAAACGTATACCATTGGAATCGTGACATCCAAACGAACATAACCATGACCTCGCGCTCAATTTATGTTCAAGCATGAGCTATTCCCTATTATTTGCATGCTTGTGTTTTGGGGGGGTTTAAAACCCCCGCTATGTATTTTTACTTTTGCAGGAAATGTAGAAGACGAATGCGTGGCAGTAAGGCGTTGGCCCATTCAAATTGCACGCGCGCGTTTTTTTTATTTTCCAGGATTTGCTTGCTTATCCATATAATATTAGTTATTTATTGATATGTCAATTGAAACAGCTGGCTCAGATGGCAACGCATCAGTGGATATTCCCAGAGGGCACGAGTTCAAGTCCTGGTTCTGGCCTTTTTCCACCTTTTCCATATTTAACTTGCTTCCTTTGCTTTTCCTTTTTTTTATTTTTTTTATTCTAATTTAATTTATATTCAAATAATTTTCTCATGCATTTAAAAACTCACAAAAAATATTTTCCTTTTGCATTTTAATCAGATAAATGTTTATTTAATTTTTGACATTAAAAATAATATTTTTGCATGCATATTTTAATTAATTGTTAAATAATCATTAAATTGACTTTTATTTGCTTTTAATTATCAAAATTGATCCAAAAACACCAAAAAATAATTACTCTATCATTAAATTAATTTAACTAACATTTTTCATAAAAAACCAAAAAAATAGAATTAACATTTTTATTATTATTTTTATTTTGTAAATAAACCATAATTTAATTAGTTTTTTTATTAGGCCATTTTAACCTTCTTTTTAATAATTAGAATAGATTTAGATTTAGGTTAACCTAGCATTTTAATTCTTTTTTTTATTTCATAATAAACATAAAAACAAAAAAAATGTTTTCTTTTAATTAAATTAAATTAATTAATCATTAATTAGTTCCCATTTCATTTTAATTATAAAAAAGACCAAAAAAATTAATTTCCTTTTCTTAAAAGGGTCAACACCCTTGGACATTCCCGATTAATTCGCACGTATTTAATTTGTTCGATTATTATGTAATTGCTCCGGATATGTAATGGTAAATAGGACCCTTTACTGTTTTCATTTACTTTCCGTATTCATTTACTAAAAAAACGGGTCTTTGTAATATTTGGCGATGTATAGACCCGCGTCTTGTAATAGCGTAGGATTTACGTTTTCCGCAATTTACTTTCCGCACCCCTTTTAACTGTTAACTTGTATGAAAGAATGCATGATAATTAAAAATAACTCGTAGCTCACAAATGCCCTGATCAAAGATAAACTTAACCTGAAAATAACACACAAATTCACACCACTTCTAGGGTACGCCTCACAGTTGCCTTGCCCTTGAAACGTGGTCGTCGAGTATAGGACGTTTTAGTAAGTCCTTATGTCCATGACATGATCCAGTTTCCTCGAAACGGTTGCCTCGGAATAAAAAAGGATCAATGGCATAAGGGTAGCTTCTAAGGTGTCCTACTATTGCTCTGGTGACCACACTGTCCCTGCAAACTCGAATTGACCCGAACACCTCCAACGGTGGTGCTACCTACCTCTCAATGGTGGGATGGCACTACCTTAGGGACATTTACACAGCCTAATTCCTTAGGGTAGGTAGATGACTCATAGATACTTGCTCTTTTCAAAAACAAAACAAAACATCTTTTCACACCTTACACTTTTCAAAAAGCTTTCAAAACGATTTTTCAAACACTCTTGAGGACTGATACAAGAGTTATTCATAAATCTTTCAATGAAACTTTTTCAAACCCACTCACACTTTGAAAAGCAAACAAATTTTGAAAACACAATGAGCAAGTATCTAAGAGCCCATGGATAACCATGGATAGAAAGGGTGCTAACACCTTCCCTTTCTATAAATCTACCTCCCGAACCGAGAAACTATCTCATAAGGAATTTTGCTGTGCTTTTGTCCTGTCCATGTTGGAGAAAATAAAAGACGGTGGCGACTCTTGCTTCCGCGACATTTCGCGAACCAGCGTTAAACAGTCAGTTTCAGATCCACCGATCACACTTAGTAAATTATTGGTTATTAGGTCAAAAACATGAATGACATTTGGGGTTTACGACTGTGTAAGTATGCACTGCGTGTTTTTTTCTTTCTTTTCTTCGTAATTTTGTGAGTTTAGTATAGTATAGAGACACTTGATTGATAGAAGTTTAATGATAAACACAACAATACTGGTGGAAGCGACCTAGATTTCGGTGCAATCTTTATGTCCAATAGTAGAACAAAATGAGAGTGTTTAAGGAGTGGATTATTTGGCCTTCCATCTTCTTATATTTTGTTTGTTGAGAATATTAAAGCTAGGATGACTTTGTTTTTATTTGAATATGAGAAGAAATTAATTCATGGTATTTTTATGGCTATTTGTGATGGTGGAATCAATATTGTTCCTAACGCGTTTGCTTCGATATGGATGAAATATTCTGCTTAGGTAAGCACTCAGTTACTTCATTTTATGAATTTTAGTGTGCGTGTAATGTTCATTTGATTATGATAAAAGAAGATATTTTTACCATTGTCTTACTTTTCAATTAATGTTTTGCTTTTGGTTAAATTCGTTCCAGTTTGGAAATGTAAACCACTCCCTGAAAAGATATTCTACCATACAATCATAGAGAATTACTTTTCCAATAACAAGTTGTAATAACTGGCAAAAAATATAGAGTTGCCACCATTAATTTTTATCCTAGGGAAGGGGATTTAATAGATAATCCTAGTTGATTCAGAGATTCTAAATTCCTGACTCACTTTAGACAAAGGGAAGGTGTTAGGCACCCTTCATCTACCATGTTCACAAGGATACTAGGGTTTAGATTTACGTTTTATGAATGGGGTTTTAATTTTAATTAGGCGAACTCACCATAATTTTAGTCGTATGACTACGTATCCTCTTATGAGGAATCAGAGTCCCAATTCGTAGTTTGCAGTTTGTTGGTGTTTTTAATGAATTACGAAGATACTTCAAATTTTTCTTGAACCAAGTCTGGGTGTATGAATAGCGGAATTTGTAGACGAAGCTCGTAGTCGATTAAAAGTATTTTCATAATCCTTTTTGAAAATGATATCTTGGATTTTAAATTATCTTAGTGGAAAATTGTAAGTAATTTGATTGGTTAGATATATTTTTTAAATATATTAATAAATATAAGAAATATAGTTTTAATGCATGATAATAAATTTTAATGCAATTCTTAAAAGTAATTAAAGAATGATTTAGTAAAAAAATTGAATTTTATAATAATAATAATAAGTATATTAAGTATTAAAAATATTAACAATAATATGAAAGTATAAAATATAAAAAGGAATAAAATTAATTAAAAACACAGGAGGGTGTATTTTATTTGGATTGAGTAATTCAGGGGGTGCAGAAAATAAGGCTCTGAATCTAGATATTGGATTCAAGCCCAAACGCAGGAGGGGTGTAAGCTTAACCGAAAATAGGATGAAAATTTTAGTAATATCATAGAAAAGTTTTAAAGGAGTCCATAACCAACACTACAAATTCTAATCCCATAAATAGAAATTCACTAAATAATTATAAAAAACAATGTAAATAAAAAACAAAGAAAATTGTACCTTTTGGCAAGGAGGGGGCAACACCCTTATTCTGATCCAAATGTGAAGTGCTTTGAATCTTTCTTTTCAAAATTACCAACCAACCAATAGATAAAGGACACGTGGTATTAAAATTGAAAAAAAAACCTACAACAACATGTCAGAGAGAGAGAGAGAGAGAGATAACATGTATAATTTATTCAGACTCCACCTGTCTTTTTTTGTCTCTCGATCTACTTTCTCTTTTCTCAAATTTTTGACAATACTCTCTCTATTCCACATATTTTTTAACCTATTTTCATATCAAAACAAACAACAAAATTCATCAAATAAAAATATTTAATAACATACATGGTGGAGGTAGAGGTTGCCAACAGTGACTGCGGTTTGGTGAAGGTTTTGAGGTATTGAAAGAAAATGTGTTAAAATATGTACAGGTTTTGAATATGCAGCGTGAGAACAAAAACAGATTTTTACATCAGTGTAGTGTGAGAAAATTGTGTGAAAATTGTTGATAATAGAATTGGACTCTTAGTGTAAGAATAGATGTGAGAAGTGACCTCTCTTTATTGATAAAATATCATCTCTTTATATAGCATAAAAAAATTAGGTTAAAAACTAATTAAAGAAATAAAGTTTAAAATTTGAAATTAATCAATGCTAATTGAAATTTAAAAATAAATTTGATTTGATTTCTAAAATTAAACTATTTTGATCAATCTCATAAACACCATCCTAACATAAAATGGAACAAAATCAATAAAAATATTTTTTTGTATTTTATAATTGTTTGTCTATTTTAAGTCAAAAAGTGCATAAAACAAAAAAAAATCAATTTTTAAAAATTAATTATCTAATAAATACGAAAATAATGTTTAAATAATTAAAAAAATGAATTTTTGTGATATTTAAATATAATTTAAAATGGAAATAAAATTAGTAACTATTAAAAGAAAAAAGTTAAAAGTGCAACATGCGGGATTTGAACCTCTGACCTTATGCTTGCTAGCTTTATTCCCTACCAACAATGCTATGTTACTCATTTGAAATAGAAAACCCAATTAAAAGTATATGAAAGATGAGCAAATATTTGCTATTTTAAAATGCACATAATTTGAAATAAACTATTATACATTTTTAAATGAGTGAAATAAATTATTTTTAAAATGTTAGTAAATTTGAACCAAAGAATATTATAAAAACTAATGTTGAAAATATTTTTGACTGTAGAAATAAAGGACAGGAAAATTTGAAGTATGACATTTGCCCATATTTAATTACTCATCAATTGAAGGATACGAGAATACGCAGGTCTCGCACATTCAAATCGGAGGGTTTATTAAATAATATAAGACCCCAAAATTTGACCCAAAGATTATAAGGATACATTGTACAATGTTCCTCAAGGTACGAAAAATAGGCGAAGATGTTGATGTATCATCCTACTAGAGTTTGAATAGAGAGCAGATAGGAAATGATGATGACGTATCATCCTACCAGAGTTTGAACAAGAAGTATGACGACATGGATAAGCTTAACACAAGTTTGAAAATTGACCTACTAATGTTTCGAGACTAACATAGTAAGCTTAATGCATATTTTGTCTATCCATCATAACCTATGGGATGAATAAAACAGAACTTGATAATACATTTTTGCATAGAGACTAACACAATAAATTATATCGTAGATTTCATTATGTTTATTACAACCTAGAGAGTAAGCAATACGAGGATAAGCTTGTGCATTTATTACGACCTAGAGGATAAACGACACAAGGATAAGCTTATGTATTCATCATGACCTATAGGATGAATAGTATAACCCTTAAAATTCACATACCTATCACAACCTAGGGGATATATTTTTGAAAAAGTTTGTGTGTTTATCACGACCTAGAGGATAAATGCCACGAAGATAGACTCATGTATTCATTATAACTAGAGAATGAATAATATAAACCTGATAATTCGAACACCTACCACAACCTAGGGGATAGATGGTTGAAAAGTTTATGTGTTTATCATGACCTAGAGGTTAAATGACACAGAGGTAGTCTTACATGCTTATCATGACCTAGAGGATAAATAACGTAATCCTGAAAATTTGCATATCTACCACAACCTAGAGGATAGATACTTGAAGAGTGTTTTGGTAATCGAATATCATATAACTAAATCAAAGATAAGATCAGAGTTTACCAATTGTGTCTGATCTCAACCAAGGTATTTATTAGCATGAAGAATGCTATGTTTGAAGATTGAAATCGAAGTTTCGTTGGTGATTTTGGTTGTGTTTGTTATCAAACAAGGCTTGATAGCCAAACGAAGTTGGATTTTTTTGAATTTTTGAAAAGTTTGAATTTGATAATTGAAAGTATAATTCCCGGAGACTGGTGATGACTAGGCCTTGGATATGAATCATAGGTTAGCTGCCTAGTGAAATTTTGATAATAATACCTCTGATGATTGTGCATGTTTTCAACTAATGTAGCTATAGTGATAATACAAAGAATGGATAATGTTGAGCTCAGATTCGAAATTGAGTGCGTCTTAGCTGGTAAGCATGCTTTGAGATTTTCTGCAGTTTTCATGGCCATGTTTGAAGGTGTGGCAAGTGATCGAGAGGGGGGTGAATAGATCACCTATTAGTTTTTTAAGGATTTAAAATTGTTTTATCAAAGCGAGTTGAAAGCAGCGAGAATCAATGTACCGAATCAATTTCGTCTACTTTGAACCGACTACTAGAAAACTTGAGATGTGAAAACTTTGCTAGATTTTTATTAAATGAAATGGATGAATGTACAACTCAGAAATCTTGATGTTTCAATGCACTTATCATAAAACATAATTTCCAATGAATTTTAGAAATATGATAGGAATTTTGTCAAACAATTGGCGTATGCTTGTATAATGATTTAATAGTGGTGGTTTAGTGAAAATGTTTGAGCCACTATGTTTATCATTAGACTGTAAAACTTAGCACGCCAATTGAATTGCAAAATTATAGAATATGTAAAATTGTAAAGAGAAAGAAAAAGAGAACGATACGCAGGCAGTTTGGTAAGGAAGTTCCCCACTGTCGACCTCGCGTGTGGGTACGTCTCCCTCTCAATTTCACAATCGAAACTGAGAACTTTTATATCAATATGCTGAATGTTTGATAGCAAGGTTACACTACACAGAAAGAAAGAAATCCCTATGATCTTCTTCTTCTTGTAAGAACCACCACTTGATATGAGCTGTATCAATATTTCTGGCAAAGTCACTAAATGATCCTCCGCTTCCACGACCTGTTTGCTCAAAATCCTTCTGATTTCCAAACCCCTCGCTACAGCTGAATCTGACTCGGGTGACCTTGGCTGACAAAACCCTCAAGAACACACCCGTTCTTGAAGGACAAACCCTCTGGTTTATTTCTTGAAGCTTCCTCTTCAACCTTCAACTCAGCTAGACTTCTTCAATACACAACTGTACGTTATCTCAAACCGCTTGATTCAATTCAACAAGGATGTTTGATTTTATTTGTTGTTGTTGAATGTAAGATGGTTGAGAAGATAATGAAGATGAAGGAATGAAAAGCTTCTGGTTGCTCACAATTGTTTTGCACACAATCTTCTATGTTGCTATACTGCTTCTGAAGAAATGCTTGCTTATATTTATAACAGAAAATGGTTAGTCAAAAAGAAAGTGATATGATTCGATGCATGTTGGTCATGTGTTGACTCATGTTAGTTATATGTAACAGGAAGAGTCGATACATTATATTTTGAGTCGATACAAAATCATGTTATAGTGTTTTACAGAACCAACACTTTTATACCTGTCGACACATAACGCGTATGTGTCGATACATACTGATTGTAAATTTAACTTTTGAATTTTAAACATAGTATGAGTCGACACATGATATTATGTATCAATACATATAAGTTTCAAAATGTTTTCCAGGATCATCAGAATGTTTTGTGTCGATACATAATGCGTATGTGTCGATACATACTGATTGTAAATTTAACTTTTGAATTTAAAACATAGTATGAGTCGACACATGATATTATGTATCAATACATATAAGTTTCAAAATGTTTTCCAGGGTCATCAGAATGTTTAGTGTCGATACATAAGGTTTTATGTCGATTCATACAAGTATTACAGGGGCATCAAAATATTATGAGTCGATGCATGAAATTTATGTATCAATGCATGCAGTTTTTAGATTTACATTCCAGGATCATCAAAGAGTTATGTATCGACTCATAAGCTTTTGTATCGATACATAATAGTTTTGAGATACAATTCCAGGGACTTCAGAAAGCTATGTATCGATACAAAACTTGATGTGTCGACTCATAATGATGCATTATGAGAGAAGTGTAATTTTGGCTTATTCAAACATGTTATATTATATTTGCAATCATTCAAAATCAATCTATTAAAGGGTTGCTCACAAAAACATGTGTTAACAGTGTGGTAGAATGATCAGGGACACTTGATTCTAGTCAAAGGGCCCTCGGGAGTTCATCCTGAGGCGTTTGACTGAAAGTAGGACAAACGAACGGCTGAGATGAACTGTTGACTAGGACCGGTAGAGGAAGGGAGCGCATGGTGACCAGAAATTGGTTACTAGATCCCATGGCTCTCAAGGAGCCATATGGCGTGTATTTGGGTGAGCACTAGGAGTGTGTGAGGCTACTTACACTTTTTAAGGATGCTTACGATTATGTTGATAGAAATACGTGAGGTTGCTCACATCTTTCATTGAATGAAGTGCGTGAGGCTGCTCACGTCTTTTGCTAATGACAACCTGCTGAAGAATAGTTTGGAGAATTAACTTGCTAAAGCTTGGAGACTAACATAACAAGTTATATCACATATTTCACTTTATCTATCACTACCTAGAGGATGGATAATGCGATGTTGACTTTATCATTGCAAAGGGATTAATCGGATAAGACTGAAGATTATAACATATCACTGCTCGAGGACTAACATGAAAAATTATGGTTTTGCGTGTCTACTACAACCTAAGGAGTAGATGGTGTGTGTATAAAATTTGTTTATGTCAAGGGGCTAAGTAAACACTACCGAATAAATCTAGAAAATAGATGCTAAATCTTGGAGACTAACATTGCAGGCTATATTGTAGAATGTGTACATTTATTAGTACCTAGGGAATTAACGACATATGTTTGAAATTGAAGTTTGATGATGACGTCGGTTGTGTCCATTCTTAACCAAGACTTTGATAGTATGAAAATGCTAGGTTAACCAATGAGATTGCTCGGATATGGTTGACGATAATGCTTATGCCGATTGATAAATGATAGTGCTTATGATTTTGTATATAAGAATAATGTTATGAAATTCTGAAATGTCGTCTCCTTTAGATCATTGGGTCTCTGAACTTCCTGACTCCCCAATACCTTTTGTTTGTTGATGTTGAATTTTCTTTGTACTTGATATGGCATTTATGCATGTAGATGCAAGTGTTCATGCATAGTATGTAATTATTTGACCAATGCATGTAATGAGTGATTTGGACATGCATCAATGGATGTCAGAATTTTGAAATGCCAATGAATTTTTGCGCTTGTGGGAAAAACACCTAGTGATATTGGGCTTAAGGGTAAAAGCCAAGTGGGATTGAGTTTTTTATCTATCAGATTCGTGTTGTCGGAATTTGTTAGATGGATGAAATGATAGGCACAATTTGATTCTATATTGAAGCGACCCAGTGAATGTATTATTTAAACTCATATGCTTTTGATGGATGCCCTTGTGATGGGTCGTAGGTGGTAGATCTTTATGCTAACATGACTTCTTGATTCTTATTTTTAATTCGAAGATTGTTGGTGTAGGAGAAGGGTCCTTTGGGGGATCACAAAATTACACAGAGAGCTTTCCCCTTTGTGGAGGGTCTTTCCCCAATATGTCAGGTCTGGAAAGAGATTCTCTTTGATATGAGCTCAGAAATAGTTTGATCATAGTATGAATGACCCCATTATTTTGAATTCTGAAACATTATGCCCTTGACTAATGGGCTCTTGGATGGTTTTCCCTTGATGGGCTATTTTTTGAACCAATTTCTTCTGAATGAGCCACGTAGCAGTATGCCCCAACATTTGCACTTCTTGAAAGGAATTACCCCCAATCTCCAAAATTTGGAGGATGTGCTCTTGGATGATTTTCCTTTGATGAACTATTTTTGAATCAACTCCTTTTGAGCGAGCCTCACAATGGTTTTCCCCAACGTTCGAATTTTGAAAATTTTGTACTTGAAATTGCCTAAAGGGGAACTTGGACCCTACATTTCATAAGATGGACTTGATATGCATTGCCCTAAAATTTTAGTCTTTGAGGGCCTTAAGAATTTTGTTTAAAATATGAAATTGAGTCATACCATGTTGTGATATGACTTGATTAAGGAATTCTCCTTCGAAAATGTATGCCCCTGATTGAACAGTGCTTTGAAATGTAACCCAAGTTGATTGAATATTAGAGTGAGCACCCCTAGTCAATAGGATCTTTATATGATATACACCTATGATCATTAGTCTTTACTATGTCCAAAAGGTTCTTCCTTAGATGCTTTTCCCCTAATCAGGGGCTTCCTGGAAAGGATCGCTTCTGATTAAACCAATTTGGATATCTCCTTGATGCTAAGTATTGATTCGTAGATAAAATTTTACATTTTGAAAAGAAATTCCGCTTTATGCACATGCAAGTTTTGAAATCTAAATTTTCATGGAGAAGAAATGGATGATTAGAGATGGAGATTCAAATAACCGAAGTGTTTAGCAATAATTTTAACAAACATATTAGTCAGTTTTAACACAAATTTTCCGAGTATTCTTTCATAGTTAACCTTGCTTCAATTAGGACTTTCGAAGGTTGTAAGGTGGCCTTGGTTTAAGGTTTAAGAAACAAACTATATAAGGCTCAAAATTTACTTTAACCCACTCCATTCTCTTTGATGTTCTCCAATCCTAATTTCGATTAATCCAAGGGACATATCCAATCTACAAGAGACTTTTTGTAGTCACATTGATGAACAAAAACATTGATAAATATCCAAGCATCAAAACATTGATAAGATCCAAGCATTGATGAGAAGCTTTGATGATTCTTGAGGTGTAAGTCACATGATTATTCCCCAATTTATTTGTTTTTAATCCTTTGTTTTTGCATGGACCAATCCTTTTGAATTTGCGGTCCATCGAGATGCCCTAACTTCTACCTAAGTCAAGTTTTGATTTCCTTTGACTTAGAGAGCTTTCTCTTTTTGATTCTTTTTTTACTTTGAACATTTGTGACTTCCATGCTAATTGTTGTAAGCTTCGTTTTTATCGTTTCCTCGATCTTGAATGATGTAATGAGGAAGAAAATGTTGTGAAATTTTGCTTAGATTGTTTCCTCAATGATGTATCGAGGGAGTAGATATGCTTGAACCTTTGCTTATATTGACTGATTCTCCTGGGATTGGAATGCCTCGTTGGATTAATTGAAATCTACCACCCCCGGGTTGAAATTAAGGTTTTTTATCTTAGGAAATAGAACAAAACTCCACTCCTGGCTCAAGGGGGTTGACTACGGATTAACTCCCTTATTTCTCCACTTTTTAGGATTTGAAACAATGCCTTACATCGTTATCTCAATCTTACATTGAAAGCATAATTTATAAAAATTTAGTTATTTAACTTTCATCATTCTCCTTCAAAGTTTGTTAAAGTTGAAAAAATGAAAGAGAAGAGTGAAAATGGAAAGTCGTTGATTGTTTATAGAGAGTGAAACGGATGAATTGGTTTCAAAAACATGCATGCTCATTTTAATAGAATTACTAATCAAAAGATAAAAAGTTACACCAAGTACAACTTAGAAACTTGGAAATTATAAATTGGAATTGATAAGTCTGATGCTCCTATGAAAGAGCTTCTTCGTTTGATCCACTTGACTTTAGGCGATGCATCTTAATTCTTGGACTTGTAGATGTATGGGGTGATCATTGATTCTTCCTATGGGCATACCAACTCTGCCGATATGGCAATTTCTCTTGATGTGGATGGATCACCCATGGTGGTGGCATTTAAGGAACTGTGTAGGCCTTTTGCTTGTATGAAGTAGGACTGCCTTCTCTCCTTTGTAAGGCTTGTAGCACAAATCTCAATTGAGTCTCTAAGATTAGACTTCTCCTTCACCAATCCAGGATTCCTTCACAACTTTCTTGAAGCATGCTTGGAACTTATTCTCTGAGCATCAGGAAATTCGCTAGCTGGATTAATAGCGACCAAGGGTGAAGGTTGAAATGCATGAAATGCAAATATATGAATGTACGGAAATGCATGGGTATGCAAAAAATAATTTTTGGCTTTTGAGGGTATGCGAAAATATTTTTATGGAGATGCAATGCAGTGTGAGGTTAGAACGAAGATAGACCTAAGGACACCCTACACAAGTTTTAGGGATATACATACACAATATGAAACCCCTACAAGCTATGGACTATAACTTACAAAAGATAACCCCTAAAGGCCAAGGATTATGATAAGCCAATGGACAATTGAGATGATGATTTGACTTGAGGGAATAGCATGGAAGAGAGCACATGGTGACCGATCAATAGTCACCAAATCCTATGGCCTGATATAGGCCACGTGGCATGCATTAGCGAAGACATCCTAAGGATAATGATAGAGAAAAAGAGGATCCCTACAGGCTAGAGATCGTGACACACAAAAATGAACCCATACAAGCTAGGGATTGTAATAGACACGTGAAGTCCCTACAGGCTATAACATACTTAAGGGAATCCCTATGGACCCAAGGTTTGTAATTGACAAACTTAAACCCTTATGGGTTTAGGATAGTG
Source organism: Vicia faba (assembly GCA_948472305.1). Taxonomy (NCBI): domain Eukaryota; kingdom Viridiplantae; phylum Streptophyta; class Magnoliopsida; order Fabales; family Fabaceae; genus Vicia; species Vicia faba. The sequence goes on from CATIWC010001750.1 coordinate 238,740, forward strand.
AATATCCTATACGGGTTTAGGGTATGTGAATACCCTATACCAATTTTGGGATAAATATAGAGATGAGGATACCCTTACGGGTTAAGAGGATAAGATGTTGATAGAATAACCTATAGGATAGTTCTTATAAAGGTTCTAAGTTTTTCTATCATTTCCCATAAGGTGGCTTCCTTAAGGGTGTCATGGATTACACTAGAGGGAAAGGCACAAGGGCCTCCCTTAAGCGGAGCCTCTTTGTAGACTGAAACTTCTGCCTCTAAGGTCGAAAAAGGTCTCACCATGAGATTTTAGTTTAGGGTTTATACAAAGAGTCATAGGTTTCATTCCAAAGTCCTACCCCCCCAAGAGGATACCTCTTGAGACATATTTCTTTTTCAGAATTCCATCGACTCTAGACGAAGTCGTCACATAAACTCATAGAGATTATGCATCTCCCTGGCTAATAGGCGAACCTTCTTTCTAAGGTTTTTTGAAAAAAATATTTTTTAAAAAATAAGAATAAAAATCCCATCATCAAATGAATATAATATGATAAAAATTAAATAAATCAAAATAATAAATGAAAGCAAATATATAAATAACAACAAATATTGAAAATATTAAAGATCCAAATAACCCTAAACCTAAGAGGGAGGCTTCTAAACCCTAGGGTTGAGTCCCCAGCAGAGTCACCAATTGTAATAACTGACAAAAAATATAGAGTCACCACCATTAATTTTTATCCTAAGACGGGAATATAACAGAATAACCCTAGTTGATGATACAGAGATTCTAAGTTCTTGACTCACTTTAGAAGAATGGAAGGTGTTGGGCACCCTTCACCTACCTTGTTCACAAGGATACTAGGGTTTAGGTTTAAGGTTTAGGAATAGGGTTTTATTTTTTTATTTAGGGGAACTCGCCACAGTTTTAAAGTCATATGCCTATGTATCCTCTTATGAGGAATCAGAGTCCCAATTCGTAGTTCGAAGTGTTTGGTTAGTTTATTTATGGATTGTGGAAATATTTTGAATTATCCTTGAACCTTGTCTGGTCTGAAAATAGCGGAATTTTAAATCTCCACAATCCTATTTGAAAATATCTTGAGTTTTAAATTATGTTAGTAGAGAAAAATGTTAGTATTTGATGGGTTAACTATCTTAGAATGTATGATGCAATTTGTAAAAAAAGTAAGTTTGAAGGAGAAAAAAGATTTAATGCAATTAAAAAGTAGGGTTAGTGTTTTTAGAAAATATTTTAATTAATAAATAAAAATTTTCTAATTATTAAAAATATATTATTTTTTTAATAAAAGTCTAATAATTATTTATTAATAATTATGCAAAGAAATATGTTTAATGCAAAATGTTAAAAATATTGTGTGAATTAAATAGATAAAGAAAATAAATAAATTAAACAAAATAATTAAAATGACTTAATTAAGTTTAAGAGGTATAAAAATTGGAGTTGAGTGGTGTATATAAAAAGAAATGTGGGTCCAAAGTAATTTTGAATCTAAAAAGGTCAGGGGTGCATTTTAGAGTTAGGTAGTAATTCCAAGGGATGTAAATAATAAGGGCCTAAGTTCAGAAATTGAACTTGACCCAAATGTGTGGAGGGGTGTGGATTAAAAAAGGAGGGTCCAAGTCCATCATTAATCCTAATTATAATATATATCATTAAATTAGTAACAATAACTAATTGTTAAAAATAAATAAATAAAAAGCAATAGTAGAAGGATAGGGGGGACGTATCTCCGTCTGCTTCTAAGTAGCAACATAATTTGATTTACAAAGGCCACTAATTATAATAACAACCAATATTATAATACCAACACATATTATAATAACAACATATATTATAATAAAAACATAAAAAAATTATATTAGACGAACAACCAAACATACCTTCTCTTTCTCTCTCTCTCTCACGTTCACAATGTTTCTCCTTCTACCTTCTTTCTCCACCAAAATCTGAATCAAACCCAAAATAGTAGCTCTACCATCAAAGCAAAAAAAGGAAAAAAGATAGGTGGCACCTGACGAGAAGCATTCAGAAAGAGAGGTTGAGTGTCATAGTGTTAGAAAACTCTCCCTCCAATTGTGAGAAAAATTTTAGGTGTTCCGTTCAAAACCCTAAAATAATTGTTGATAAGATTATTGATCTCCAAATGATTGTTGATGGAGACTTCAGGGTTTCTTTGTTGTTATTCTTCGATATGAAGAGAAACAACTTTTAGGAGAACTCTAATAAGTTGTTGATCTGCAAATGATTATTGATTCTCTAAATGGTTGCTGATAATTTGCATCTTTGGAATAGGCATAGTCGTGGACCTCTTTCGACGTTTTTCTAACCAAAATAAACTTTGATGTTTTATCAAATGCTCTTTGGTGTTTTTGTATGTTAGATGAACCAAATGTTATGAATGACCTTGATACTTTGATATGGTTATGTGTATGTCATGCTTGATGTGAGGCTCTTAATGGGAAATCCATTGTCGAGATTAACTAGGAAAATCTACTGCCGAGATTCTATTGAGAACTACCTTCTGTTGAGGTCTTCTGGATAATCAACCGCCAAGATCAACCAGAGGACTCTACTGCCGAGATTCAAAATAAGGAACTACCTTCTACTGAGGTCTTCTGGAAAATAATCTTCCGAGATTAACCAGGAGAATCTACTGTTGAGATTCTGTTAAGAAACTACCTTCTGCCGAGGTCTTCTGGAAAATCATCAGCCGAGATTTAACCAGGAGAATCTACTTCTGAGATTCTGCATAAAATAGATAACTTGATTGACAATGATGATTGTATTTACATAAAACATGGTTTTATGCTATGCGTGTACATTTTGACTGATGCATGAAATGTAATGATTGATTGATACATGTAATGAGTGACTTGGATATGTATCAATGGATGTTGGATTTTGAAATGCCAATGAGTTACTGGGATTTTTGAGATATGCTTGATTCATGACGCCATAATTTGTCAGATGGATGAGATGATAAGTATAGTTTGATTCTGGATCGAAGAGCCCTAATGAATGATTTATGCAGCCTCATATGCTTTTGACGGGTGTCCTTGTGAGGGATCGTAGATGGTTAAGACGTAAAGAGGTTTCCTATGTAACAAGGATGCTTATCCCAAGATAGTTGGATGTTATGATGATATGATTTTCCGATACTCGTTTTGAACTTGTAGATTATTGACGTAGGAGAAGGATCTACTAGGGATTGTGGAAGTACATATAGAGCCTTCCCCTTTGTGGAATTTCTTACCCCAATTTGCTGGTAGCATCTTTGAAATACTTTCCTTGATATGATTTCGAAAGTAGTTTGATCATAGTATGAATGACCCCCACTATCTTGAATTATGCCCCAGATTAACGGACTCTTGAAGATATTCACCCTTGATGAACCATTTTGAATCAAATCCTTTTGACTAAGCCTTGTAGTCATCTGCTCCCATATTTGTGTTCCTTGAAAGGTATTCCCATCAATCTCCAGAATTCAGAGGAGGTACTCTTGAATCCCTATGATATAGGTTCAATATGAATTACCCCAAGTATTTGAATCTTGCGGAGTTTGTATCTAAATTTGCTTGAAGGGAACATGAATCCTAAGTTCCCTAAGATGAACTTGATATGCACTTCACCAACATTTGAGTATTGGATGGTTGCCCCCTGATTATTAGGGCCTTGAGAAGTTTGTTGAAAAGCTGAAACTGAGTCATACCATGTTGTGATATGACTTGATTAAGGAATGCTCCTTTGAAAGGTATGCCCCTGGTTGGTGCTTTAAAATGTGATCCAAGTTGATTGAATCTCAAAATGATCACCCCTAGTCAATAGGATCTTCATGTGATACCCATATTATAAATAATCTTGCTTATGATTATAGGGTTATTTTTTGGATGCTTTTCCCCTAGTTAGGAACTTCCTAGAAAGGATCGCTTTTGATTAAACCAATTTTGAGATCTCCTTTGATGATAAGTGTTTATTCGTAGATAAAACTGTACATTTTGAAAAGTAATTATGCTTGATGTACATGAAAGTTTTGAAATCTAAGTTTATTATGGAATAAAAATGGACGATTAGAGATGGAGATTCGAAGAAATGAAGTGGTCATCAATAATTTTAACAAACATAGGAGTAAGTTTAACACAAATTTTGTCGAGTATACTTTCATAGTTAACCTTGCTTCAATTAGGAATTTTAATGGTTTTAAAATGGCTTTGGTTCTTGGTTTAAGAAATAAAGGATATAAGGCTCAAGATTCAGTTTAACCCACCTCACTCTCCTTGAGGTTCTCCAATCCTAAGTTTGATTAATCCAATGGATGTATTCAATTTGCAAGAGAATTTTCGTAGTTGCGATGATGAGTAGAAGCATTAGTAAAGATCCAAGCACAAATGAAAAATATTGATAAGATCCAAGCTTTAATGAGAATCCTTGATGATTCTTGAGGTGGCAGTCACAAGGTTATTCTCCAATTTATTTGTTTTCAATCCCTTATTTTTGTACGGACCAATTCTTCTGAATTTTGGTCCATCGGGATACCCTATCTTTTGCCTAAGTCAATTTTTTTATTTTCTTTGACTTAGAGGGATTTCTCCTTTTGAATTTCTTTTTCCTTTTTTTTTTGAACAATTGTGACAGTCATGTTTGCTTTGTAAGCTTGTCTTCATTGTTTCCTCGATCTTAAATGATGTACTGAGGAGGAAGACGTCATAGACTTTTATTCATTGATTCCCTAATCTCGGATAATACACTGAAGAAGAAGACATTGTGGACTTTATATTCATTGATCCCTCATTCTTGGATGATAAATGCGAGGAAAAGGATGTGCTTGAACCTCTTGCTTAGACGGACCGATCCTCTAGAGATTTGAATGCACCATTGAATTAATTGAAATCTACCCTGCCCGTGATTAAAATTAAGGTTTTTTTAGAAAAAAAACTCCAACTCTTGGGTCAAGGGGGTTAACTACGGGTTAACTACTTATTTCTCCACTCTTTAGGAATTGAAACAATGCCTTACATTTTCAGCTCAGTCTTACATTGAAAGCATACGTCAATACAATTCAATTATTTAGTTTTCATCATTCTCCCTCAAAGTTTGTTAAAGTTAAAAAAATGAAAATGGAAAAGAAGAGTTAAAATGGAAAGTCGTTGATTATTTATGGAAAGTGATAGAATAGTGAATACAAATGGATTGATTTTAAAAACATGCATGATTATTTATTTGAATCACTAGTCAAAAGATACAAATTTACACCAAATACAAATTAGCAACATAAAAATTACAATTTTAAATTGATAAAGTCTAATGATCCTATGGAAGAGATTCTTTGTTGATTCTCTTGACTTTAGGAGAGATTTTGGATGTTCTTGGACTTGTCAGAGCATGGGGTGACCCTTGACGGTTTTTGGGCATATCTATTATGTCGATATGGAAGTTGCTCTTGATATGGAAGAGTCACCAATGATAGTTGCATTTGAGGCATTATAGGCCTTTAACTTGTATGATGAAGGGTTACCTTCTCTCCATAACAATATTTTAGGACCAAGCTCCCTAGTTGACTTTCTCCTTCAATAACTTATGAATTTCTTGAGTTCCGTCAAGATTTCTTGAAGCATGCTTGGAATTTGTTCTTTGAGTATCAGGAAATCTGTTAGCTAGTTGATATTTAGACAAGGGCAAAGATGGAAATGCGGATGTATGAATGTATGGTATGCAACAGTATTTTTGGCTTTAAGGGTATGCAAAAAAGTTTCATGGATATGCGATGCGACACAGATGTATTATGAAGGTATACATAAGGGTACTCTATACGGGTTTAATGATAGACATGGAAATAAGGATACCCTAAAATGACTCAGATATTGAAACAGATAAGAACTCCTTAAGGATTATAGACAATTAAAGACAAAGAGGAATCCCTACAAGCTAGGGATTATAACAGAGGGATGGGAATTCCTATAGGCTAGGAATTATGATAGACCAATTGAAAATTGAGATGAAGGTTAGACTTGATTAAATATCATGGAAGAGAGCACATGGTGAACGGTCAATAGTCACTGAATCCCATGGCCTGATATAGGCTACGTGGCGTGCATTAGTGAAGATGTCTTTCATGGGAAGGTTCCATATGGGGAACAAGATCCTATAAAGGTTCAAAGGATAATGACGGACAAAAGGGGTCCCTACAGGCTAGGGATTATGAATAAATAGAAAACCTTACGAGCTAAACCAAATAATACCCCTATGAGTTTAGGATATAATAATGATAAGAGGTAACCCACGTAGGTTTAAAATTACAATAAAATGTCCCTTGCGGGAAGTCTTTCTATAAAGGATGGGATGACAATAGTTTTCTTAGTATGTAGGTTCCTAGTTTCGGTCTACGGATATTCTACTTTCCTATAAAGTGGCTTCCTTAATGGTATCATGGATAATACTAGAGGGAAAGACACAAGGGTTTCTCTTAAGTGGAGCCTCATTGTAGACCAAAACTTTTGTCTCTAAGATTGTACAAGGTCTCACCATGAGATTTTGGTTTAGGGTTATATAAAGAGTCATAGGTTTCATTCCAAAGTCCTATTCCCCAAGAGGATACCTCTTGAGACATATTCCTTTTTTTGAAATTTCACTGACTCTAGGTAAAGTCGTCACAAAAACTCATAGGGAAGATATATCCCATTGGCCAATAGATAAACTTTATTTCTAAGGGTTGATATTATTTTTGAATTTGGAAATAATATAAAAACAGATAAAATAAACCAAATAAATAAATAAAATAGGAAAATATAGAAAAGCACGAAAAATAGAAAAGCCCTAACAAAAACCCTAAACCCAAAAAGGAGAGGCTTGTAAACCCTAACATTGAGTCTCCAGCAGAGTCGTCAGCTGTAATAACCAGCAAACAATATAGAGTTGCCACCATTATTTTTCATCCTAGGGAAGGGAATTTAATAGATAACCCTAATTGATTAAGAGATTCTAAATTATTGACTCACTTTAGATGAATGGAAGGTGTTATGCACCCCTCATCGACCTTATTCACAAAGATACTAGGGTTTAGAATTACAGCTTAGGAAATAGGGTTTTAATTTTTATTAGGGGAACTCGTCACGATTTTAGTCGTATGCCTACGTATCCTCTTATGAGAAATCAGAGTCTCAATTCATAGTTCGCAGTTGGTTGGTATTTTTTATGGATTATGAAAATACTTCAGATTTTCCTTGAACCAAGTCTGAGTGTGTGAATAGCGGAATTTGTAGATGAAGTCCGTAGTCGATTAAAAGTATTTTCATAATCCTTTAAATATATTAAGAAGTATTGGAAAAATATTTTTAATACATGATAAAAAATCTTAATGCAATTTTTAAAAGTAATTAAAGAATGAGTTAGTAAAAAATCAAATTCTATAATAATAATAATAATAATAATAATAATAATAAGTATATTAAGTATTAAAAATATTAACAATAATATGAAAATATAAAATATAAAAAATAATTAAAAATGCAGGAGGGTGTATTTTATTTGGACTGAGTAATTCAGGAGGTGCAAAAAGTAGGGCCCTGAATCCAAATATTAGATTCAAGCCCAAATACGGGAGGGGTGTAAGCTTAACTGAAAACAGTATGAAAATTTTAGTAATATCATAGAAAAGCGTTCAAGGAGTCTATAATCAACACTATAAATTCTAATCACATAAATAGAAATCCACTAAGTAAATTATAAAAAACAATATAAATAAAAAACAAAGAAAATTGTACCTTTTTGCAAGGAGTGGGAAATGCCCTTATTCTGATCCAAATGTGAAGAGCTTTGACTCTTTCTTTTCAAAATTACTAATCAACCAATAGATAAAGGACATGTGATATTAAAAATTATAAAAAAAAACATACAACAACATATCAGAGAGAGAGAGAGAGAGAGAGAGAGAGAGAGAGAGAGTGAGAGAGAGAGACAACATGAACAATTCATTTAGACTCCACCTCTCTTTTTTGGTCTCTCGATCTACTTTCTTTTTTCTCAGATTTTTGACAATACTCTCTTTGTTTCTCATCTTCTTTAACCTATTTCCATATCAAAACAAACAACAAAACTCATCAAATAAAAACATTTAATAACATGCATGATGGAGGTAGAGGTTACAGATAGTGGTTGTGGTTTGGTGGAGTTTTAGAGGTATTGAAAGAAAATGTGTTAAAATATGTACAGGTTGTGAATATGCAGCGTGAGAACAAAAAGAGATTTTTGCATCAGTGTAGTATAAGAAAATCGTGTGAAAATTGTTGATAATAGAATTGGCCTCATAGTGTAAGAATAGATGTGAGAAGTGGCCTCTTATTGTTTATAAAATATCATTTCTTTATATAGCATAAAAAAGTAGGTTAAAAATTAATTAAAGAAATAAAGTTTAAAATTTGAAATTAGTCAATCTTAACTACAATTTAAAAACAAATTTGATTTGATTTCTAAAATTTAACTATTTTGATCAATCTCATAAAAACTATCCTAAAATAAAATGGAACAAAATCAATAAAAATAATTTTTTTGTCTATTTTAAGTTAAAACGTGCATAAAACAAAAAATTCAATTTTTTAAAACTAATTAAAATTAGTAACTATTAAAAGAAAATAAATAAAAGTGAAAAATGTGAGTTTTGAACATATGACCTTATGCTTACAAGCCTTATTCCATATCAATTGTGCTATGTTACTCATTTGAAATAAAAAACTCAATTGAAAGTATATGAAAGATGAGCAGATATTTGCTATTTTAAAATGCACATAATTTGTAATAAACTATTATATATTTTTAAATGAGCAAAATAAATAATTATTAAAATGTTAGTAAAATTGAACCAAAGAATATTATAAAAACTAATGTTGAAAATATTTTTTATTATAGAAATAAAGGGCGGAAAAATTTGAGGTATGACACGAGTTTAGCTTTGGGCTATCTGAAAATCAGGTTTGCGCTAGTACTTGATTAGTTTTTGATGTCTTTCTTTATGAAGTTTATACAAATCAATCATTTTTTTGGAGTTGTTTTTCAGGTCGAAAATTTATTACCTTTGTTCAACATGAACAAGCTAGAACCAGTGGTTTCTAGGAGATATATGTCGAAAGCAGAAGATATGAGATCAAAACGACACTTAGTGGGTAAAGTTGGAAAATATGTTGCTCGTGGAATGGTTGATAAAGGTGTTCAAGATGATCATGTTTTGGGAGATGATATTTTAGTAAGCAAATGAAGAAGAAGGTCTTCAGAGCTTTGAGTGGATTATACAAGTGGAGATGCTCATGATTATTTGCAATCAAAAGATGAATGAAGACTTGTAGCACAAAAAATAAAGGTGGGAGATCTATTTCTCGGGTAATGCTTGACAAAAGTGTTCAAGATGATCATGTTTTGGGTGATAATAATTTACCCATCTTGATGCATAACTACCCAAGAGATTCTGCGTGCAACAATGAATTCAGTGCATATGACATTTTACTAAATGAACGAAGAAGGTCTTCGGAGCTTGGATTGGATTATACAAGTGGAGATGCTCTTGAATATTTGCAATCAAAAGATGAAAGCAGATTTGCTGCATGCAACAATAAAGATTATATAGATAACTGAAGGTAGAGAAAAACACAAAGGGGGGAGGGGGGTTGAATTGGGTTTTTAAAATCTTTTGCAAAAATATTTTAGTTACTCAGCACAGAATTGAATAATAATTACAATGAAATCAAAAAAAGATACACAATTATTTTTATACAAGTTCACTTTAAGAATAAGGTTACATCTTGTCCAACTGCCAAGGTGATTTCGCTTTTGAAAAGGAATTAATCTACTAATCTTGAAAGATTACAAACAACCTGTAAGAGTCTAGAAATACACCTTATCCCTCTCAAGTGTACATGCTAGAAAGTCACTTGAGGAAACAAAGGTTTGAAGATTACAATGAAAAGTTTATAGCTTGCTTCTTGATAAGCAGGATAAAAACAAATTAAAACAATATATGAACACTAAAAATATGAATTTTTCTATTGAACTTTGTGAACTTGTTTCTTTTCTCTCTTTCTTGATAGTTTCATGATTTGGAGTGATGATGATATGCTCTTTATATAGGCTTTCAAAATGAATCCGTTGGAACACATAAGAAAGAAGCATTAAAAATATTCCTTTTATGTTTCTCCATTAATGAGGGAAAATTTGTGCCTTTAATGATACCCATCATTACGTAGGAAGCGTATTGACTAAGTATTCTCCATTTTTCAAAAACACTGTTGAGATATCATATTGATGTTTCTGATGCTTCTTATATAGAGTCTTTGATACTTCTGATGATTTGATGTTTCTGGAGTCAGAGTTCTAAGAATAAAGTCTTGTTATCTTTCATCAGATAGTAGATTTGTTTAGAAATAGAAGTAATACTTCTGATGCTTTGTACGATGTCCTTTCTTCATAATCAAAAGTGAGATTCCTGACCAGCGTTGCATGTTTGCCATTTCTTTATGAAGTTATACACACATGCTTCTGATCTTTTAATAGAAATTTCCTGATGACGTCATTCAACATTGATAAGCTAGAAACATTTTCCTGCACATCATAAACTTGGAACACATATAATTTCATATAATTTATTTTTGTTATCATCAAAACAAGGGATTGTCTAGAAACATTTCTTGTTCTAACAAACTCACCCTTTTGGATGATGACAAAATTTTGCATTTTGATGAAATTATTTAAAGATAAGAAAAGAGATAAACTCCCTTAGAAGGTGAGAAGACTCCCCCGAGTCTTATATTTATTTTCATCTGAGAAGAGTTTCATCAGTGTTCTGGAGTGATCCTGAAATATTCGAGAAATAATCTAAGTAGAAAGTTAGAAAATAATGCAAGCGTTGAGTTTCTAGAGACTTTGGTATATTATAAAAAAAAATTATTACTCCCCCTTTTTGTCATAATCAAAAAGAAAAACATAGAAGAGAAAAAAACTTTTCATTGAGTAGAAATAAAAGTACAGAGCGGGAAAATTAAAAAGAAAAAGAGAAAACACAAAAAAATTCGAAGGGCGTTGTGCAAGGTTTCTCTTAACAAGCTGAGTAAGCAGATCCTGAACGTTATTGTTAATATCATCCATCTTATCGAGCCTTTCCTTCACATTCTTTTGGTCTTGTTTCATCTCTTCCATGGTCTGCAAAAGTTATTTCATAACATGAGAACTTTCTGGCATAACTTGTGAAGACTCAGTAACTTCATTATTAGCTTCCCTTTTCTAGCCAGTTCTCTTTCTTGCTCTTTAGCTTCCTTGAGAGCAGCCTCTTTCTCAGCAACTTCCTTTTCAGTGGATTTCTGGGATTCAGCTTCCAGATACCTCTTTTTTGCTTCGTAAACACACTTAGCCTGATGCTTAGCAGAAACGTTCTTGAGTTTGATGAATTGCATATTCATAAATCTCTGAAACCTATTCCAGCTAGCAATTAGATTTGCAAGATTTCTACTAGTGCTAGATGCTTCATTGAGCTTTTGCACCTTTCATACCATGTTGTCCTTAAGCTTAGAAAGAATTTCTTCAATATTTGGAAGATAAATATCAGATGGTGTTTAGTTTAGTTCATCATCAAAATTTGTCGCTTCAGAGCTTTCAGAATCAGAGGGTTGTGCAGTTGAGTAAGAAGGTGAGAGTGAAGCACACTCAGAAAGTTCTAAGAAGTTTATTCCTTCAGGGATAGAAAACGTGTTGCTGGTTGAGATGGTGGAAGTTTGGTTAAAGAGAGGTTGTAAGGGTGTGCTTACTGTGATGATGGCTAGATTTTTTGGTGTGGAAGTTGTTTCAGGAATGACTGGAATAGATGTTGTTGTAGGTATGTCTGGGGTGAAGGTTGTTATGGAGGCAGAAGATAAGGCAAAGGCCTGAAGTGAGATGGGTTGTCCATGAGGTGGAGTTTTATGTGCAGGTGGTGGAAGTGTTTGGGAAGGTGGTGAAGGAGGTTGTTTAGATGGAATGACTTTGGATTTTTCAAGAGAAGTAGAAGTATTTTATGGTGATGGTGGAATAGATGAAGTAGTAACTGTGGTAGAAATAAGTGGTAGTGGTAAAATAATAGAACAGATAACCAGTTCAGAGACAGATGTAACATCAATAGATTTAAAGGTAGTTAACTTACCAGAAGGAGCAGAGTAGGAGGCAAAATATGGAGGATCAACCTTTTTGCTGGGGCTTCTCTTTCTTCTTCTTAGATTTATCACGTTTTCTTTTTAGTATGGCTGGAGGTTCATCCATCAACATGGAAGGATTAAACTGTGATGTATCCAGACCATCTTATAAAAGATATTCCATTATGATTTATGGAGGATCAACCTTTTTAAAAAGAGGATATCCATCAAATATCATTCTCTTGTCATTCAGCGTGTCTTTTCAGTGTTGAGGCCAGGTTTCACCAGAACCTTCTGTATCATCCCCATATGCTTGAGATTCTTCCCATTGAATGGTTTACCAATTTCTACAGAAAGATCCTCTATTAGATTTAGTTTGGTAAGATGATCTACTAGACCACTTTCTATCAGAAAATTCGATATCAGTCTGCCTAGATGTATGTAGTTTTTGGATATTCCATGGTTTCTGGTTTCTCTTATAGAATCCACGAGGTAGAGAAACAGAGTAGATGGTAGATTAACCTTTACTCCTTTCATCAAGTAATACATTATGAACTTCTGATCTGTGTTGATATAGTCAGAAGAACTGGTTGGTTTTCTATGGTGAAATATAGCCCAGAATAATTTTGAACCAGACACCAAGTTTTGGTGGAAGTTCCTGACTCTTGAAGGAGGGTTTTCCATCATCTTTTAGTTCATTGAAAATATTAGGGTTTATCTCATCTAGGGTAAATTTGGATTTAGGGTTTATGTTGTAGATTCTTCTTCCTTTTGCATTCTCCATACCCAGTAAAGTAGCCACAAATTTCTCTGTAATAATAACCTTGACTCATAAAACATGGGAGACAATGTATTCATCATCAGCATTAACAAAATTCCATAATTATATAATAAGATTGGTGTAGACAGGTCCGTAGAGGCGATTGAAGTTGTTACCCACTCTTGTTTACCCAAATCTGCTGAGAGATTAATTCCATTTTCTTTTAGGTTATCAAAGTCTACATGTGTTTCACAAAGTACTTCTAGTTTTTCACTAGGAGTAGAAAAATGAACGTGAGCGGGACGATCAAGGATATGAGGCTCATTTGGTGTAGTGAAGGTTGGTAAGGTCTATTGAAGTGAGGAAGTTGGTAATGAAGATGAGGGTTGTGAGAAGTTGAAAACTTCTTGTTGCTGAGCATCCATGGTGGAGATGAAAGGAATATGTCAGGGTTTTAGGTCTTAGAGAAAAGAAATTTTGATTGTGGTTTTCAAAGTGTGTGAATGTGAGAAAACTGAGGCTTTTATATGATTTTTTTAAATTGAAAAAGTAAACGTACAAGAAACAAAATAATGATGACTATAAAAGAGGGAGTAATGATGACTTAAAACCAAATCACAGAAAAATCGGTGCTTAAGGTGTCGTTCAAGCGTTTTTCATTGATTAGAATTTACAAATGTCATCTTCAAATTGTAGCCATACGTTCGAGGGGACGCGAGTTTAATGTACGTAAATCAGATTTGATGTTAGGGGTTTTGACAATTTCTAACTTGTAGAAATATCAGAGTCATAATCTTAAACAGTAAAAGAAAATCTACATAGTAATTCTAACATTTTATCAGAGTCTTATTCAGGATAGAAGGTCATTTTCAGATTTTCTAAAATGAATAGAAATATGTCTTCAGATAAAGGTTTTGTAAAAATATTAGCCCACTGATAGTTTGTGTCTATGAATTTTGAGGCTAAAATCCCTTTCTAAACATAATATCTGATAAAGTGGTGTTTAATTTCTAAGTGTTTGGCGCTAGAGTGTAAACTAGGATTCTTACTCAGACATATAGCTACAGTGTTGTCATATAAGATGGGTATGTTGTCTTCATATATCTGGAAGTCCTCAACCTGACTTTTCATCTGGAGCATCTAGGTGCTTCAAAGTGAAGCAGAGATGTATTTCTCTTCTACAGTTGAGAGTGCAATAGTTGATTGCCTTTTTCTAGACCAGGAGATGAGATTCTTTCCCAGAAACTGACAGTTTCCAAAGGTACTTTTGCATTATGTTCTATCTCTTGTATAATCTGCATAAAAAAATCCAGATAGCTTGTACTCTGATGTTTTCTCATACATCTAGCCAAGATTAGTTGTACCATTGAGATACTTTAGGATTCTCTTAACGACAGTTAATTGATTTTCCCTAGGATCTGATTGGAATCGAGCATATAAACATAAACTATACATAATATCTGGGCGAGAGACAGTTAGGTAGAGAAGAGAGCCAATTATACCACGATATAGCTTTAGACAAACATTTTTACTTTCCTCATCTTTCTCAGAATACAAGTAGGGTGCATTAGATTTTTTGCTGGTTTGCTTTCTGACATTTTAAATTTCTTCAGAATTTCTATGGTGTATTTTCCTTGATGAATTTAAGTAGCTTATGATGTTTGATTGATTTTTATTCCCAGAAAGTACTTTAATTCTTGCATAAGACTCATCTCAAATTCAGTTTGCATTAGCTCAGAAATTTCTTGACAAACAGAGGGATTAGCATAACAAAATATAATATCATCAACATATATTTGGCATATCATAAGATCGTTTCCATGGTTTTTACAGAAGAGAGTTGTGTCCATTTGTCCTCTGGAGAAACCATTTTTTAGATAAGAACGAACTAGGTCTTTCATATCGTACCTGGGAGCTTGTTTGAGCCCTAACATAGACTTCTTTAATTTAAAAACACGTTCTGGAAATTTTGTATTTTCAAATCCAGGAGGTTGATGGACATAAACTTCTCTTGAAATATAACCATTTAGAAACATACTTTTGACATCCATTTGATATAAAGTAATATTATTATTAACAAAAAATGGAATAAGAAGATATATATATTCTAACCTGGCAATTGGGGCAAAGGTTTCATAATAGTCAATACCTTCTTATTGACTGTAACCTTGTGCAATCAGTCGTGCTTTGTTTCTGATAACTTGACATTTTTAATTTAGCTTGTTTCTGAAGACCCATTGGTTCCTATGACATGAACTCCTTTGGGTTTAGATGCCAAATCCCAAACATAATTTTTGGAGAACTTATTAAGTTCTTCTTGCATTTCCAGAATCCATTCATTGCCTTGAAGAGCTTCTTCCCACGATTTAGGTTCTATTAGAGACACCAATCTTAGAATTGTTTCTTCAGTCTATTCGAAAAAAGATCTAGTTCTAACTAGTTCAGTTTTGTCTACTAGAATGAATTCTTCAGAAGTGTTATGTCTTGGTATGCGTTTGTAATACTGAGGGAGAACTGACTTGGGATGTTTTGTGTTTGATTGCAAATGTTGTAGTGAGAAAGAGTCGTCACCGACTTTTCTTTCATCCAAAAGGAAAGGTGGAAAAGAACAGGAAAGACCTTTGAGATTATTTCTTGAGTTCAGGGGGTAGATTAAGAAAAGGGAAGGTGTTAGAACCCTTTTCATCCATAGTTATCTATGGACTCTTAATTGCTTGCTAGATCACTTTCTTTTGTTTTGAAAATGTGCTTTGTTTGGAAAATGTGCATTGTGGTTTTGAAAGTATTTTGAAAAGGTGCCTTCATTTAGGCAAACTTTATAATAATTCTCGTTCGTAAAAACGTATACAAAGTGTTGGACTTTTGAAAATGTTTCACGTGTTAAAAGTGTTTGGTGTTTATTTTGAAAGTGTTTCTTTATGAAAATGAGCAAGGATGTTTGTTTTGAAACTGAGCAAGCAACTAAGAACGTTTCTACCTACTCAAAAGTCTATGTTCATTTCTTCCTTCCTTTGATAGTGCTATCTTACCATTAATTGGTAAGAAGCCTTATCTTTGGATGTAAAGGGATGGGCGTGGGTCATTGTATAGTCATGATAGCAATGTTGTGAGATATATTAGCATTTTCTCTTGAGGGACTAAGATCATTTTGAAAGGCAACATTGATAGCGTCATCGAGGGACTATGATCTTGTATTTTGATTTGTTTTTACTAAGATACCCCACATGCATAACATGACCATTTTTGAAAGGCAATAAGTGGAATTACCCTAAGGGTGCAAGTGTGCAAGTGTGTTTGATTTGCATGCATTGTTTATCTTGAATTAGGGTTTACTAATTGTTGATTTTAGTCTTACCATACAAACCCTAATTACTAGCATTTATATTAAAGCGATAAATTGCGGAAAGTAAAACTACTACGCTATTACATCATTAGGGGAGGGGGTGTATAAATTTATAAATGGGGATTTGCAAGAAAGTAAACCTAATTATCTATTACAATCATATTGAATAAGGTACAAAAATTGAATAAATATGCAAGAATGTAAATTAAAAAGAAATAATTTTTGTTTGGTTTTAATAAAAGGGTTTAGTTTTGACCTAATTAAGAAAAATATTAATTAAAATTAAATTAAATTAAACTTAAACTAAATAAGAAAATAAGATTAAGTTTGAAGCATTTTTTAGGGTTTTTTATGAAAGGGTTTAATCTTAATGAAAATAATATGGTAATTAATTAATTTAAAATAAACTTAAGTTTTAAATTAATTTTAGATAAAAAGAAAAAAATAATAATTAAACCTAAATCTAAATATTAATTTACTAAGAAAAAGAAATTAATTTATTAGGAAAATGTTTTTGTCTTTTTGTTTTATAAGAAAATAAAATAAATAAGTGTGTAAATAATAAAATAAAAATATTTTGGATTTTTTTATTAATAAAAATAATAATAATATTAATAGTAATAAAAAATAATAAAGAAAAACTGAAATAAAATAAAATATTAAAATGAAAATAAATTAAAATACAAATGTTTGGGCCACGTATGTGAAAGTGAAGGCAGGGGTGAGAAGTCAGCAAAAATCCAAGGCCAACTGACTTAAGGCCCAGGCGTTGCTGTTTGTGACCAAAATGGAAGAAAATGTGAAAAATGAAAACAAAAGGTAGCGTTGGGTCTTGAACCCATGACCCTTACCATACATGTGTGCTACCTTTGCCACTGGGGTGACTGTACATCTGTTAACATAAGCAAAACAATAAATACATAACACAAGTCAAGTCCTGAAAATGACTTCATCTTCAACCTCCAGCCATGGTTCCTGTAACTTCCTTATTTCTCAACAAAAATGAATGATGCAAACATGAAAGTTGCTCCATTTTTCTATACGAATTCAACCATATAAAATATCATAAGCTATAAATCAAATATGGATGAGAATTTCTAAAAGTACCAAATTCTGACCTAACTTTTTTCAGAGATTCAAACCTAAGATTCTCTAAGCTCAGTCAATATAAATGAAATCTATGAACATGTACAGTTTCAGGGCAATGATGTCTATATTTTATCTTCACAAATGCAAGCTTAACAATGCCTAAATGAAAAGATAGAAGTTTAGAAAATATACCTCAAAACTGGAAATCGTGAAATGCAAATGAGCTTGATTCAAGGTGCTGCAATGATCAGGTTAGCTTCTTCAAGTTCACAGGAAGCTAATGCAATGTTTAGCTAGAGCAATGGATGGCTGGAATAACTTGGAGGAGTCAAGGTGCAAGCTTCAGTTTTTGAAAATGGAGGATGATGAAGATGGAGTTACAGAAGTGTAGCAGGGTGTGGGATTGTTTATGTATGATGTTTATAAGCTTTAGGAGCCAAAAGGCCAAGAAACGCACGAGTAGATTTGCAGATTGGGTTCAAAACTCAGAAATGACAAGTTTTGAGGTGTTCTTAGTTATTGTCTAGTTTAGGGTGTTTCAGGGCTTAAACATTCGTTCTTTAGCTTGCAAATAGTGCATGTATTTATAGGCAAGAGGTTTCAAGTGTTACAACAACTCAGAATTTAAATTCTCAAGTTGTGGCAACTTTACTTGTTTTTAAAGTAAACATAATGTTGTACCCCAAAATTTACCCTCTCATTTCTCAATGATTCTCTCACAAGATCTTCTATGACGTCAAGTTTGCAGCACTCATACACCAATTTAGGCTTGGAATTGGGACAAGGGCAAAATGGTCAATTGCATATTGGAAAGTTAAACTTTGATTTTTTTTTGTCAACATTACATTCCAAAGATCAAATTTCATCAAGACATTCAAGAATATCAAGCTTGATCATCAAAAAGTCAAGAAAGTCAAAAGTTAACTTGAAAAGTCAAGATTTCCAAGACTTAGAAATTTTCTAAGTGTTTTTATACATGATAATTTCATCACTTCGTGTCATTCTTTCACCAAGATGCAAGATAGTTCAAGGGAAACTTTCAAAATGAAAGTTTTAGATCTCCATGATATTTATAACATTGCGCTACATAACTTCTCCTAGAAGTGCTTGGATTTTGAGTTATAAATTCATGAAGTTATGACATTTTCATTTAACACTTAGAGAAATTTTCAACAGATTTTGTTCAAAATTTTATCCCAACTTCTTGGCATTTTTTCACATAGTTCCAAGATGATTTTGTCAAAATGGCCAACATGAAAGTTATAGAAGATGTTTCAAGCTTTCCAAAACATCCAAGAGCATAAATTTATCATACTTGAGCTAGGAGATTCAAGGGTTTGAAGTTGGCCATCCATCTTTGAATTGCAAGTCATTCTAAGTGAAGAACACATAACAAAACTCTCATGATTTGCTGCATAATCTTATGTTGCAGGCTTCTTTGCTTGCAAATCTCATCATAATTTAATGCTTACAACCACTCTTGAGCTATTACCCAAGTGTTTAAACCATTGTCCAAAAGATCTTTCCATTTATGGCATAAAGGCACCATTGCTATTCTTGAAAAGCAAGCTTTTTGTACAAAGTTTGTCTTGAGCCTATACCTTGCTGGTTGTTGATTATACTTCACCATAAATCATGGGAAGTAGCTCCTCAATACCAGCAACTTTGGTACTTCATCTTGGGACTATGGAGTACTTGACTTAGTTTGATCTTTGTAATCCAACCAAACCATAACATGTTGTCTTATAAACCTAATCAGATCATATGCACAAACCCTTTGCCTATAAATAGAAAAAGCATTTGCAAGAGAAAAAGGTTAGAAAAAGGTTAGAAAGAATAGATAGAAAAGCCAGAAGTTTTATTGGTAAACCCTCAAAATCTCATATTCACAAAAGCCATAATAGTTCATAAAACTTCCACTCTTGAGTTTTAAAGTCCAAACCTTTGAACCTCTCATACTTTGCAAATTTTGTCCAACCACCTAAACACTCCACATACATCATATAGAAGTTGTTCAAACACTAGAAAAACTTTTTTAACATCACTATCATCACTTCCCAAGCTTAACAATAGCCCATACAGCAGCTCAATCTCAAAGCACAAGTTTCAGTTTCAAGGTACGTTTTCTTGATTTTGAACTCTTCATACAAGCATCATTAATGGTTTATTTGTGAAGATAAAATGTAGTAACCATTATCCTTAAAGCTAACCTTTTGCTTATCTTCCATTCTTTTCATTATGTGTTGAGAACTAACCCATGTATGCAGCAAAACAATGTTGAAGTAGAAAAAATGACAGTATGAGTTGACACATAGCCTTATGAGTCGATACATACTGCTTTACAGGCCCAAAATAGAAGGAAAAAAAACAATGTATGAGTCGACACAAAGCATGTATGAGTCGACACATGCAGTGTATGAGTCGACACATACCATTATGTATCGACTCATACTGAGTTGACTTGGCAATACAGGGGCAAGGAAAGTTATATGTTGATGCATGTGAGCTTGTGTCGACACATAATAGTTCATAATGCAGTTTTCCTTCTTTTTACACTGTTTTTACGTTTCCTTCATGGTTACTCGATATGTTTGTAAAATTTAAGTTCCTACTTCATCCCCATTTGTAAATTGCACCCTCATCCCCTAAATGATGTAATAGCGTAGGACTTTACATTTCCATAATTTATCGCTTTCAAATATAAATGCTAGTAACTAGGGTTTGTATGGCAAGACATGAAATCAACAAGTAGATAACCCTAATCGAATATTAAATGCATGCAAATCAAACACACTATCCACACATGCACCCTTAAGGTTAACTCCACTTGGTTGCCTTACAAAATGGCCATATTACGCATGTAAGGTATCTTAGCAAAAACAAGCAAATACAAGATCATAGTCCCTCGATGACGCTATCTAAGTTTCCTTACAAATGATATTAGTCCCTCAAAAAAGAATGCTAAGATACCTGGCAACATTGCTAACCATGGCTATACGATGACCCACGCCCGTCCCGCTTACATCCAAAGATAGGGTTGCTTACCAAATCAATGGTAACACAACAATGTCAAAGGAAAAGAAAATGAACAAGAAAGACATTTGACTAGGTAGATTGATCCTAGTTACTTGCTCCATTTTAAAACAAAAACATCCTTGCTATTTTCAAAACAAACACCAACACTTTCAAAAACATCTCTCAAACTTGAAAACATTTTCAAAAGATCAACACTTTGTATACATTCTTACGAACGAGAATCATTACAAAGTTTTCCTAAACGATGGTGCCTTTTCAAAATACTTTTAAAAAACCACACAAAGCATAATTTCAAACAAAAGCAAGTGATCTAGCAAGTAACTAAGAGCCCATGGAAAACCATGGATGAAAAGGGTGTTAATACATTCCCTTTTCATAATCTACACCCCGAACTCAAGAAACAATCTCAAAGGTCTTTCCTATGCTTTTTCATCTTTCCTTTTGGATAAAAGAAAAGTCGGTGGCGACTCTTGCTAACCGCAACATTTGCAATCAAATGCAAAACACCCAAGTCAGTTCTCCCATCGTATCACACATGAAAAACATCTTCCCAAGGCTTGTAACATGCTATCTATAGTGGTTGCAAACTTTAAACATGTTCTTATGACTTTGTAGAGGAATCTTGTGCATGAGGAACAATTGAGATGCTTAAGAATTGATTTTATGCATAAAAGCCACTTTTCCAAAATGGCAATGTTGCCTTTCTTCCTAAAATGGTATTAAGCATGGGCAATGCATTGAATGCTTGGATTAAAGCTTCTAACAGATGTGTAGACATTTAATTATGGAGTGACAAACAAGTTTGAGGCCTGCAAAGCAAAGATTATGCAGCCTAGCATGGATTTGGTTCATGTTCATCCTAAAAATCTGCTTTGTAAAACAAGAATGGAAACCTAACTTCTTGCCTTCGATTCTCCTTGTTCAAGTATGATCTTAAAGAGTTCTTGGACATTTTGGAAATATTGTAACATCCTTTACAACCTTCATATTTGACATTTTTGAAAATTCAATTTTGAACTATGTGCAAAATTGTCATGAAGTTAGGTCAAAATCCTGCCTAAACTAGGGCAAAATTTCACTAAGTCCTCAAGTTTCATGAACATGTCTTCACAAAATAATAACTTGAAATCTAAGCATTGATAGAAAAAGTTCTTCCCTACAATGTTTTATATAGCATTGAGATCTACAACTTTCATGTTGGAAGTTTCCTTTGAGTCATCTTGCACCATGTTGGAAATTTGGCATAAAGTTGTGGAAAAAAAATAAATTTTCAACACTTAGAAAAAATTCTAAGTTTTAGAAATTTTGACTTTTCAAAATCAAATATTGACTTTTTGATTTCTTGATGAACAAGTTTCATATTTTGACATGTCTTTATGAATTATAATCTTTGAAACTTTATTTTGATCAAAAGGTCAAAGTTTGACCTTTCAGTGTACAATTGACTTTTCATCAGTTGACTGAAAATCAACTATCAATCAATTGATCTTGAGAGATGATTTGAACCATGACATTAGGTAAAAATGAAGCATTTTAATCCTTGAAATCATGCCTTGAACCAATAAGTCATTTGTTAGGTCAAAAATCAGAAATTGAAGCTTCCCAATTAAAACCCTAATTTTGTCCATTTTGCCCTTTTGATGATCTGATCAAATTTCTTGAAGAATTATGAGCCAAACTTGATCAAATGGAATATATGAATTCACGATGTTGATATGGATCAAAAATGATGAAGTTTGACTGCAAATTGACCATAATTGACTTTTTCCCCAATACAGTTGATTTTAGGTCAACTGATCAATTGATTGAGCAAAAATGTGATCTAAGACTTGAAACTTGACATGAGAAATCTTGAGGGTTCAAAATGGTCCATGAAAGTCACATGAGGCATTAAAATTCCATTTGTCCATGTGCAAACTGAAACCCTAATTTGAGTCAGTGCTGAGGAAGTGTCTTGAGCTGATCAAACCTTGTGTAGCCTTGAACCAATAGAGATCTTGTGAGAGATTCCCTTGAGAAATGAGAGGAAAAATTTTGGGGTACAACAGCTGCCCCTGTTCAATCTTCTTAAACCCGAAGATTTAGATTGGCGGATCCATCATTCGTGACTTGAAGGTGGAAGATGATTGAACACTAAAGTGCCCAGAAATTTGCACTCAAGATGTATTGGGAATGGGCTTATAGATGCCATTTGGAGGAATGATGGTAAATACTGGAAGAAGTATCAGAACAAATCTTGGTTTATTTATACTAAAACTTGATGTTTTACCTGTGAGAAACAGGGTTAGTTAAATGCAGATGTATGCATGGCATTCTCAAGATGAATGAGATGTGCTAAATGCATTTTGTATGCATATGCTATGATGTATGAATGTGGGATGCATGTTTGTCCAGGAAAATAAATCCCTGACAACTACTGAGAAGTTCCTGGGAAGCTGAATCCTGGATTGTTGTTGGGGATGAAGAATATACACATCTTCAAATTTTGTTGAAAGGATGCTTCCGTCGGGGATAATCTCTTGAATGTTAGCTGTTATCTGGTCGGATCCAGGCTTCACAACAAACTTTCCGAGGATGATGGATTTAACTGCTATCTGGTCGGATTCCAGGCTTCACAGCATCTTACTGGGGAAGAATAAATTAACTATTATCTGGTCGGATCCAGGCTTCGCAGAAAAATTTCTTGAAATTAAATTGCTATCTGGCTGAGTTCCAGGCTTCGCAGATCTTTGAGGTGAATGAAATTAATTGTTATCTGGTCGGGTCCAGGCTTCACAATAAACTTGTATAAAGAGATGGAATTGAACTAATATCTGGTCGGGTCTAGGCTTCACAGTAACCTGAAGTGGTAACTACTATCTTGTCGAGTCCATGCTTCATAGTTTTTCTAGGGATTGGTTGTTATCTGGTCGGATTCCAGGCTTCACAACAAATTTCTGAGGGAATAAAGTTAATTTCTATCTGGTTGAGTCCATGATTCACAATAACTTGCTTGAAAATATGAAGTTAAACTGATATCTGGTTGGATCCAGGCTTCGTAGTAACTTGTTTGAAAAGATGAAGTTAAACTGATATCTGGTCGGGTCCAGGCTTCACAGTAACTTGTTGAGGTAGAGGCAAACTCTACTGGGGAAAAAAAGTTAATCCCTTGTATGGTTAAGTCCAGGTCCTTCAATATATCGAAGAGTTGAGCTTTTATCTGGTCGGGTCCAGGCTTCAAAGTACTTGGAGAAATTACACTATTATCTGGTCGGGTCCAGGCTTCACAGTGATTGAAAGTTGTACTATTATCTGGTCGGGTCCAGTCTTCATAGTATTTGAAAAGTAGTACTATTATATGGTTGGGTCCAGGCTTCATAGTATCTGAAAATTTACACTATCATTTGGTCAGGTCCAGGCTTCACAGTGTTCTGAATGAATGAAGTTGACTGTTATCTGGTCGGATCCAGGCTTCACAATAAACTTTTGGAGATAGCAAAGGCTTTGTTGATGACTTTACTGGGGATTATAGGTTGTGTCCCTTTGATTTGTAATAGTTTGAGAGGAAAACTCTAGCTGGAGAGATTTGACTTAACTGGGGAGGATAGACTCAGCCGGGGAATCTGTAGTTTGTTGGGGAAATAAACCTTGTTGGGGAAATAAACCTTGTTGATGAATATTTGATGAACTACTGACGAGGTGAGTTCTTTGAGGAAGAGATCCACAAGGCTTCTTGTAGGACCAACTTAGTTAGGGAGAGAGCTGCCGAGAGATTGAGACTCTGGCTGGGAATCAACCTGTACAAAGAGACTTTGTGGGTAACTCTGTTGGGAACTGGTTTATTGTAGCCGTCCTTGTGGGGATAATGCTAATGAAATAACTCTGTCGGGATATTCCAAATACATTAAAGAGATGTTTGCTGAAGCACGATACATGTGCCAATAGTTATGATTATGTTCACATGCATATGTTCGTTCAATTTTAGACATTGGACAATTTTGCATTTAAAACAAAACAGAAAGCTTGCACTTCAAAGTATACTTGTATTGATATTTTGTCCATGAATAGGCGATTTTGTACAAATAGACAGAGATCTTAGTAAGAGGAAATCGTCGAAAGAAAAACAAAATTTTGAAAACAAAGATAATAGCCATGTGGAAGTGATCTCATTGAATTCCAACTCTATTATTGCCCCAATGTCTTCGAATGCCCCTTGTCGTTGACAAAAGTTGATTGGATTAATCTTGGACCATTTGAACTCGGACCTTGGTAATAAAGTTGATTGTGGTGATTCCACGGGACATAGTCATACGCTTTCAATCCTTAATTTTTGCCTGGACTACCCTTTCAGGTTTTCAGCCCACCAGGATACCCATTTTTGCCCAACTCTCCCTTTCGGGTTTTCAACTTGCCGGGTGTACAATCTTTTGCATATATCCCTAATTTTTGCCCAAACCTTTTGGTTTTCTGGGATGCCCTTATATTTCCTAGGTGTGTCAACCTAGCGGGTCTCTTATGCATAGTATTTTTTAACTATGTCCATGTTCATAGGATGTGGGAAGTCTTCACCATCCATGGTAGTCAGCATCATGGTACCACCAGAGAACACTCTCTTGAAAAAAAATGGCCCTTCGTAGGTGGGAGTCCATTTGCCTATGGGGTCGCATTATGGCAGAATGATGCGCTTTATCACCAAGTCACCAGCCTGATACACTCGGGGTTTGATCTTTTGTTGAAAGCCTTGATCATGCGCTTTGGTACATCTGACTATGACAAACAACAGCCAGACGTTTTTTGTCGATCAAGTTCAGCTGATCCAATCTCGTCTGAATCCACTTGTTTTTGCCTAAGGCTGCCTCATTCATAATCCTTAATTAGGGAATCTGAACTTCCACTAGAAAAACAGCTTCCATGCCATATACTAGAGAAAAGGGATATGCCCCAGTGGATGTTCTAGCTGAAGTGTGATAGCCATGAAGAGGAAACAGAAACATCTCATGCCAGTCCTTATAGGTTACTACCATCTTCTGCATAATCTTCTTAGTGTTTTGTTGGTCGCTTCCACTGCGCCGTTCATTTTAGGTTTATAAGGATAATAATTGTGATGTTTAATTTTGAACTAAGTACATAGTTCGGTAATCATAGCATTGTTGAGGTTAGTCCCATTGTCGGTGATAATCCTTTCGGGGATACCATAGCCGCAAATAAGGTTTTGTCTGATGAATCTGGCTACCATATTCTTGGTGACTGAGGCAAAGGAGGCGACTCTGACCCATTTGGTGAATAGTGGATAGCGACAAGAATGAAGCGATGTCCATTGGAAGCGGTGTGTTTGATCTCTCTAATCATGTCAATTCCCCATATTGCAAATGTCCATGGAGCGGTCATGATGTTCAGAAGGATATGAGGCACATAGACCTTGTCAGCATAGATTTGGCATTTGTGACAAGTTATCGAGTGTTGATGGCAATCAGTCTCCATTGTTGACCAACAGTAGCCGGCTCTCAGGATTTTCTTTACCATGGTATGTCCGCTAGAGTGAGTCCCAAAGAGACCATCATGCATGTCTTCTATAATTTCCTCTGCCTCCTTCTTGTCCACACATCAGAGTAGAGTAGAATCATGGTTGTGTTTGTATAGGATCCCATAATTAGGAAGAATTTGGCTGAAAATCTTCGTAAGAACTTTCTGTCATTGATGGATGCTCCCTCAGGGTACTCTTGTGCTTCAAGGTATCTCTTCACCTCTTGGTACCATGGCTTTTCTGTGTCAGTATCAAGCTCATAGAAGTGCAAAGGCTCGTCAAACCTTTAAATTGTGATCAAAGGAGCTTCGTTGTCCCATTTGACTTTGAACATAGAAGACATGGTGGCCAAAGCATCGACTGATTGATTTTCTTCCCTAGGGAAGTGTTCAAAGGTGACCTCTTCGAAGTGCGGAATCAGAAATAGCACAAGTTCCTTGTAAGGGATGAGATTAAGATGTTTAGTGTCCTAATCTCCTTTTACTTGGCTAACCACTAGAGCGAAGTCTCCAAACACACTCAAATGTTTGATCCTTAATTCAATGGCAGCCCTCAGACCCAAGATGCATGCTTCAAACTCAGCCATATTGTTCGTGCAATCGAAGCATAGTCTGGCAGTGAAAGGAGTGTGGAAACCTTCAGGAGAGATGATCACAACACCAATTCCATTACCCAAGGCCTTGGAATCCCCATTGAAGACCATAGTCCATCGAGATCCTTGTTCAGGTCTGTCATACGATCCAGGTTTTGCACAGTCGGTCACTAGCATGATGTTCTCATCCGGGAAGTCAAAGTTCATAGACTGATAATCATCAACAACTTGATGGGCCAAATGATCTGCTAATACACTTCCTTTGATGTCCTTTTGAATTGTGTATTGAATGTCGTACTCAGTCAAGATCATTTGCCATCTAGCGATTTGTCCAGAAAGAGCGGGTTCCTCGAAGATGTACTTGATTGGATCCATCTTAGAAATCAATAGAGTGGTATGAGTCAACATATACTATCTTAGCCGGCGATCAGCCCATGCTAGAGCACAACAAGTTTTATGGAGCAGTGGATATCTGGTTTCACATTCGGTAAACTTTTTGCTCAGGTAGTAAATAGCATGCTCTTTTCGGCCAGACTCGTCATGTTGGCCCAAAACACACCCCATGGAATTCTCTAGCACCGTCAAGTACATGATCAAGGGTCTTCCTTCAAATGGAGGCATGATAATAGGAGGTTCTTGCAAATATTCTTTGATTTTGTTGAAGGAAGCTTGGCATTCATCATTCCATCTGACTACCTGATCTTTCTTCAAGAGTTTGAAGATTGGCTCACAAGTAGCAGTCATGTGAGATATGAAGCGAGCGATGAAGTTGAGACGACCCAAGAATCCTCTAACTTCTTTTTCAGAGTGGGGGGCTGGAATTTCTTGGATGGCCTTTACCTTAGTAGGATCGACTTTGATGCTTTTACGACTAACAACAAAACCTAGAAGCTTTCCAGATCGTACTCCAAATGTGCACTTGTTAGGGTTTAACCTCAACTTGTACTTTTTCAGCCTCTCAAATAGCTTGTACAGGTGATAAAGATGTTCTTCTTCAGTTTGTGATCTTGCAATCATATCATCCATATATACCTCTATTTCATGATGAATCATATCATGAAACAAAGCTACCATAGCCCTTTGATATGTTGCCCCTGCGTTCTTTAATCCGAATGGCATGACCTTATAGCAAAAGGTGCCCCATTGCGTAACGAAAGTGGTCTTCTCCATGTCTTCAGGAGCCATCCTAATTTGATTATAGCCAGAGAAACCATCCATAAAAGAGAAGACTTTATGCTGAGCAGTGTTATCGACCAAGACGTCAACATAAGGTAGAAGGAAGTCATCCTTGGGGCTTGCCTTATTCAGATCCCTATAACCTATGCACATGCGGACTTTTCCGTCCTTATTTGGCACTGGAACCACATTTGTAACCCATTGGGGATAAGATATTACAACTAGGAATCCTGCATCAAATTTTTTTCATCACTTCATCTTTTATCTTCTCAGACATGTCAGGCCTCATGCGACGAACTTTTTGTTTAACAGGAGGACAATCTTCCTTTGTCGGCAGACGTTGAACTACAATGTCGGTATCCAATCCTGCCATATCTTCATACGACCATGCAAAAACCTCCACATAATCATGCAACATCTGAATCAATCGGCTTTTGACACTGCTTTCTAGGTTAGCATCGATCTTGACTTATTTATTGTCTGTCTCGGTACCCAGATTGATGACTTCAACTGATTCTTCGTGCGACTGAATAGCTTTTTCCTCTTGTAATAGAAGTCTGGCTAGTTCTCCCGGTATTTCAAAATCTTCTTCACCTTCTTCTTCGGCTTGCTTAATTGGACATTCAAAGTCAAAGTCAACAATAGTAGAGTCATTGGCAATGAGATCCAGAATGGAAGAGGACTTGTAAGAGTGTGTGTGTGTTTGTGCATGTAAGATACATGGCTATTTTTGAAAAATCTATTTGAATAAAAAGAAAGACAATGAGCATAAAGATTTTAATGCAAAAGTCCAATGATTTGTATTGAATGATCATATGATAAGATGACCATAAATAAAACCCTTAACAAATAGACTATAGTGCCCCGGGCCAGGCACATGGCTTAAAAGTCATTGCTTAATATTATAGACAAAATGTTATTGAATTAAAAGAAAGCAAATAAACAAGTAATTACTCCTCAAGGAAGGAGATGGGAAGGAAGTCTTTTGCGTGCCAATTGTTGAGCTCCGTTGTAGTAGGATATACCCAATCTTCAAATGCAGCTTCATTATCAGAATTACCCATAACATTAACTTCATGACTGCCAATACAGAGAGGAGGCTTCCCTGCACGAGCGTGCCTTACTTCTTTTTGAGCCTTGATAGTAAACCCTAGACCATATTTGTCTTCTTTGAACAGGATCTCGGGGAGTTACCCCCATGTATCACAACTTCCTTCTTTGACTGCAGCATGAGCATCCTTGAATGAAACCATCTTTGGCATGACCTTACCAGCTTTGGGCACATTAGAGGAATAATTGGCAGTAGCAACCAATGGTGGCACAACTTTAAAAGCTTGACACAAGGTCTGTATAAATTCTCCATCCATCTCTACTTATTTTAAAGAATTGAGGTGGCTTACCATGAACTCCTCCTCACCACAAACAGTGACAATTCTTCCTTTGACCGGATACTTGAGCTTTTGATGGAGAGTAGATGTTACTGCCCCAGCTCCATGGATCCAAGGGCGACCTAGAAAGCAGGAGTAGGAAGGATGGATATCCATGATGTAGAAAGTAGAGTTGAAAATCTGTGATCCCACCTTGATCGGGAGATCCACTTCTCCATGAACCGTCCTTTTCGACCCATCGAAGGCCCTCACAATAATATCACTTGGTTTCAAAACTAATCCTTCACAGTCTAAACGGTCCAAATCCCCCTTGGGTAGCACATTTAAAGAAGAGACAGTTTCAACTAGAACATGTGCAAATGTAGTCCCCTTACATTTAACAGAAACATGTAGAGCTTTGTTATGGTTCTTTCCAAGTGGTGTTAGATCAGCATCCGAGAACCCTAAACCATTATCGGCCGTCAAGATTGCCACGCAATTTTCAAACTGGTCTATTATGGTCTCATGAGGGACATGAGCCTTCTTCAAGAATTTGATTAGTGCCCGAGCATGAGCATCGGAACAGAGTATCAAATATAACATAGAAATCTTGGAAGGGGTTTGCCCTAACTGCTCCATAATCTTGAAGTCACTTCTTTTTATAATTTTCAGGATCTCATCCATTTCTTTAGCGGAATGTTCCTCAGCAGCAATGTCTTTTGCGGGTATTACTGTTTCAACAGGCTCAACAACTTTCTCTTTTCCCTTTGGATCAGCACTAGGTTTAACAACGGTGATGCAGACAGGCGCCTTTGTAGCAACTGGTGGTGAGATGTTGGGTGAAAAGATTCTCCCAGTTCGGGTCACCTTACTTGAGCCAGTAATGTTACCAATGTCATCAGCTTCTCTTTCTTCAATCCAAGCGTCTTGCTTTATCCCATGGTAGAACACCTCAACACCATAATTCCATGGCACTGATTTATTGGAAGAGTACGTAATTGGTCCGGGAGGGTAATTATCAAAGGTGCAACAGTTGGTTCATTTGAAATCCTGATAGGACCCTTGGAGGAGATCCTAAGAGGTTTGTTTGAGATGGTTATGATAGAGAGGTCTTCAATCTTATCAGTCATATTTTTGGTGGACGGAGTCTTCTCAAATAGGATATCATGGCTATTCATCAGGCGTTGAATTCCTTCCTTCAGCCCTTCGTATCCATTGAGTTGTTTGGCACAACAATCACAATCCTTCAAACATCCAGGGAAGATCCCAACTTTTAACAAATTCTTTTTGATAGTGGTTAACGGAGTAGTCAAGCCTTTGACGGAGGAAATAAAAATGGTATCTTCAATAGCATTGACACCCTTGCCATGGTTTGGCATAGGCGCGGTGATCACATTAGGATTTGGAGGAGGATCAAACTCGATGGTCTTGTTGTCTATTAAGTCTTGAATTTTATTCTTCAAGGCCCAACATTGGTCAGTCTCATGCTCGAGACTATTTGAGTGATAAGCACACTTGGTATTCGAATTGTATTTGGGTGAAGAGATATCAGGATTGGTTGGAGGATCACGCAGGATCACCAAATTAGCCTTTAGTAGGTGCTGTAAGGCTTCAGATGGCAACACACCTATCCTTGTGAATTTTCTTTGTGGGGTCTCAGACCGTTGATGGTTGGCAGATGGTCTTTGAGCAGGAGTTGGATTGGAAATCTGGACAGCATTGACGGACATACGGTCATCCTTCTTGGTACGGGCCCTTGCCCCATACACAACGTTGGTTTATTTTTTTCCAATAAAAGGTTTCTTCACAGGATTGGAGGTGGAGGAAGATGTTATGGGAATCTTCCCGCTTTTGATGCCGCTTTCAACTCTTTCACCGATTAAGATCAGTTTGGTGAAACCGGGAGAAGAACAACCAACCAACAAGTTGTAGAAAGGACCAGATAAAGTGCCCATAAACATATCAATATGCTCCCTATCAGTCAAAGGTGGTTGAACCCTACTGGCAAGGTCTCTCCATTTTTTAGCATACTCTTTGAGTCCTTCATTCTTACCCATTGTCATGTCTTGCAACTGAATCCTTGTCGGCGCCAGGTCGGCATTATACTGGTATTGGTGGTAGAAAGTTATGGCTAAGTCTTCCCATGTAAGGATGTGGGACCTCTCCAATTGGTAAAACCACTCTAGTTGCGTCCCAACCAATATTTCTTGAAAAAAGTGAACCCAAAGCTTCTTGTCAGAGGTGTGCAGTTGAATCTTACGCACATAAGATTTCAGGTGAAGTTTTGGACAGGAAACTCCATCATATTTTGCAAAGACTGGTACTTTGAATTTGTAAGGAATAACAACCCCATATATTAAACCTAAATCATCAAAATCCAAACCAGAGACGGCTTGAATCTCAACGGCCTTCAATTTGTCTTCTAGTAGCTTGTACTTAACATCGACAGGAAGATACTGCCCGTCAAAGTAATCATCATCAGATGATTGATCATTGATGCACCCATCCTGGGTACTCTTTGCTTCTCCAGTCTTATTCTCATCTTCCTCAAATGAGTCTTCCACTACCGGCATTTTACGGACCGGATCTTTGAATCTTTTACCCATGTTGACCAAAGCTTTCCTTTTTGGCTTCTTTTTGGCTGCCAGCAATGTCATCAACTCTTATTTCCCCTTGGCTAGGGTCAACAAAGTCTCTTGAAACTGGGAGTTTTGTGCTTGTAGGTCTTTAACTATTTTCTCGATATCCATCTTGCTGAAATAAACAGCAGAAAGATAAGGACACCTGTCATGAAATACCTCTTATGTTATGATGCATGGAAGATGTGTATGCAAATGATTTCAAGGATTTATGAAATTTAAATTTGTATAAATAAAAAAAGAACAAACGTCAAATTTCATTAATTAGTTTAAAATGACTACATCATGCCCCATGAGCTTACAAAGTAAATCACTAAGATAAAAAGGTTCAACGCATCCTTTTTGGCGCAAGGTAGGCGTTCACGCTTTGCTCTTCATTTAGTTTCTTTGTAAGCTCCAAGACCCTTTTCTCACTAGCGTAGAATTGAGCTTCAAAGGTATCTCATTCCTCCTTTAGCTGAATCCAACCTTTTTTCAAGTCTTCAAGAGAGGTAGACATGTCGGGATGGAGGACGGTGTACGGGACATCTCCTTCAACCACAGGCTCCATGATAACTAGTAGGATGGAGTGATAAGGCATCTCAAGCTTATGAGCACGAGCTCGTACCCACATAAGATAAGGCTCGAGTGGAATAGAATTCTTGTGTCCCAACGTCTTGCTATCCACCTTGTTTACCATCCTCCAAGCTCGTATAAACCTCTGGCGGTAACCTTGATCGTCGCTCTCGTAGTAGAATACCACTCCTTGGATGAGCATATCATGCGGGCCATCTCTTTGGACGTACCGAAACTGTCATAAGGCTAAGAAAGGGTTGTAAGTGATACCTCCTCTAATGCTAAGCAAAGGGACATTAGGGAATTCCCCACAATGGTCGATGATGGTAATGTTCTCCAAGGATCGAGAACACCAATGAATTTTTGAATGTCTGAGCATCATCAACCTTTGGGACCACCTCAAACCTTGCCCGTTCTTCAACACGGACCGGGGAAGATGCGAAATAAACCATCTAGCCAAGAGAGGAGTGCAACACATGAGGGCCTCTCTCTTCCTTATAGCGCGAGTGTGGAGAGAATGTGGGATATCTCCCAACAGAGTAGGCACCGGATTGCGAGACATGAAGATTTTGATAGCATTTACATCTATGAGTTGGTCAGGGTTTAGAAACAAAACCATCCCATAGATGAGAAGGGACAAGATTTCTTAAAAAGCTTGTAAATCCAAAGAGTTCCAACAATCTTGAGCTTTCTCAAACAATAACTTGGCTAAGAAACCTTTGACACCACTCTTTGTTTCCCAATTAGTTGTGACATCAGATTTTTGCAAGTGTAGTGCTCGGGCAATCTCTTCAGGTCTTGGATCTCTTTCCGTACTATTGAAAGTTAGTTGGTTGATAATGGGAATCCTTAAGAGTTGGGAGAATTCTTTCAAAGTAGGTACAAGCTGATAATCGGAAAAAGTAAAGTGATGGTGTAAAGGATCAAAGAATTGAAAGAGCACCTTCATCATATCTTCATCAGTGCTAGAGCTAACCAAGTTAGGAGGTGACCATGTCTTTCAGTGAATGATGAATTCTCAAGGACCCTTGATTCTAGCTCTTTGAGGTGAGAAGGATTTCTTACGAGATTGACTTGAATGTTTTTCCTGCAGATAGAAGCCATGTCCTACAAAACAGAATAAAGATGAATCCCAATAATCCTTGAAATGGTTAGTGAGAATGCTTATGATGTTATGATGTTTATGATGTTATGTACAAGTAAGCATATACACACAAGACAAACAAGTCCTTAGTTTTAGGCTTGCATGGAGTCTTATAGGTAAGTACCCTCTTGAAGTTTAGTTGGCTTAAAACCTGTCCTAGAAATAGTAACCGAATTCTAAGGGATCTCAAAATCACTGATCTTTCTTATCGGGCATTGTTTCAGCGCAAGCCTCTTTAATGGAGACCAAAATATCCCGAGAAGTCTAATCTCAATGAGTGTAGTATCGAGTATCAACCAACTTTAGACTGCACCAAAGTCGGTTATCTCACTACTTCCTAAAGGCCAAGTTGGTTAAGTAATGGTTCTAAAGTCAGTTAGTTCTTCATAACACCACACAGCGGCCCCGTATTCTCCTTGACTACTCAAGGTCTACCGGTACCCACAAATGTGTCACACTAACTTAACTATTGCTTAGACCATGTCGGTATACCCCGCACAGTTTCCACAACGTATTGCTACTTACCTATAAGGTATCCCAAATCTGGGTAGAGGATTTAAAACAAGCCCAAACAAGGAACCAAATATGTAAAGCATGAAAATCAAACAAAGAAAGCAAATAAAGGTGAACTTAGCCCTAAGGTAACCCCACTTTTAAGAACTCCCCAACAGAGTCTCCAGTTCTGTAATACGGTGAGAAAACTGACTTGGGATGTTTTCTGTTTGATCACAAATGTTGCGGTTAGCAAGAGTCGCCACCGAATTTTGTTTTATCCAAAAGGAAAGGTGGAAAAGAACAGGAAATACCTTTGAGATTATTTCTTGAGTTCGGGTGGTAGATTAGAAAAAGGGAAGGTGTTAGCACCCTTTTCATCCATAGTTATCTATAGGCTCTTAGTTGCTTGCTAGATCACTTGCTTTTGTTTTGAAAATGTGTTTTGTTTGGAAAATATGCATTGTGGTTTTGAAAGTATTTTGAAAAGGCGCCTTCGTTTAGGAAAACTTTGTAATATTTCTCGTTCGTAAGAACGTATACACAGTGTTGGACTTTTGAAAATGTTTCATGTGTTGATAGTGTTTAGTGTTTGTTTTGGAAGTGTTTGTTTTTTAAAATGAGCAAGGATGTTTGTTTTGAAAATGAGTAAGCAACTAAGAACGTTTCTACCTACTCAAAAGTATTTGTTCATTTCTTCCTTCCTTTGATAGTGCTATCGTACCATTGATTGGTAAGAAGCCTTATCTTTGGATGTAAAGGGATGAGTGGGGTTCATCTTATAGTCATGATAGCAATGTTGTGAGATATATTAGCATTTTCTCTTGAGGGACTAAGATCATTTTGAAAGGAAACATTGATAGCGTCATTGAGGGACTATGATCTTGTATTTTGATTTGTTTTTGCTAAGATACCCTACATGCATAACATGACCATTTTTGTAAGGTAACAAGTGGAATTACCCTAAGGGTGCAAGTGCACAAGTGTGTTTGATTTACATGCATTGTTTATCTTGAATTAGGGTTTACTAATTATTGGTTTGAGTCTTACCATACAAACCCTAATTACTAGCATTTATATTAAAGCGATAAATTTCGGAAAGTAAAATTACTACGCTATTACATCATTAGGGGAGGGGGTGTACAAATTTACAAATGGAGATTTTCAAGAAAGTAAACCTAATTATCTATTACAACCATATTGAATAATGTACAAGAATTGAATAAATATGCAAGAATGTAAATGAAAAAGAAATGATTTTTGTTTGGTTTTAATGAAAGGGTTTAGTTTTGACCTAATTAAGAAAAAGATTAATTAAAATTTTAGGCTTGGAGAAGTCAAGGTGCAAGCTTCAGTTCTTGAAAATGGAGGATGATGAAGATGGAGTTACAGAAGTGTAGCAGGGTGTGAGATTGTTTATGTATGATGCTTAGAAGCTTTAGGAACCAAAAGGCTAAGAAACACACGAGTAGATTTGGAGATTGGGTTCAAAACTCAGAAATGACAAGTTTTGAGGTGTTCTTAGTGATTCTCTGTTTTAGGGTGTTTTAGGGCTTAAGAATTCATTCTTTAGCTTGCAAATAGTGCATGTATTTATAAGCAAGAGGTTTCAAGTGTTACAACAACTCAGAATTTGAATTCTCAAGTTGTGGTAACTTTGCTTGTTTTTGAATTAAACATGACAAACATATTCCCAAGGCTTGTACCATGCTATCTAGAGTGGTTGCAAACTTTAAACATGTTCTTCTTACTTTCTAGAGTAAGCTTGTGCAGGAGGAATAAGTGAGAGGCTCAAGAATTGACTTTGTGCATAAAAGCCACTTTTCCAAAATGGTAATGTTGCCTTTCTTCCTAAAATGGTATTAAGCATGGGTAATGTATTGAATGCTTGGATTAAAGCTTCTAACAGTTGTGTAGACATTTAATTATGGAGTGACAAACAATTCTGAGGCCTACAAAGCAAAGATTATGCAGCCAAGCATGGATTTGATTCATGTTCATCCTAAAAATCTGCCTTGTGAAACAAGAATGGAACCCAAACTTCTTGCCTTCGATTCTCCTTCCTCAAGTATGATCTTAATTAGTTCTTGGACATTTTAGAAAGCTTGTAACATCTTATACAACCTTCATGTTGGACATTTTTTAAAATTCAATTTGGAACTATGTGAAAAATTGTCATGAAGTTAGGTCAAAATCCTGCCTAAACTAGGGAAAATTTTCACTAAGTCCTCAAGTTTCATGAACATGTCTTCACAAAATCATAACTTGAAATCTAAGCATTTATAGAAAAATTTATGCCCTATAATTTTTTAGATCCCATTGAGATCTACAACTTTAATGTTGGAAGTTTCCTTTGAATCATCTTGCATCATGTTGGAAATTTGGCATAAAGTTGGGAAAAAAAACATGAATTTTCAACACAGAAAAAATTCTAAGTTTTATAAATTTTGACTTTTCAAAATGAAATCTTGACTTTTTCATTTCTTGATGAAATTTTTTCATATTTTGACATGTTTTTATGAATTGTAATCTTTGAAACTTGATTTTGATCAAAAGGTCAAAGTTTGACCTTTCTGTGTACAGTTGACTTTTCATCAGTTGACTAAAAATCAACTATCAATCAGTTGATCTTGAGAGATGTTTTGAACCATGACATTAGTTTAAAATGAAGCATTTGAATCCTTGAAATCATTCCTTGAACCAATAAGTCATTTGTTAGGTCAAAAATCAGAAATTGAACCATCCCAATCAAAACCCTAATTTTGACCATTTTGCCCTTTTGATGACCTGATCAAATTTCTTGAAGAATTATGATCCAAACTTGATCAAATGGTATATATATGAATTCATGATGTTGATATGGATCAAAAATGATGAATTTTGACTCCAAATTGACAACAATTGACTTTTCCCCAATATAGCTGATTTTAGGTCAACTGGTCAATTGACTGGGCAAAAATGTGATCCAAGACTTGAAACTTGACATGAACAATCTCTAGGGTTAAAAATGGTCCATGAAAGTCACATGAGGCATTAAAAGTCCATTTCTCCTTGTGAAAACTCAAACCCTAATTTGAGTCAGTGTTGAGGAAGTGTCTTGAGCTAATCAAACCTTATGTAGTCTTGAACCAATGGAGATCTTGTGAGAGATTTACTTGAGAAATGAGAGGGAAAATTTTGGGGTACAACAACGTGTTTTATGGATAACTGGATTTTCAGATGGTTTTGATGTGTCATTTTCATTGTTTATTTTATCTGAAACTTCTTCAGAACCTGCAAGCTCTATTTCTATGTATATTTTTCAACTAGCTTTGACTTTTCAAGGTCAAGCTTATCATAAAATATAACATGAATTGATTCTTCCACAATACATGTTTCTGTATTGTATACTTTGTAGCCTTTATAGAGTTTTGAGTATCCTAACATAATACACTTTTGTGCTTTGGAATCAAACTTATTAAGATATTCTTTAGTATTTAAAATAAAGTAAGAGCGTCCAAAAGGATGAAAATATGAAATGTTTGGTTTTCTTCCTTTACACAAACCATAAGGAGTCTTCTCCATAATAGGTCTTATAGAGATTTTATTCTAAATGTAACACAATGTTTCACAACTTCTGCCCATAAGTGCTTAGCCACATTTGTTTCATTGGTTATGGTTCTGGCCATTTCTTGTAATGTCCTATTCTTCCTTTCTACCACTCCATCTTGTTGTGGAGTTCTAGGACAGGATAAATCATGGTATATTCCATGGGTGTCAAATAATTTGTCAATATCTTCATTTTCAAATTCTCCACCATGATCACTTCTGACTTTAACTATTTTAAAGTCATACTCATTTTTCACTTTAGAGCAAAAACTTGAGAACACATAATGAGCCTCATTCTCTTTCCTTAGGAATTTAACCCATGCCCAACGGTTGTAGTCATATACTATGACAAGTCCATATTTCTTGCCATTTACCTTTCTTACATGCTTCACATAGAGCATCTGAAGAAAACTTTAGCTTAGGAAGGACTCTAACTAACTCAAGTTTGTTAAGCTGAGATATTCTTCTCATGCTAGCATGACCTAAGCATCTATGTCACATCCACTGCTCTTCGTTAACATACATTAGACATTTTACATTTTGAGTTTTTAAATCAGAAAGCTTAATTTTGTATATGTTTTTTTCCCTCTTTCCAGTGAACAAAACTGTACCATCTTTCTGACTTACAACTTTACATGATTTTTGATTGAAAATGATGTCATATCCATTATCAATTAATTGACTTATGGATAACAAGTTATGTATTAAGCCCTCAACATAGAGCACATTTGAGATAGAAGGAAGAGATCTGTTACCAATAGCTCCCGATTCTTCGATCATACCTTTCTGGTTTCCTTTAAAACCTACATAACCATCATCTTTAAGTTCCATCTCTTGGAACATATGCTTTCTTCTCGTCATGTGTCACGAGCATCCAGAGTCCAGACACCATGATTGGTGTTTTAACTTGGTTATATAAGATATCTACAACATAGGCTATTTTATCCTTTGTTATCCAAATTTTCTTGGGTCCCTTAAAGTTAGTTTTACCATAGTTCTTAGTGATCTTAGGTTCTCATGCATCATTAAATTTTTGTGTCTAGGCTTTTGTGTGGTGATAATAGAAGGGAGATATTGGTTTGTTCTCTTTCAAAGGGTTCTGATTTTCCTCAAGTTTGTAAGCAATTCCTCTCTTTCCATTTTGACCAAAACCATAGATCATAGAAGACATTTTGCTTCTGTCTATGTTGTTCTTCAAAAGCTCTAGGAAATCAGCATCATATTTGCACATTGTTGCTTCAAATGGTGGTGTGTCTTTTGATAGTGTTTCTTCAAGGTTCAGAACCTTGTTATTAAGTAAATTGTAATAACCAGTTTAAAATATACAGTCTTCACCATTAATTTTTATCTTATGGAAGGGAATATAACAGATAACCCTAATTCGATCAGAGATTCTAAGTTGTTGACTCGTTTTAGACGAAGGGGAGGTGTTAGGTAACCCTCACCTACCTCATTCGCAAGGATACATTGATTTAGGTTTACAATTTTGGAATAGATTTTTAATTTTTATTAGGGGAACTCGCCACGATTTTAAGTCGTATGTCTATGTATCCTCTTATAAGGAATTAGAGTCCCAAATCGTAGTTCGCAGTTGTTTGGTTATTATTTTTATGGATTATAGAAATATCTCAAATTCTCCTTGAACCAAGTCTAGGTGTGTGAATAGCGGAATTTATAGTCGCAGTTCGCATTTAATAAGAAATATTTCCATAATCCTTTTTGAAAATATATATAAGTTTGAATTTAGGTTCGTAAAAAAGGTTATTAGTTGATTGGTTAGATGTTTTTGAATATATTATGCAATACGTGAAAAAAAATTTAATGCATGAGAAAAAAGAATTTCATGCAATTAAAGTATTTAAATGAGTTAGTATTTAAAACAGAATTTGGATTAAAAAAATTAAACAATTTTAGAATTTATTAAAATAAATATATTAAATATTTAAACATGTCCAATAATTATTAATATGCAAAAAATGTAATAAATAAATAAACAAATGAATAAATAAATAGAATTATAAATTAATTTTAATTAAAAACGCACGGGGGTGCAAAATTAGTTGGTTAGTAAAATGATGGAGGTGTAAATAACAAGGCGATAAATCCAGATATTGGACTTAGGCCTAAATCACAGGGGGATCTGGATCTGAAGGTAGTAGCAAACACCGGGGGTGGGAACATTAAGGGCCCAAGTCTAGATGTTAGACTTGGCCCATTAGCGTAGAAAGGGGAGGTATGTTTGTTCAATTATGTAGCATATAAGTGTGTGTGATTAGCGATTGGGCTTGGACCAATGCTGAATACTGGGAGGTCTGTTTGGACTCCAGGTGGGTGAGCGTGCACGGCTTATGGTGTGTGTGTAGTTTGACAGCGTATGATCAAGATCTAAGGGAAGAGATGCGAGGGTGTATGGTATGGTGGATAGAAACACAGGTACAGGATCATGACAAAGTTATATTTTTGTTTTCTTTTCGTTTTTTTATTTCATTTCTCCGCGTCTTTCTCTCTCTCGTCTCTCTCCAACATTAACAACACTACCGCTCCAAAATCCAGAAACCCAACCACCCAAAACCTAAATGGCGTCTTAAATCTACCCAGGCCCCACCCTAAATACCCTCTTGAACCCTAGATCAAGCCCCAAATTATGGTTATGAAACTCGAAAGCTAAAGATTCAATGGCTTACCGTGATTTCTCCTTGTATATTTTTCGGATTTTTTTTCGCTTTGTTCTGACCTCCTCTTTAGTTTACAGGTACATCGAGTGGCACAACGGCAAATGAGGATTAAACCGGTATGTTAGGGCTCAGTGTTTGACGGCGGCATAGCAACACAGATCTAGGGTTTCAGACTTCAAAACCTAGATCTCTGTTTCTTCTTCTTCTTCTTTTTTTTTGTTACTATTTTCTCCCCTGTCTTAGAAAATTTTTAAGGTTTTTATAGTTTTCTATATTAGATGAAGATTAGGAAATTTTAGGTTAATTGTTGTTATGAATTGGAACTAGAGTTGATTTAGGTTGATTCAATTTTTAGAATAATCTCAGACTGGTTCAATTAGAAATTAGAGATATAAATCTTAGGGTTTTCGTATTCATTGGACAATTTTGTATTTGTAACTCATTCAATAAGATTTGATTTTGTTTAATTTTAGGTGTGTTATGATTCTATATTTAATTCTTGTTTGTATGAATTGGGTTTAGATCTACACAGTAGTTGTTTTGGGATTTAAGTCTTAGTGAAGAAGTAAGAGGCCACCGCTGGGACTAAGGTTAGAAACCCTAGTTTGGATTTGGTTGACTTCAGCCAACGAGTTTAAAAAATAATAATAAAATTAATAATTAACAAAGGTATAATTAGTTAATTAGGTTTAATTAAAAATAATAATAAATAGTTTTGAATTAATATTGTCTTCAGTCAACAAAATGGGCTTCCAAAAAATGAAATATGGGCCTCTAAAAAAATGCATCAATAATTTCTTTGAGAAGCCCAAATGATCAGGCCAAAAAAACAATCACACCCCCTCCCCCACTAAAAAACACGTTAACCCTTAGTGGGACATCCGATTTTGATGGCCCAAAACACCACACCTCTATATTGTAAAATGCACCTCCGTTCACTTAAAATGGGCCTTGAAAATAGCATATTCGACTTGTCTGCTTTTTCTATTCATACCCCTCTTCTTTTACTTATGGACCAAGAAAAGAGATCCTTAATGTGCTAGAAAATGATAAACATACCCCTTTTATTATTGAAATGGGCTTGAAAGAAATGTAATAGGCCATTGATATTCTATATGCATACCCCCTTTGTAACCAACACACCCCTTCTTTAATTGTAAGAACCAACTTAATGGGCCATACGAAAAACATAACTTAGGCCCTTATACCCAAAAATGCACCCATCTTTTATTATCCAACAACGAAAGTATATGGGCCAGTTTGATAAAGAAAAATGTCGCAATACCAAAATACACCTCACTCCTATTTTTTATAACTGACCTCCAAAACTTTAATGGGCCACCATATTTTGGTGGTTCGTTCAAGACAATACACCTCTTCTTTATATTTTAACGCCTATTAGAATAGAACTCAAATTAAAACAATATGATAGTAACACTAAGACTTAAATAACATAACCATTGAAATTGATAGGGAAAATTTGGGGTATGACAGCTACCCCTATTTCATTACTCTACGATTGAAGGTTGCAAGAATGGGGAGGTCTCGCACATTTGAATCATCGTGTTATAAAATCATGTAAAGACCCCAATATTTGACCAAAAGATTATAAAGATACACCATACAGCGTTCCCCCGAGTACGGAAAAAATAGACAAATATAATGACGTATCATCATACCAGAGTTAGAGCCTAATGTTTTTATTTGACTTAGATATGAAGATGCAGATAACTCAGTAATATCTAAAAGAGATCGTATATTTTTTGCATATTTACCATAACCTTGGAGGTAAATAACACCAGTTTGAAAATTGATTTAATAATGCTTCGAGACTAACTTTAAGACGCAAATTTTGTCTATTCATCACAAACTAGGGGATGAATAAAATAGAGCTTTATATTACATTGCCGCATGGAGAATAACACAATGAATTATACTGCAGATTTCATTATGTTCACTACAACCTAGAGAGTAAACAATACGAGGATGAACATGTGCATTTATCATGACCTAGAGGATAAATGACACAGGGATAAGTTTATGTATTCATCATGACCTAGAGGATGAATAGTATAACCCTGAAAATTCGCATAACCATCAGAACCCAGGGGATAGATGATTGAAAACTATTTTGGTAATCGGATCTTAGATAACTAGACCAAAGATAAGATCAGAGTTTATTGGTTGTGTCTGTTCTTAACCAAGGTATTTGCTTGTTTGTGGACCAGATAATCCAATGATGGGCCCCAAGAAAGCTTGTAGTTTAAAAATTTATTCGGAAAATGCCATGCATAATGCCCTAAGCTGATATGGAACCCCAAATTCCTATGCACTGAGTATTTTGTATATGCCCCCAAATGTTTGTACATGCACCAAATGTTTGTATATGCACCAAATGTTTGTACATGCACCAAATGTTTGTATATGCACCAAATGTTTGTATATGCACCAAATATTTATTGTAAATGCTTTAATATACTATCCTTTTAAACCATGGGTTTTGTGTCACTGAATCTCCCAACATTGTATGTTACATTGTTTTGGTGTCTTTGAGTTGATTTGAACAAGATGAATAGTGTCAGCATGATTGTGATATTTGTATCGCAGGTGCATGCGTAGGCGTGGACATAGTAGTGGACATAGGCATGAATATGGCTATGCTCGCAGGCATGGACGTAGCCGTGGATTTTTTTCCGATATTTTTCTAACCAAAATTCTTTTTGATGTATATCAAATGCTTCTACTTGTCAGATCCCCAAAATAATTTCAGCATAATATTCACAAGAAATAATCATAGTATTTTGCAAACAAGTCCGAAAAGGGAAAAAACATAATTGAAATATTGAAAAATAAATGTTTTATTTATAAATATTCCTATGAATAGGCGCGAGTACAAGATGTAATTCGTAAATAGAGGTAATTAAAAAAAGTTTTAATAAAACTGAAATTGACAACGAAAATGATAATTTTTACTGCTGTTTCTTCAATGTCCTTTTGATAGCTCCAATCTCCTTTGATTCTGAGTTAAATGATTCAGATTAATCCCTCTCTTTCATGGTCGTAGTCGTGGTTCTTAAATCGCAGTTTATTTGTTCTTTATTTTTAATAAGATCCATTGAGATAACTTTTGTGAATGTCCCTAATTTTTTCCTGGATCGCCCTTTAGAGTTTTCAATCCACCGGGACACTCCTTTTTTCCCAAGTCGCTCGTTTAGGGTTCAAACTTAGTGAGCTTTTTATACATAGTTTTTTTACTGTGTCGAAGTTTGTCAGATGTGGTAGTTCTTTTCCATCCATTATTATGAAGATAAGACCACCACCAGAGAATGTTGTTTTTACCATATAAGGACCTTCATAGTTAGGCATCCATTTTCCACATAAATCAAGGCGAGGTAGTAGAATATTTTTGAGCATCAAATCTCCTTCTTTGAACACTCGAGGGAGAACCTTCTTGTCGAATGCTTTCTTCATCCATTTTTGGTATAACTGATCGTGGCACAAAGTTGTCAGGCATTTTTTGAACCCATTCCGCTTCTTCAAGTTTTGTTTTCATTAGGACTCGTACCGATGGAATCTCTACTTCAAAAGGGATTACTTCCTCCATGCCATATATGAGAGAGAAAGTAGTT
Source organism: Vicia faba (assembly GCA_948472305.1). Lineage (NCBI taxonomy): Eukaryota > Viridiplantae > Streptophyta > Magnoliopsida > Fabales > Fabaceae > Vicia > Vicia faba. Next base: position 282,474 of record CATIWC010001750.1, read on the forward strand.
ACACCTGTTTACATGCGCACGGAAGTACGATAGCCATGTGTAATACGATGGGAGAACTGACATGGTTTTACGTTTTATCGCAAATATTGCAGATATCAAGAGTTTCCACCGACTTTTCTTTTATCCAATAAGGAAAGGGTGAAAAGATTAGGAAAAACCTTTGAGAATTTTGAGTTCGGGGGGTAGGTTATGAAAAGGGAAGGTGTTAGCATCCTTTTCATCTTTACTTATCTACGGGCTCTTAATAGCTAGCTCACCTTATTTTAAAAATTCTTTGTGAAGGTGTGTTTGAAAATATTTTGAAAAATGCCTAAATATGGAAAATTTGTAATGATTCTTGTATCAGTTAAGAATGCGTACAAAGTGTTTGTTTTTGAAAATATTTCAGAAAAGTGCTTGTGAAAAAGATGTTTTGTTTTTGTGAGCAAGCGATTAAGAACTATCTACCTGCTCAAAGTCTTTCGTGTTATTTTCCCCCTCCTTTAGATAGTTCTATCCCACCATTAATTAGTAAGAATCCCTATCGTTGGATGTAAAGGGACAGGCGCGGGTCATCGTACAGTCATAAGGAAAACTCGTAGGGGAGCTTTAGAAATTTATCATAAGGGACTAAGATCGTTTACCAAAGGAAGCATTGAAGGGTCATTAAGGGATTGCGGTCTTTTTAACTGAAGGTCTTTGCTAAAGCGTCCCCACGTTCAAGGGACATAACTGAAGGTCTTTGCTAAAGCGTCCCCATGTTCAGTTATTTAGTCTTGTAATTAGGGTTTTCTATGATTGTTTTTATGTCTTTCTATACAAACTCCAATTACTAGCAAAATAATATAGCAATAATGAAAAGCAGTAAAGTGCGGGAAATAAAATTCTACGCTATTACAAGGCTTCGGTAGTGGGGGTACAAAATAATAAAAACGGGGAAAAAAAGTAAACCCTAATTAAACTATTACAACCGTAAGTAGTTACATAATTGGAAAAAGAACACGAAAGTAATAAAGTACACGAGATTGTACAAGAAAGAAAAACAGGAAAGGAAATTATTGTGATTTTTTGACAGAAAAAGGTTTAATGTTTAATCTAAAAACCCTAGTTATTTTAATTAAGAAACGAAATTGATTAAAAAACCCTAAGTTGATTTTAATTAAGAAAATAGTTAATTAGTGAAAACCTAAAAAAACATAGTTAATTAATTAAATGAAAACCTAACAATTAATTAAGGTTAATTAAGTGAAAACCAAAAAAATTAATTAGGTTTTATAGAAGAATTAAAGGTTTTATGTTAGGGTTTTAAAAAATGGTTTAGGTTTTCTTAAATTGAAAGAAAATGATGGAAAGAGTGAAAATAATAGAGAAATGGAAGAAATAGACCAAAAGGAGTAGGGGTGGGTGTTGAACTCACACCCTCAACAGCTTCACGCAGTACATTAACCATCAGGCCAAGTGCGTCTTGGTGTAAGGATACATCTCCAACGCGTTTTGTTCAATCCTGCAAAATATAAAAGTATTAGAAAAAAACAAGTGACAAAAGGCTGGATCGAACCCAGGCCCTTTGACACAAATGACTTATCGCGCACGCTTCAACCGCTAGAGCGACTGTACATCCATTAATTTAAATGAAATAATAAATATATAATATAAACATGAATGTATTGACCGGAGAGGCGCCGGAGCCCTGGCTCCGATCGTCTTCTCTGGTGGCCTGTTTCTTCCAAAACCTGCAAAATACAAAAGGTTAGCAAGAAAAAAAACACCCTCCCCCCTAAATCGAGGAGAACGAATCCAATGGAAGGATTATGGTGGACTAAAACTGGTTGGCTTAAGAGCTACGATAAAAAATGCATGGATCAGTGTGTGATGCGGTGGGAGAACTGACTTGAGGTTTTATGTTTGTGTTCGCAAATGTTTCGTTTTAGCAAGAGTCACCACTGACTTTTATTTTATCCAAAAGGAAAGGTAAAAAAGCACAGGAAAAACCTTTGAGATTGTTTTTAAGTTCGGGGGGTAGATTATGAAAAGGGAAGGTGCTAGCACCCTTTTCATCCATGGTTTTCCACGGGCTCTTAGTTACTTGTTTTAGATCACTTGATTTGCTTTTTCAATTGTTTGAAATGGTGCTTTGTGTGGTTTTGAAAGTATTTTGAAAAGAGGCCTTTGTTTAGGAAATCTTTGTAATGATTCTTGTTTGCAAGAATGTATACAAAGATTTTTGTCTTTTGAAAAATATTTCAATGTTTGAAAGTTGTTTGGAAAATGTTTTGAAATGTGTGTGTGTTTATGAAAATAGCAAGGATGGTTTGCAAGTTTATCAAGTAACTAGAAGCATCTACCTACTCAAAAGTCTTTCCTACACATTTTTATTCCTTTGACATTGGTGATTTACCATTGTATTTGGTAAACAACCCTATCTTTGGATGTTAAACGAGACGGGTGTGGGTCATTGTATGACCATGATAACAATATTGCCAAGTATCTTAGCAAGTTTTAAGGGACCAAGATCATTTGTTTTTAGGCAACCAAGATAGCGTCATCGAGGGACTATGATCTTTTATTTTGTATTGTTTTGCCAAGATACCTAGCATGCATACCATGGCCATGTTTTAAGGCAACCAAGTGGGTGAAACCCTAGGGGTGCTTGTGTGCAATGTGTTGTCATTTTTCATGCATTTTTGTCTTGTATTAAGTCATGCTATTTGTTTTGATTTTTGGTCTTTGCATACAAAACCCTAGTTTACTATCATGGTATATGAAAGCAATAAATTGTGTAAAGTAAATCTAAATTATTATAACAATATTATGGGGAGGGGTACAAGTTTTGAATAGGGGGATATTGCTCAAAATAAAACCCTAAAACTATTACAACCAAATTGAATTTATTGTACAAATAAATAAATAAACAATATTCAAATATGCAATAAAATGTAAATATGCAAAAAAATGTTTTTGTATTAATTTATGTATGTAAAAATAAATTTATTTAAGTCTTAAAAATAAGAAAAATAAACTGATTATTTTTGAAAGGGTGAAAACCCTAATTTTTGATTTAATAGAAAATAGTCTATATTATTTATTTTGTTCATTTTTGTTCAAGAAAAAATAATAATAATATATACAAAAATGTTTAAAAATTGAATATTGTATGAAAATATTATTTTAAGTGTATAAATAATAAAGATAAAAAGGTATGATATTTTAATATTATTTACAAGTTTATTCAAGAAAATAAATTCTATTAAACCTAATAAACTATTTATTATGCAAAAAAAAATAAAAATAAAAATATGATGAAATACCAAAAATAAAGAAAATATTTTGTGATTTTAAATGTTCAGAAAAAATAAATAAAAGTCAGAAATATGAAATATGCCAGAAAATACAAAAAAAAATATAAAATAAAAGGTCAGGGGGGTGCAGAAGTAAAATGGGGGGTGTGAAGAGCAGCAAGCCCAAACGCCAGGCCCAAGCCAGCCTTCATCCCTGACCTTCGTCTTCGCGCGCGTGCCCTGCTTCAGTTTAAATCCTGTTCTCTCTATTCTTTGCACAAAAACAAAATCTTGCAACATGAAACTTGTAGCATTTTTTATCACGATTCCAATGATATAAAAAACGTGACCTAACTCTAAAAGACCAAGGAGAATTTTAATGGCCCTAATTTCTGACCTAAAATTTTCAGCATGTTCAACATCCAAATACTCTTAGCTCAGTTAATATAAATGAAATCTAAGCATATGTACAGCTTAAGCATGTTGAGGACTACATTTTTGCTTCACAAACCTAAGCTTAAAGATGCCTAAATAGAGAGATAGAAACTTGACAAATACCTTGTTCAGTTGAGTTTAGATATAGCAATGTGGGCACTTTAAGTGAGGCTTGAAGACCTTGTGAGCTTGCTTGAAGTTCCCTCAAGCTTTCCCAATGCTCAGCTTGCCTTGAAGTTGCTTGAATCTCCTTGTAGAAGTCAACCTGCAAACTTGCAAAGTGAAAATAGTGAAGTGTGAAACTGAGCTCACAGTTGCTGGACAGGGACCTGGATAGTTCAGGTGTGTTGTAGGGAAGATGTTTGAAGGGTTGGAAGGCAAAACGCACGAGCCAATTTCAAAATGGCTTAAGTTCTGCATATGATGCCCTATTTGGGCAAAAAAGTGGGATTTTTGTGTTTTAGGGTGTTTGAGAAGTTATGAAATCTTCTCTTAGGCTTGCAATAATATTATGAGGTTGTTTCAAATGATCCAAAGCCTTGCCTTTATTAGATGGACCAGTTGTGTGGATTTTTGCAAGTTTGCTTGCTTTTGAAGAAAAGGTGAAGTGACAAAGCCAAAGGCCTGTACAGGCTAGCTCAAGGTCTGATGAGAGTTGGTACAAATTGCCTGATATTTGTGGATATTGTTTGCAGCAAGAGATTAGGTCCATGGCTCAAGATAAACAAAGTTGGAAAAAGCAAGCTTTACCAAAGTAGCAATGTGAACTTTATGCCATTTTTTGGATTAATTCAATGTACAAAGCTTCAAAGATCAGAATAAGACCTTTATCCATTGTGTTTGCATTAAATTAAGGAATGTAGAAATGATTAGGACATGTATTACGAAGTACAAGCAAGTTTGAAACTGATTTGCAACTTGTACCAATGTGAAAAATGCCTTGGACAAAAGTGATAATTTGCCATTTTCATTTCTTTGATTCTCCTAACCATAAATGATCTTGGAGAGTTTTTTGACATTTTGGAAAGCTTGTAACATGCTCTACAATCCATCTTTAAAATGAATTTTGATATTCCCCTTGTAACTAGGTGAAAAGTTGCCATGAAGTTAGGTCAAAAATCTGCCTAAACTAGGGCAAAATTTCACTAAGTTAAAAAGTTTATGGACCCTTGTTCATAAAATCATAACTTGAGATCCAAGCATCTTTTGGGAAAACTTTGTGAATAAAAGTTGTATATTTTTTTGAGGACTACAACTTTAATGTTGGAAGTTTTCTTTTAATCCAATTGCATCATGGTGAAAAAGTTAGGAAAAGTTGGGGAAAAATAAGAAATTTTCATAACTTAGAAAAATTCTAAGTTATGAAATATTCCAAACTTAAACCCTAATTTCCAAATTTAAGTTTCTTGGTGAAAAAGTTTCATGTTTTGACACATCTTGATGAAATATGACCCTTGGTACTTGATTTTGACCAAAAAGTCAAAGTTTGACTTTTAAGTGTACAATTGATTTTTTATCAGTTGACTGGAAAATTCATCTGTCAATCCAATGCATTTGAGATCTTTTAAACCTTGTGATTAGGTCAAGATGATGCTATTGAGTCCTTTAAATCATTCTTGAACCCAATTGGTCATTGTCTAGGTCAAAAATCAGAAATTGCCCTTTCTTAGTCAAAACACTAATTTTGACCATTTTGCCCTTTTGATGATCTGATCAAATTTCTTGAGGAGTTGTGGTCCAAACTTGATCAAATGGTTCATAGGAGCCTAGAATTTTGATGTGGATAAAAAATTATGAGGTTTGACTATAAATTGGCCATGGTTGACTTTTTCCCCAATATAGTTGATTTTTAGGTCAACTATCCAATTGACTGGGCAAAAAAGTGATTCAAGGCTTGAAACTTGGTATGAGCAATCTTAGAGGTCCAACATGAAGTATGAAAGTCACATGAGGCATTGGAAGTCCAAAAATCCCTGTGCAAACTCAAACCCTAATTTCAGGTCATCGATGCAAGGAGATGTCTTAAATTGAGCAAACCTTAATCTGGTCTTGAGTCCAAGAAGTCCTGTGAGGAGAATCTTGATAAAATGAGAGGACAAATTTTGGGGTACAACATAATGCAACAATGGTGTTCTTAGATTTAGAATACATGGGATCACTATGATGATCCAAACCTGTTCAGAGACATCTTAGAAGTATGTTAGTAACTGGCTTAAAACAAAACAAAATTAAAAATATGAATTTTGCAAGAATGTGAAATCGATATGCCATGCGATGGGGTTTCATGTGTTTTGGAACATCAAAATTGACCCAGCCTTAATCTGTATGATTGTTAGGAGTGAATGGGATGGCTGCTTTGTAATGGAAGGGTTTGTAACAAGGGTTTGAAAATTTTAGGGTTCTTGAATTTCTTTGATCTTTTTTGACAAGTTTGTGAGGTAAGGGTTTCGTGTCCTTGTTTGTATGAAAAGAATGAGATTATATAATGAAAATTAGGGAAAATATATGGGTTTGGTATTTGTAAGAAAGGCCTATGTATTTTATTTTATTTATTTTGCATTATTAATGAATAAATCAAAAATAATTAAAATAATTAAAATAATTAAAATAAAAATAGTTCAAGGGGTGTAAGAACAAGATTTGAGGTGTATGAAGAGTATAATACACGTTTGGACTTTAAACCATGGCCCAATAGCCCAAAACATCAAGCTTGCTTACTTTGAACTTCTTGTATTTGCTCAAAATTTCCCAACTTGAATTGGTCATAAATCTCTCAATTTTCATCTTTTGAAGGTGATCTTGGACTTTTTGTAAAGCTCAATGTCCTCTAAAATCTCTATGTTGATCATTTTTATTCTTTTGAATATTTATCTTGATGTAAGTTGCCTTAACAAAAAGTGTCTTTTTGTTAACTTTTGAAATGACCTGTAATGTATTGACTCATATCTCTTAAATGAAGCATTTTTTGGACTTGAGCTTAGATATACAAAGTTGTAGAGAATTGAATTTCTTTCAAAATGAGATTTTGTTGGGGGAAAACTAATGAAGCATGTGAAAGTTATGCTTGGTTAAAGTTTAGTTGACTTCTCCTAAGGAAACCCTAATTTGGCAACTTTTGAATTTTGATGATTTGAGGGATTTTCTTGAGGAATCATAATTAAACCTTGATCAGATGATGAATATGACTCCAAAATGTTGATGTTGACCAAAAATATTGAAGTTTGACTGTATGTTGACCACAAATGACTTTTTACCCAATAAAGTTGATTTTCAGTCATTTGAGCCATTGACTGAGCAAACTTGTGATGCAAGGCTTGAAACATGGTATGAGAATCCTTGGGGACATATGAATAACCATGCAAACCACTTGAGACATTGGAGTTCCAATCTTTCTTGAGAAATATAAAACCCTAGTTGTGGACCCATTGCTTAGGAGGAGAGTTTGTCTGATCTATTCTTAGGAAACCTTGAGAAAATGAGGACCTTAGGAGAATGTCTTGAAGAAATGGGAGGGAAATTTTGGGGTACAACAACTGCTCCTGTTCAATCTTCTTAAACCTAAAGAGTTAGATTATCATGTCTGCTATTCGTGACTTGAAGGTAGAAGATGATTGAACACTTAAGTGCCCAGATATTTGCACTCGCGTGTGTAGGCAATAACGTTGTTGGTTGATAATATTTCTTGAATAAGCTTAAAGATGCCATTCGGAGAGGTGACGGAGATTGGCTTATAGATTCCATCCAAAGTAACTATTGATAGAAGTATCAGAATGAGTTTACGCTTGACTGTATTTGAGGATTTCTTTTCAGAACGAATCTATCCAATCCTATCTGAGAGAAATGCTTTTCGGAATGAATCTCTTAAGGAAATTCTTTTTTAGAAGGATGCTCTGAAGGGAAGTGTTTTTCATGTAGATAGTCTCCCCGTCCTATTTCGGGAATTAATCTTTGCTCAGTCATATAGATAGTTTCCCTGTCCTATTTCGGGAGTTAATCTTCAACCTATTCATGTAGATAGTCACCCCGTCCTATTTCGGGAATTGATCTACAATTTGTTTATGTTGGTAAAGTTGTCCTGTTTCGGGAGTTCATACCACTTGGTGATAAAGATAGTCACCCTATCCTATTTCAGGAATTGATCTTCATCTGGCCATAAAGATAGAAATTTAGTTTCCTCGTCCTGTTTAGGGAGTTAATCTTTGCTCGGTTGTATAAATAGTTCCCCATTCATGTTTCAGAAGGTAATCTTCAACCTGTTCATGTAGATAGTCGCCCAGTCTTATTTCGGGAATTAATCTAAAATTTGTTTCTGTTGGTAAACCCGTCCTGTTTCGGGAGTTCATACAACTTGGTGATAAAGATAGTCGCCCCGTCCTGTTTCGGGAATTGATCTTCATCTGGACATAAAGATAGAAAGATAGTTTCCCCGTCCTGTTTCGGGAGTTAATCTTTGCTCAGTTGTATAGATAGTTTCCCCGTCCTGTTTCAGGAGTTAATCTTCAACCTGTTTGTGTAGATAGCCGCCCCGTCCTGTATCCAGAATTGATCTACAATTTATTTGCACAGATAGTTTCCTTGTCTTGTTTCAGGAATTAATTTGTGTCTGGTCATACAAATAGTTGCCCTGTCTTGTTTCAGGAATTAATCTATGACCTGTTTGAAAATTGTTGATGATATTCAGCTATTTATAGACTTTATCTGAAAAGATAAAGAGTTAGTTGTATACAATGTCATGATGTATGAAATGCATTGTGTAATGATGTTCTAAATGAGAATGTGCTATATGCGTTTTGTATGCATATGCTATGATATTTGTATATGGTGTATGATTGTGAAATGTCGTTGAAGTGTATTGGTAGCTTTGTATAACATCTCTGACTGGGGAAAATAAATCCCTAACTGTTACTGGGGATGAAGAATATGCGTAATCTTCAATCTTGTCTAGAATTTCTCCATTGGGAATTCCTACTTTCTGTTCGAGGAAACACCGCTGGGGAATTTGATTTCTGCTTAGGGAGTAGAGTTCAAGAACATTGGTCGTTCATCACTCTACTAGGGAGTTTAATTCTTATACATCCTTATTGGTAATAAAAGAGATGAATAACCTTCAGAAGTGCCGTCTGACCGGGTTTCTGATATGGATGTCGACTCGTATGGGGAGGATAAAGTTAACCAATATCGAGTCCGGTTTCAGATTTCGTAGCAAGTCTCTGGGGATAATGGTTTGGACTGCCCTTTTCTAGAGAGAGAAATTTTTCCGGTGATTTGTAGTAGTCAAAGGGATAGACTCAAGCTGGGGAGACTGTATCATGTTGGGTAAATAAACCCTGTTGGGGAAATAAACCCTGTTAGGGAAATAAAACATGTTGGAGGAATATATCCTACTGAGGAAATGAGCCCTGCTGGAGAAGAGAATTTCATAGAGGATTTTGTTGTTTTGGAGAAATAAACTCAGCTGGGGAAGAGAATTCCTTTGAACTATGCTGATGTCATAATCTCTGACAAAGATTGGGACTCCGTAGGTTGGCGACATTGTCGGGGAAAAGATCCTACTCCTTTGTCTGCTAGGGGATCTGTTGGTGAGTATGATTAGGGTATTGCTGGAAGATGTCCCAATTCTTGTCTTAAGGCATGTTAGACTTGCGGGGAAATTTATCTTTGTTGAAGGCAAGCTTGTGAAGATAACTCCGGGGGGATAATCCCATGGAGGTTGCTCTGTGGGGATTTGCAGATGACTTGAAAATTATCCCAACTCCTAGAGTCTTTAATAAATACTATATTCCTGTTTTTATACATATATTTGTTAACAATAATCATATTCATATGCATATGTTCATTCAATTTATTCACTGAACGTTTTTGCGAACAAAACAGAAGAAAAAAATTTGAATTTTGAAATTGTATTTAGGTTGATAGTTTGCCTATAAACAAGTGATTGTTGTATAAAGAGACAGAAGTCCTAGTAAGAGGAAATCGTCGTGAAATGAAAGGAGTACAAAACATATAGTTATGTATAAATTATCTCGTCAAGTTTCAACTCTGCTATTGCCCATATGTCTTAGAGCATCTCATCCCTTACTGTTGGAAGAAGTTGATTGAATTAATCGGCACCATTTGAACTTGATGTGGGTAATAAAGTTGGTTGTAAGTGATCCAAAGGGACATAGTCGTACGCTTTAATCTCTAATTTTTGCCTGGACCGCCCTTTCGGGTTTTCAGTCCACCAGGATACCCTTTTTTTCCCAAGCCACCTTTTCAGGTTTTCGACTTGTCGGGTGTATAGTCTTTTGTATGTATATATATATATATATATATATATATATATATATATATATATATATATATATATATATATATATATATATATATATATATATATATATCCCTGAATTTTTCCCGAACCCTTTTGGTTCGCTGGGATGCCTTTATTTTTTCCTAGGCTAGTCAACCTAGCGGGTCGTTTTTTATGCGTAGTATCTTTTAACTATATTCGCATTCACAGGGTGTGGAAGATCTTCACCGCCAATAGTTGTAAGTATCATAGTGCCACCCAAAAATATCTTTTTGATTACAAATGGCCCTTCGTAGGTGGGATTCCATTTTCCCCTGGGATCACCTTGTAGTAGGACGATGCGCTTTATTACCAAGTCCTCAGCCTGATATACTCGATACTTGAATTTCTTGTTGAAGGCTTTGATCATACATTTATGATACATCTGACCAGGACAAAAAACCGCAATCCTTTTCTCATTAATTAAATTCAACTGGTCCAGCCTAGTCTGAATCCATTCGTCTTTGTCTAAATCCGCATCTTTCATAATTTTCAGAGAAGGAATTTGAACTTCAACAGGTAGAACAACTTCCATACCATATATCAGATAGAATGGGGTTGCCCCAATTGAAATACGTACTATAGTGTGATAACCATGAAGAGCAAATGGTAACATCTCGTGCCAATCTTTATTCATCACCATCATCTTCTGTATAATCTTCTTAATGTTCTTGTTGGCGGCTTCCACTGTGCCATTCATCTTTGCTCGATATGGAGAAGAGTTGTGGTGCTTAATCTTGAACTGTGTGCAGAGTTTCGTGATCATAGTGTTATTGAGATTTTTAACCATTGTATGTGATAATCCTCTCAGGGATGACATACTAATATATAAGATTATGCTTAACGAACCGGGCAACAACGTTCTTGTTAACGGAGGCGAACGAGGCCGCTTCAACCCACTTTGTTAAATAATCAATGGCAACAAGGATCAAGAGATGTTTGTTGGAAACAGTAGGTTTGATCTCTCCAATCATATCAATGCCCCACATTGCAAATGGCCAAGGAGCTATCAAGATATTCAGTGATACTAGAGGTACATGTACTTTATCAGCGTAGATTTGACATTTGTGACAAGTTCTTGAATGGTGGTGACAGTCGGTTTACATAGTCGACCAATAGTAACCCGCTCTTAGAATCTTATTAGCCATAGTATGTCCATTGGAATGAGTACCAAAGATATCTTCGTGCATATCTTCCATAATTTTCTCTGCTTCCTTCTTGTCTACACAGCGAAGCAGAGTCGAATCATGATTGCGTTTGTACAGAACCTCGCTACTTAGGAAGAACTTGGCTGAGAACCTCTGTAGGAATTTCCTGTTGTTGATAGATGCCCCCTAGGGGTACTCTTGAGCCTCAAGGTATCTTTTCACTTCATGAAACCACGACTTCTCTTCTACTCCATCAGTGTCAACTTTATAGCAATGTACAGGTTCGTCTAACCTCTCGCTGGTAATTAGAGGAGCCTCGTTATCCCACCTAATCTTAAACATAGATGAAATGGTAGCCAATGCATCTTCTAGCTAATTCTCTTCTTGGGATGTGCTCAAAAGTGATCTCCTCAAAATATGGGATTAAGGTCAAGTCATGTTCTCTATAAGGAATGAGATTTGTGTGCTTAGTATCCCATTCTCCCTTGATTTGACTGATTACCAGGTGTTGGCTCCTAAATTCGACACCCTTGTTTTTATTAATATAAACCATTAATCATGAGGGATGGTTTCGACCAGCTGATTCTGTTGAAATGCCAATCAGAAGATGGCAAGGTACTTAGAGAATTTCTTCTAAGTAAGAATCTTGTTGCCTTCGACGTCGAAGGTGCTTCTCGACAGAGGTATTCGACGCTCAGAGTGGAACGGTTTGAGATTCAAATGTTTGGAGGGAAAACGGTTCCCAACGGTTACCAAGTGCAACGTGCCAAGATCTGGAGCGTCGAATGTTGTGAGCGTGCCAAGTGGAGTCATCTCGAAGCAGCGTAACTGCCCGACGGTTACCTGAGATGTGTTTAGTATAAATATTAGTTGTTCACGCAGTTTTTCACGTGTGTTCACAATTATATACAAGTCACTCATATAGATTCAAGTACCTAGTGTGAGCGAAAGAATTGTTGAGAATGTATGTGTGAAACACCATTTTAATTAATCAAAGTCATTTATTTTCCAGAACTTTACTGCCTCTTCATTTACTTTTCCAGTCGAAGCCCTTTATTTAAAGCTTTCCTTTATTCTATCAACTTTTCTTCATGCAATTTACATAAATTGTCTTTATTTTCTTGTCATTAACCATCATTAAACTTAGTCAAAAAACCCCAAAATCAACCATGTCTTAGGATCAATCTGATCGATCCTGCGAGTCACCAAATAAGTAACCTTTTGGAAGATCAGCGGTTGTTTACCAATTCCCACGGTAACCAAATTGGCACACCCGGTGGGACCTTGTGTTGATTTTGAAATTTAACCTTTTTATACAGAATATCATCTTTTTCGAGAAGTATTGCATGTTATTGAGAAGTGGTAGAATATACACTAACAATACCAATACTGCCAGAAGAAGAGAAGCGATGGCGAATCCGCCAAACAATAACGAAATCCCACAAACGAATGTGGGAACAACGGTTATCCCAACCGTAAGTGAAGCGCTAACCGCTGGTTCAACACCAACAGTAACGGTCACAACAACGGGGCCATTACCTCCGTTCACTGGCCCCAGAGTGCCTTTGAGAACTCCCCCACCAAGGGGAAATCCAGGGACTAGGCCTTATGTTCCCCCAGGATTTATGACAGGCGGTCCAAATTGAGAACCACTCTATGGCATGCTAACGTCTGAATTGGCTAGCCTGACGAACGCTGCGTCCACTTTTTCAGACCCTTTAGTGAGTGTCTCTTCGCCACTCCAAGGTTCTGGAGTTGGTATGGCAAACAGAAATAGGACCCAACTCTTAGGAGGAACGTCCCAAGCAGCGCATGGCCTAACAAATGCCTCGACAGTAGTCTTGAGGCAACAAATGGACGAAAGCAACCATGATATGGTTCAAATGTTGGCACAAACTTTAAGTACAGTGTTGAATCCTCTAATACAAAACACCACCCAGTCGAATCAGCAGGTGACAGCGCAAATGACGCGTCTGGCTGATTTCTTTGGGGTACCCCAACCTATTCGACAGCCCCAAAGGGCGCAAATAAGGGGAAACCAATGTATACTTTTAGAGGAAGAAACCACTATCAACCAAGTCCAGCAGCCTGTCGAAGAAAACCTTAGGACACGATTGGAGAAGCCTGTCGAAGAACCTAGGGTCATAGCCCCAGAGGTAAGGATAGTCAACAGAAACCAAAATCCTGACGAAGTAGTTCAGCATATCCAATACCAGAATATGGGTTTGGAAAATAACCTGGCAGCCATGATCGAAAGAATCATGACGCAAAATGGGATGAATATGGGCTTTCATAGACCCAACTTCACATCCCCACTGTCAGAATATGTGTTACAAACAGACTTACCTCCTAGATGTAAAGTCCCTAAGTTCACTAAATTCTCAGGAGACACGACAGAATCTACTGTCGAACATGTGGCGAGATACTTGATCGAAGCAGGAGATATTTCAAACAACGAAAACCTGAGGATTAAGTATTTCCCAAGTTCTTTAACAAAGAACGCGTTTACTTGGTTCACAACTCTCCCCCCCCAATTCGATCCATCATTGGACCCAGTTGGAGAGATTGTTCCATGAGCAATTCTACATGGGACAAACCAAGATAAGCTTGAAAGAATTGGCCAGTGTAAAGAGACGTTTCACTGAACCTATAGACGAATATCTAAATAGGTTTAGGTTGCTCAAAGCAAGATGCTTTACGCAAGTGCCAGAACATGAGTTAGTCGAAATGGCCGCAGGCGGCTTAGATTATTCCATTAGGAAGAAATTAGACACTCAATACCTGAGAGACATGGCCCAATTGGCCGATAGAGTTCGACAGGTAGAACGCCTTAAAGCTGAAAAAGCCAAGGCGACAAAAACTCACAAAAGAGAGAGGATAGCGTATGTCGAAATGGATGATGAGGATCCAGAAACCTTCGACGAAACTATAACCGTCGAAGAAAGCAAGGTCGATTTAGCGGAACTGAAACAAGGGCCACCATACTCTTGCAAACTGTTAGTCCCCTCAAGTGGAAAAAATCCCACTGGTCCGGAAAGGACCAATGATAGGTTCCCCAAAAAGATTTATAATTTTGATATTACAAAATATGATGAAATCTTTGACTTACTTGTAAAAGATGGCCAAATGATAGTACCCCCGGGGGTAAAAGTGCCTCCTCTTGATCAAAGAAAGAAGACAGGCTTTTGTAAATATCATAATTTTCTAGGCCATAAAACATCTCAATGTTTTCTTTTCAGGAATCTCGTGCAAGACGCTATCGAAGAAGGGAGGTTGAAGTTTGCTGACAAGACCCCCATGACGGTGGACTCCAACCCTTTGTAGGCTGAAGCCCATTATGCTGAACCTTTAGAGGTGAACGTGATCGAGGCATCCAGAAGCCAGTCGAAGAGGACAGGAATAACCATGGTCGAAGTCACTAAGGATCATGTCAACATGCCAATCTTTGGCAGTTTTTTCTGGGAATCTATCTAGAAAAACAATTGAAACGGTCCAGAAAGCGGTCGAAAGCCCAAAGATGGAGATAGTTGGAGCCCAAAAATCTGGAACAAAACCCAGTTCTTACTTGGCTGCAGTTCAAGGCCAGACGGAGGACTTGGAGATTTAGATGAAGCAGTTGACTCTTGCCACCAAAGACACCATGAATGTCAACATGGTCGAAGTCTCTGAACCAAAAGCATCAAAGGAGGCCATTAGGCAAGAACAAGCAAACAAAACTGCTTTCCCTCGGGAAAATGAAAATCTGGCAGAATTCCTGCAAAGATGCCAGAAAAAGAAGTCAGAAGTGATACTGTGTCCTCGATGCAGCTCGATCTTCGACAAAAAAGCTGCTGAACATATTCAAGGTGTAAGAGCAGCAAACAGAAAAAGGGAAAGTGTTGATACTCGACATGACCCCAGAAGAACCCACCAAAAGGGTTCAAATCAAGAAAAGAGGCCACTGACTTTCAGGCCTGCAACCAATGTGCCAGTTGATACATGGTACAAAACATCTGGTCGAAAGAGGCCAAGCGAGGAAAGATGGCACTCCTTCGAAGTGCCAAGAGGTTCATCTTTTATACATAAGAAAGAACCTCAGGTTGCTACTCCTAAAGTGACCCAGGTATCAAGCAACTACAAAGGGAAGAATCCCATGTCTCGATCTAAATGGAGGAGATACCAGAGGCGACGAAAAGCTGAGAGGGAAGCTGCTAATGAACCAAAGGCAGAATCAAGTTCAAATGTTCCTCAGAGAAAGCAGAGGAAGCCTCTGGAAAGACAACCAGTGACCAATAGGCTAGTCTAGCCTAACCAGGGTGAAGTTGATAACGAAGATGGCTCTGAGTCTGATGACACCCTAGATATCATGGTGAACATAGTCTCAATTTTGCCAAGAGAGTTCAACCGCCAGGTGGAGGTCGAAACAAGCGATTGGGAAGTTGAACAAGAAATGGCCAAGCATAGGCCAGTGTGCTATTTCGTCATGGATAATGGCGCTACTGAAGAGCAGAATGGGTTCTTCGAACCTCCTACAGAGGCGATGAAAAATCACCTTAAGCCTTTATTTATAAGGGCTAAACTCGAAGAAACCACAGTAAATAAGATCTTGGTAGACTGTGGGGCAACCATCAACATCATCCCTCACTTTATGCTGAGAAAAATAGGCAAGAGTGATGAAAACATCAAGCCTCACAACATGGTCCTGTCGAATTATGAAGGCGGCATAGGGACCACTATGGGTGTGATCCAACTGGACATCAAGGTGGGATCCATCCTTCGACCAACTATTTTTATGGTCATATCGGCCAAACCAAATTATAATCTTTTGTTGGGCCGTGAATGGATACATGGTGTTGGAGCTGTACCATCATCAATGCACCAGAGGTTGCTACTATGGCGTCCTGATGGAATGGTCGAAAACATAGAAGCGGATCAAAGCTATTACCTCGGCGAAGTAAATCACCTAGGGATGGTAGACTTCGACAAAAATCTGGCTCACATTGGGCCATGCCCAACACCTGACTTCGACTTGGCGCCAGCGCCAAATACTTTTTGTTCCTTATACCTGCACCCTGAGCATGGTTTTCAATGGGACAGAGAAGACTTGTGCCACATTGACTTTAGTGGGTTAACTGATATCCAGCCAACTGGTTGGGGAAGTGAATTCAGTGACAATGACTGAGTCACAATCATTGCACCGAATTTCGGCTTACGTAGCCGAAACAAGGATGATAACGGCTCTCGAAGCCGAAGTAAAATACATGGCCACACAGGCCAATGATCAAGAGTTACCTTCTGGTCCTGGAAAGGATTTCGACCCAGAACCTTCTGATATCATGCCAGAAGGAATGCAGGAACAAAGGCTCGACGCTATCTACGACGATGAGCCTTTGGGATTCGAAAAGGACCCCTTAGAGAACAACATCAAAATGTTAGCGATGGATCCTTTAGAAGAAATCAACTTGGGCGAAGGGTTAGAGAAAAAGCCAACTTACATTAGCGCAAAAATAGACCCATAACTCAGGTTGGAAGTGATCCATTTGTTAAAGGAGTTCAAGGACTGCTTTGCATGGGATTACGACGAAATGCCTGGTCTCGACAGAGGATTGGTAGAACTTCAGTTGCCAATCAAACCTGGGAAGAAGCCAGTCAAGCAAAGTCCAAGACGCTTCGCTCCAGAAATATTGTCGAAGATCAAAACGAAAGTCGAAAGACTGCTGAAGTGCAAATTCATACGAGCTACGAGGTATGTCGAATGGATTGCAAACATTGTGCCAGTGATTAAGAAAAATGGTACATTGAGGGTGTGCATAGACTTCAGAGATTTGAATGCTGCTACACCCAAAGATGAATATCCTATGCCTGTGGCGGAAATGCTAGTCGATTCTGCCGCTGGCTATGAATACTTGAGTATGCTCGACGGTTATTCAGGATATAATCAAATATTCATTGCTGAAGAAGATGTGTCGAAAACAGCTTTTCGATGCCCTGGGGCTTTAGGCACTTACGAATGGGTAGTGATGCCTTTTGGCCTAAAGAACGCTGGGGCAACATATCAGCGAGCAATGAACTCTATCTTCCATGATTTTATTAACACTTTTATGCAAGTATATATTGATGACATTGTTGTAAAATCTGTTTCCAGGAAGAACCATATAGACCACCTTCGACAATCATTCGAAAGAATGAGAGAACATGGTCTGAAAATGAACCCTTTGAAGTGTGCATTCTATGTAAAAGCTGGAGATTTCTTGGGCTTCGTCGTCCACAAGAAAGGAATCGAAATCAACCAGAACAAGACGAAGGCAATTCTGGAAGCGAAAGCGCCAGCGAACAAAAAGGAACTGCAATCTCTGCTAGGCAAGATAAATTTCTTGAGGAGATTTATATCTAACCTAAGTGGGAAAGCTCAAGCCTTTTCACCCTTACTTCGATTGAACAAAGAAAGATTCGAATGGGGGCAAGAGCAACAAGAAGCCTTCGACAAAATCAAAGGGTATCTCACAAAGCCACCTATTTTGGTGCCTCCTTGCATCAACAGGAGTATGAGATTGCACATAGCTGCATCCGACAAAACTTTGGGAAGCATGTTAGCCCAAGAAGATGAAAATGGAGTCGAAAGACCCATTTACTATCTTAGTAGAGTTTTGAACGATGCAGAAACTAGATATAGCGAAGTTGAAAAATTATGTCTATGTCTTTATTTCTCTTGTACAAAGCTCAAACAATATATAAAACCAGTTGATGTGTATGTTTCGTCTCATTTTGATGTTTTCAAGTACATGTTGTCGAAACCCATCCTGCACAGCCGAATTGGCAAGTGGGCGCTAGCATTAACTGAATACTCCTTGACCTTTGTGCCTCTTAAGGCAGTGAAAGGACAAGTGGTGGCAGACTTTATAGTTGACCACTCAATCTAGGTTGAGAGTATCAATTATGTGGAGATAGAGCCTTGGAAATTCTACTTCGATGGTTCCAGCCATAAAGATGGAACAGGAGTAGGAGTCTTGATTATTTCTCCAGAAAAAATTCCAACAACATTCAAGTACAAGATATCAGGTACTTGTTCGAACAATGAGGCTGAGTACGAAGCTCTAATTACTGGCCTTGAGATATTGTTGGAATTGGGGGCAACTCGAGTCGAAATAATGGGAGACTCAGAGTTAGTCATTAAGCAAGTCACAAAAGAATATAAGTGCATAAGAGAAAATCTTATTATGTACTTTGTGATAGCAAATCGTTTATTGAAAAAATTCGAAATGGTCAACATTCGACACATACCCAGATTGGAAAATCAAATAGCCAACGATTTGGCACAAATTGCATCTGGGTACAAAATTTCAAAAACGAGATTACAAAGAGAAATCGAAGTTCGAGAAAAAATAAAAGCAACTTGTCTGTCACCAACAGATTTGAAATCGACAAGACAAGGGTATGCTGATCAAAGGAACTTCGAAATTTCGTTCATAGACAATTTATCAGAGCAAGATTGGAGGAAACCCATTATGGATTATCTACAAAATCCAGCAGCTTCGACAGAACGAAAAATAAAATATAGGGCGTTGAGTTATGTACTCATGGCTAATGAGTTATTTAAAAAGACGCCTGAAGGGGTATTGCTAAAGTGCTTAAGTGAAACTGAAGCATACATAGCCCTTTCGACTACGCACGCTGGAGCATGTGGGGCTCACCAAGTGGGCCATAAGATGAAATGGTTGTTGTTTCGACAAGGACTATACTGGCCCACCATCTTGAAAGATTGTGTCGAGTTCGCGAAGGGTTGCCAAGAATGTCAAGTCCATACAGGTATCCAACATGTACCAGCAAGCGAACTTCACTCAATAGTGAAACCTTGGCCCTTTAGAGGATGGGCGTTGGACCTCATTGGAGAGATTCGACCAACATCATCAAAGAGCCAGAAGTATATATTGGTAGGCATTGATTATTTCACTAAGTGGATCGAAGCTATTCCCTTAGTCAGTGTAGACCAAGAAAATGTCATTGAATTTATTCAAAAGAACATTATCTTTAGATTTGGAATCCTTGAAACTATAACAACTGATCAAGGATCAGTTTTCACCGGTCGAAAGATGCAGGAATTCGCTCAAGAAACAAGCTTTAGACTCCTAACGTCAACACCTTATTATGCACAGGCAAACGGTCAAGTCGAAGCAGCGAATAAAATAGTGATTGGCTTGATAAAAAAGCATGTTAGGAAGAAGCCAAAAAATTGGCATAAGACGTTAGACCAGATCTTGTGGGCCTGTCGAACGTCCCCAAAAGAAGCCATAGGTACAACACCGTATCGGCTAACTTTTGGCCATGACGCAGTGTTGCCAGCGGAAATTTTTCTTCAATCTGCAAGGGTTCAGAGACATCATGATATCCCCTCCGAAGTTTATTGGGATATGATGTTAGACGAACTAGTAGATTTAGACGAAGAAAGACTACGCGCTCTCGACCTACTAAGGATTCAGAAGAAAAGAGTAGAAGACTCTTACAATAAAAAAGTGAAACCTAAGGCATTCTCGCCTGGAGAATTAGTTTGGAAGGTGATTCTCCCCATGGATCGAAGGGATCAAAGCATGGGAAAATGGTCACCCAAATGGGAAGGACCATTCAGAATTATCCAAACTTTTTCTGGTGGAGCTTATGAAGTCAAAGAGTTAGGTGAAGATAAAAGGCTCTTGAGAGTAAACGGAAAATATTTGAAAAAGTATAAACCCATGCTCCAAGAGATCAAAATAAATAGCAAGTAATGACTAAATTAACCATAAATAGCCAAGATGGAAAATTTTATAAGAATTAGCCAAAATGGCTATATTGTCAAATACATATTACAATACATGGTTAATAAATAGCTGAGTAATTTAGAAGGGGATAGAATCTCTGAGTCGAAGGTACTTGGCCTGCTGCAGCTCCAGTCTTTTGTTGCACAAGGCATTCTCCTGGGCAAGCTTGGCAATTTGGTCATCGAAGGCTTGGGCTTTCTCAGCAAACTCTAGGCCTCGTGTAACTTCAGCTTGGCTCTCTGTGTCTGAAACAGTCGAGAGAAGCTCCTCCTTGCGCTTAGTATTAGCATTCATCTTGGCCTCCAGCTCTTCGATTTGCGCCTTTATAGAGGAATTGTCTCGATCTATGGAGTCAATTTCTTCTTGCTTGGATGCTTTCTGCTTCGACAACTCTGCAATTCGAGAAGTCGTCTCAGCTACCTCAGTCCAGGCAGAAGAACTTTTGCCATGTAACGCTTCGAGCTGGCTGTTGAAGCCCCTATGACGTCGATAGTCTGCTGAGACTTGACCAACAATGAAGTATAACTCCATGATAAAGCTCGAAACCTCTGGAGTCACAGCAAGCAAGTCGACTGCATTCAAAACAGCTCCCAAACAAGACGGAGCAGTGGGATCCCCCTCTAAAGCCTTCATCAGATCTTTCTTGAAGAACTGAGCCTTAACCTTCATCAAAGCCTCATCGAGAGGAGAAGTCGAAGTGGACTTCCCCGATTTAGTAGAAGCATCCTGACTAAGGTTAGATGAACTTCCCCTACTCTCGATAATGGCATTCAGGTAGCCAATGGGATCAGTTTGCTTCAAGAGTGCTAAGTCTTCTTTGGACTTAGGCTTTGTCGAGGTGGTAACCCTTACAGCAGCATTGGTTTGAGGTTGAAGTTGTTGAGTAGCGTTTGCATCGACCTGGCTCTCTTCGACCTGAAGTTCTGTAGTGCCAGCATCAGCATGATCCCCTTCGTCATGTTGTTCCTCTGACAGATCGACCACTTGAATCTCCTTTGGTTGTTGTTCTTCTGTTTCGGCATTGGCTTCATCGTTCGCCAATTCCTTCTCTTGTGGCCTTCTGTGTTCAGCAGAGTCTAGTGTCTCTGAAGTCTTTGGTGCTGAACTTTCAGTGGTCTCCTGAAAATAGAAGAGGAAGAATCTTCTGGTTTAGAAAGAGACACAATCGAACGTGAGCATCGACACCTGAGTTAAAAATGGTCAAAGAAACTACCTGCAGAGGAACTTCAGCCCCAGGGCTGGAATTATCACTTTCGACGGGTTTATTGAGCAAAACATTTAGCTCCTCCTCCGTTGGCTCTTCGATAATCACTGGAGGTGGCCTGGGTCTTCTCCCTGCAACCTTTATTCTGATTGTGGGTCGAGTCTCAGGAGAAGGAGCATCTTTCTTCAGTTTTCTCCGTTTAAGAGGAGCGGGGGGAGATTCATCCTCATCGTCACTCCCAGATTCGACCGTTAGTGCAGGTCGTTTCTTGGGTGAAGGTGCCTGAAAACCAGTTGGAGTTCGATTTAGAACGCTACATCGAAAATCAGAATGTTAAAACCAGAAGGAAATAATAAAAGTTTGGTTACCGGTGCTGAAGATTTTATCGAAGGACCTTCCCCCTGATGGCTTGTTGTAGTTTTCGCCGGTGCTGGAGGTTTTGTCAAGGGACCTCCTTCATGTTGGCCTTCTGCGGCTTTCTTTGCTGCAGGCTTTCGAACAACTGAAAGAAGACAAGTTATAATTAACAAGTTACCAGTCGAAATGGAAAGACAAAATAATTTGGAGAGTGAACGTACATTTCTTTATTTTGTCAAGGACTAGAACGAAAGACTTCTGAAGTTCGTCCACAAAATCTTTCTCGTCGAAGAACTCTTCAGCATAGTAACTCTTCCACCAGTCTTCGAAGGATGGTGAACAGAGAAAGTTAAGTTGATAGTCAAACAGTGAAAGTATTGTTCGACCGGCATACCTGCCAATATGCTTGGTGGCAGCATCCTCAGTATAGTCATTGCAAAAATATAACATTGATTTCTCCCTAGGAAAAATAGGAGAAGGAAGTGATTGAATGATACCAAACTGTCGAGAGACCAAGTTTGGTTGGTAAGCGATCAAGCTCAGGTGAGTCTTGGAGCTCTTAAAGCGCAGTGGCATTATTCTGGGTGTGAGAAATGCTTCCCACATTATAGTGTGTTCTTCGATATGAGTGTCACCTGACGACTTGGGATGGGGCCTGGTGAACCATTCTGGACCAACCTTTCGACGAGCGAAAGGAGCCATGGTCGAAGTGAATTCTTTTCTTTTTGCAAACATCAAGACGAAGTTTGCAAAAGTCTGTTGAAGCTCCAGCCCATCTTCAGTCGGGGTCAGTAGAGCTAATTTGGTGCCTTCGATACGCCTATTTGCTATCTCAGGAGCTTGCTCATTTATTTGATTTTTCTGAGGTAAGAAAGACTCGAAAGTGGCATTGAGCCACAGTTGAAGTAGCCAAAAAGGTCCTGCAAGCAACAGACTGGCTCTATTTTCGATGACCTTTAACAGAGTCGCTCCACTGCTGATCGAATCGTACAGATTCGCCAAGATTAATTCGGCCAAACAAATGTTTTGGCCATGGTGAAGCTGGGTGGCGAGGGTGACCATCTTCTTTGTCACCTGTAAAGACTTCGTGCAGAACACAAAGCGTGACAGCCAAAGGGCTAGAAACGCAATGTGCTCTACATCCGTCACATTGGCTGTCGGCCTATCATGGTAATGGTTGATATAGGTGGTATAGGTGGGTTTCGTAGCTGAGAATCCAATCTGATCCTCCGACATTTCCTCTGGGTCGAAATAATCCCCAGTTGGTCGAAGGCCGGTGATGGCAGCCACGTCGAAAAGCGTGGGTGTTAGCATTCCACAAGGAAGGTGGAAAGTAAAATGAGTATAATCCCAGAAAAGCAAAGAGGCTATCAGCATCTCAGGGGAGTAGTTGAGACCCGTCTTCGACAGCATGACTAGGTCGTATATCCCCAGGTTCTTCCAGATCGAAGCCTGGCTTTTTTCCATCTTCTCTAGCCAAGCGCTGTAGTCAGGTGTGAGGCTAGGGCTAGACCTAAAAGCCCTAACACCCCTATTGAAGAAGCGAAGATCTATCTTCTCCTTAGCGGGATCTTCGTTGTCATCTGCGGCTTTTTTAGAGCACCCAACAAGTTTGAGCGCCTCAAGCACTGGAAAGAAGTTCTTGATCTTCATGGATTCATCAATGCATGGGGATAACGGGCCAGACATGGCAAAAATTTGGTTGGAGTATCCAACCGGAATCATTAGTTGATGTGAATAAGCTTCACGATCAGCAGTTTCCAGGGGTTCAGGAACCCTTCGCTGGCCTGTAGAGGTAACTGTTGGAACAGTTGTGAAGATTTTTGGTTTAGCATTTCTAGAAGGAATGTTGGAACTAGGAGCGTTAGAGGAACCTGAAGCCATTTTTGAGTTAAGGTTAAAGGTGGAGTGAAGAACAAAGTGTTTGCAAGTTTGCAGAGATTTTGTGTTCAGCAATGAGGTTTTGAATGCAGATAGCGTGAAAAAGTCCCACAATGGGTACCTAGCGCTATTTATAGTGGTTGGGAAATCACAAAATTCGAGGCCATTTAATGTTGCAGAAGATAGTGGGACACGTGGCGCTCCTTCGCTGACATAGCTGTTCTGCAGAAACGAAAAGGTGCAGCGTGCGCCCTCGTTTTTGGGAAATTGTCATGATGACAATTTGTGAAAAGACATTGGGCACGCTAAACGCCGTACTGAGGTGACGTCTTAGGTACAGATGGAATGAGGCTTTTTCTTGGGATTGTCAGTGGTTGGTAGAAGACAAAAAGCGCACAGTTTAATTTGTGGCTAAGAATGAAGGACAGGTGTCGAATGGAATCTCAAAGAATGCCTTTTTCTTTTCAGCGTCGAAATAAGGCATTCTTGGGGGGCAATTTTTTGGCTCCTAAATTCGACACCCTTGTTTTTATTAATATAAACCATTAATCATGAGGGATGGTTTCGACCAGCTGATTCTGTCGAAATGCCCATCAGAAGATGGCAAGGTACTTAGAGAATTTCTTCTAAGTAAGAATCCTGTTGCCTTCGACGTCGAAGGTGCTTCTCGACAGAGGTATTCGACGCTCAAAGTGGAACGGTTTGAGATTCAAATGTTTGGAGGGAAAACGGTTCCCAGCGGTTACCAAGTGCAACGTGCCAAGATATGGAGCGTCGAATGTTGTGAGCGTGCCAAGTGGAGTCATATCGAAGCAGCGTAACTGCCCGACGGTTACCTGAGATGTGTTTAGTATAAATATTAGTTGTTCACGCAGTTTTTCGCGTGTGTTCACAATTATATACAAGTCACTCATATAGATTCAAGTACCCAGTGTGAGCGAAAGAATTGTTGAGAATGTATGTGTGAAACACCATTTTAATTAATCAAAGTCATTTATTTTCCAGAACTTTACTGCCTCTTCATTTACTTTTCCAGCCGAAGCCCTTTATTTAAAGCTTTCCTTTATTCTATCAAGTTTTCTTCATGCAATTTACATAAATTGTCTTTATTTTCTTGTCATTAACCATCATTAAACTTAGTCAAAAAACCCCAAAATCAACCATGTCTTAGGATCAATCTGATCGATCCTGCGAGTCACCAAATAAGTAACCTTTTGGAAGATCAACGGTTGTTTACCAATTCCCACGGTAAACACCAGGGTTGAATCCCCATATACATTCAAGAACTTAATCCTCGAGTTAATAGCAGCTCTGATGGCCATGATGCACGCTTCGTATTCAGCCATGTTGTTGGTACAATCAAAGCATAATCTGGCAGTGAAGGGCGTATGCAAACCCTGAGGAGAGATAATTACAACACCAATTCTGTTACCAAGTGCGTTAGAAGCTCCGTCGAAAACCATAGTCCATCGAGATCCTAGATCAGGTCCTTCATACGATCCAAGTTCTTCACAATTTGTAACTAGCATAATGTTCTCTTCTTGAAATTCAAAGTTTATAGATTGGTAGTCATCTACAGCTTGATGAGCCAAATGATCTGCCAGTACACTCCCTTTGATTACTTTTTGGGTGGTGTACTGAATATCATATTGTCAAGACCATTTGCCATCTGGCTATTCTTCTGGAGATATCGGGCTTCTCGAATATGTATTTGATGGGATCTATTTTAGAGATTAATAAAGTAGTATGAGTCAACATATACTGTCTTAGTCGGAGAGCAGCCCATGCTAAAGCACGACAAGTTTTCTCGAGCAGTGAGTATCTTCTTTCACAGTCGATAAACTTTTTTCTAAGGTAGTATATTGCATGCTCTTTTCAACCAGACTCATCATGCTGGCCCAATACACACCCCATTGAATTCTCTAACATTGTTAAGTACATGATTAGAGATCTTCCCTCAACTGGTGGCATCCGAATCAGAGGTTCTTGTAAGTACTCCTTGAGTTTAGAAAAGGCTATCTGACAATCGTCGTTCCACTTTACTACCTGGTCTTTCTTCAGTAGCTTGAAGATTGGCTCACAAGTAGCAGTCAAATGAGAAATGAATCGGGCAATATAATTCAGGCGTCCCAAGAAACCTCTGACTTCCTTCTCAGTATGGGGAGTCATAATTTCTTGAATAGCTTTGATCTTGTCTGGATCAACTTTAATACCTTTAATGCTAATGATAAAACCCAGAAGTTTAACGGACCTGACCCTAAATGTGCATTTGTTCGGATTCAACCTCAGCTTGTACCTCTTCAGTCTCTCAAATAGCTTGTGTAGATGGTCAATATGTTCTTCTTTAGTATGAAATCTGGCTATCATATCGTCGACATAGACCTCTATCTCGTGATGAATCGTGTAATGGAATAAAGCTACCATAGCATGCTGGTATGTGGCGCTGACATTCTTCAACCCAAAAGGCATAACCTTGTAGAAGAAAGTGCCACACTGTGTGATAAAGGTTATTTTCTCCATGTCTTTAGGCGCCATCTTGATTTGATTATATCCCGAGAAGCCGTCCATGAAGGACAATACCTTGTGTTAAGTGGTATTGTCAACCAGAACATCAATATGTGGGAGCGGAAAGTCATCTTTGGGGCGTCCCCTATTCAGATCCCTGTAGTCTACACATATATGTACCTTTTCATCTTTCTTAGGTACCGGAACTACATTTGCAACCCATTAAAGATAGGATGTCACTACTAAGAAACATGTGTTGTATTGCTTCACAATTTCGGCCTTGATATTCTCTGACATCTCGGGATGCATGCGACAAACCTTCTGTTTTATTGGAGAATAACCCTCTTTCATTGGCAGACGGTGAACCACAATATCAGTATTGAGCCCTGGCTTGTCTTTGTATGACCAAGCAACTATCTTAACATATTCTTGCAACATTTGTATTAACCTGTTCTTGACAATGTCCTCTAGGTTAGCGCCTATCTTGACTTCTTTTCTGTCTGCTTCAGTACCCAAGTTTACAATTTCAATTGGATATTCAGGTGGTTGAATAGCCTTTTCCTCTTGCATTAACAATCTAGAAAGTTCTCCAGGTATTTCATAATCTTCCTCACCTTCGTCATCGGCTTGGTAGATCGGATTTTCAAAGTCATAAGTGATAATAGCATAGTCGTTATCAACAAGATCTAGAGTGGATGTGGATATGCAATTTATTAAGTGGATGTGTGTAAGAACACATAGCTATTTGAAAATGATAATAGTAAATATAAAGACAAAGAGAGCAAAATTTGAATGCAAAATGTCTAATTTTTTATTAAATGAAAATATGTTTATGAAATGACAACCCTTAACAAATGAACCATTGTGCCCCGGGTAAGGCACAAGGCTTAAAGTCATTGTTTAAAAGTTACAAAGCCAAAAATTGAAAGCAATAAAAACTTAAATGTAGCTATTACTCCTGACTAAAGGAGATATAGGTAATGTCTTCTGCCTTCCAATTGTTAGGCATGTTGCTAATGGTAGGAAAGATCCAGCTATCAAGGTCATAATCACTGTCAGCATTTTCTATCATGTTGGCTCCGTTGTTGCAGACACGAAATGGTGGTCTTCCAGCACGAGCGTGGAGAACAGCCCTCTAACCCTCTGCAGTGAAACTCAAACCGAAATTTTCAAATGTATACAGAATGTCAGGAAGCTGACCCCAAATAGTACAACCACCTTCTTCTACAGCAGCTTTAACATCTTTCAAGGAAGCCATTATGGGTGGAACCTTGGTGACTTTGGGAATGGCAGATACGTCTTTAGTTGAGGTAGGAGGGATGACTTCAAAAGTTTGACAGGGAGTCTCAATGAATTCTCCGTCCATCTCTATATACTGGAAAGAGTTCAAGTGGATAACCATATACTCTTCTTCATCGCAGAAAGTTATAATATTTCTTTTCACAGGATATTTTAACTTCTGGTGTAGGGTCGAGATGACAGAGCTTGCCACATGAATCCAGGGGCTCCCTAGTAAGCAAGAATAAGCTGGTCAAATATCCATTACATAGAAGGTAGAATCAAAGATCTGCGAACCTACCTTGATCGGAAGATCCACTTCTCTGTGGACCATCCTCTTTGACCCTTAAAGGCTCGAACTATAATTTCACTGGGTTTCAGCACAACCCCTTCGCAATCTAGTCTGTCCAGAGCGCCTTTCGGTAGAACAACCAAAGTCTGAAGTCCGCTTTATCGCAACAACAAAATGGCACCGTTGACGGGGATTGGTTCTATTGGTTTCGGATTGCGATGATTCTTTTGTTTTTGAGTTTGGTAATTAATGTATATGTTGTATAGATATTATACATTAACTTGTATATGATATTTGTGCATATATGTGTTTTTCTTTCTTTTCACGTATTGTTGTGAATTGTCTCGTTATCGTAACGTTTGTTGTGTGGATGTTAGGAAACTTTATTTATGTTTGCGCGGTGTGATAATACCATGGCATGACGAGAGTAGGTTAGTAACTCGCACAATAAAGGCGTCAAGCTTACAACGTAAACAAGCATGTTTGTTTGTGTTCATTTTTGTTATGTGTTGGCTTGTGTTTTAACAAGTTGAACTCGGATTAGTTTTTAAATTTCAAATTTTCACTTTTCCACTTGTTAATTCAATTTTTTTCCCTTTTGTTTCGTTCTATAAAATTATGTGTTTCCGTAAGTTTGTCGTGTTTAGCTTGTGGAAGTATGTTTGTTAATGTAGTGAATATTGTAATTATTGTACATAAAGTGTGTAGGTAGTGGTGGAGTTGCATAGCAGCTGCACTAGATGTTGCTGTCTTTTTTCTACATCTAGTGTAGCGCGCTAAGTGCGCTCCAGGCCTCTTAGCGCGCTCTGCTGTGAAGAGCCAATAATTTATTTTTAATTTTTTCTTGGCTTTTATTTTTCCCACTTTCACCTAGGCTTTTAGTAGTAAATATTATTAGTATAATTAATTCTTTTGTTGTTGTTTGGACTCAATTTTGGTTCGATAGCTTGAAGTCGATTTTGGTGATTTTCCAAGTTTGGGTGTTTCAACTTGTGAATGCGTGGTAATAATTTTGTTAAAGTTTTGTACACGTTCGAGGTATGTGTTTATCACTTTATATACTTTATCATATTCATGATACTTATACTTTTTACAATTTTTATGCCATTCATTCTTTTGTATACATGTTCATTTGTGAATCACTTTAGTTCTTACCCTTTTTGTGAGGTAGCTTTCCATTGTTCATATATGCTGGAGACCACAATTCTTGTTTTAACTGGATTTTATTATGTTTAATCTTTTATTTGTGTTGATTGTATGAATGCAAGAAAGTGATCAAGGCATTTTTTTTGTTCCATTTTGAGCACAACTACCTTGGCTAAATAGTCAATTCACCTTGTGAGTGTGTGATCATTAGTAAACCCTTTGAGCTTTTTACTGATATTCATGTTGTATTTGCTAAACGCTTGTCTATGAGTATTTAGTTTCCCTTTTTGCATGGATGTTGATTCATTGTTTTCTTGAACCCTCAACCATTATTTTGGTTTGAATTTTTACCTTGCCTTAGAAAGTAGGGAGTATTCACTTTAAAGTATGGTTGAACTCAAGTTGGGGAGAAAATGATTGTGTATTTATTGGTTGATTTATATGAGGTTGAAAAGAAAAAAAATGTGAAAAAGAAAAAAATAGAAAAAGAAAGAAAATTTTGAAAAAGCCTTGAAAAAAAAAAGAAATAAAAAGAGTTGGAAAAATGTTGTGTTAATAAGTGATGGGCTTTGGTGTGAAATTTGGGATTTGAAAGAAGTTTAATTGGAATTTTGTGTTTGAATCTTTGGTGGATTCATCACTCCCTGAGGTTTAGGCATGTTTTTGTTTCGTTTAGCTTTAGGACTTATCCCTTGTTTGTTAACCAAGCCACATTACAACCTTGAAAAGCCCTTGAGATTCTTGCTTTTATATTTTTAATGTAAATTTTTGGATGAATTCATAATTTATTCTATTGTTTGCAAAATTGTGGATGAGTGAAAATACCTCATTTTTGTGTTTTTCATCTACCGATGATTGTTTTTGCTAGGTGTGATTCATTTGTCAACTAGTATTGTTTTAGAATGTTTGGCATAATCTTTGTATTTATCATTCGTTTCATGTTTTTGTTATTGTTGTAGTTTAGTGGTAGGTATATTTCTTTATGTGTACTGTTTTTCATTTGAGCCATTGCATTATTTTGCATTTTTCAAAACTAGTTGATTCACGATTGTTTGGTTTATTACTTTTAGTTATTTGAGTTATTTGGCCTTGTTTTAGGACAAACAAAGTTTAAGTTGGGGAGAGTTTGATAAGTGCAAAACTGTAGTTATTTTTGTATATACTTTTTGTTGCACTTATCTACTTTTTGTTTGTAAAATCATTAAATAATACCGACTTTTGTGTAAATTCATTTAGTTTATGTTTATTTGTGTTTTTGTGTATATAGTGTATCATTTGATGTTTTTCCATTTGTTTTGTAGATATTTATTGTGTATTTGGAGCATAAGCAATAAAGTGTCAAAGACACGACTTTAAAGGCGCAATTTTGAGCAGCTCCTCAATGAATAAGGCTCAAAATAAAAGATTAATAAATCATGGATTTGGTTTATATTTTGTAGTTGTTGGAAAGAGCATTGAATAAGCTTTCCAATGCTTTGAACCGGGCGCAAATCGGAGTTACGATTCTCAAGTTATGGCGAAAACAAAATGTTGATTTTTTTTCTCATGATCGTAGAGCGCGCTTAGCGGGATTTTGTCGCTTAGCGCGGTCCCCTGCACAGAATTACGTTAAAAGGTGCAAAAAACACATTTTTTAGGTTATGTGTTTGGGTATTTGTTCCCAACTCATCAAACCTTCATTCTTTGATATTTAGAGCTTAGAAAATAACATTTGTGGCTTGCAATTGGATAATCCAGGGTAGGAAGCTTGATGGATCGTGTTTGACACTGCGGGAAATTGGGGTTTCTCTTCTCTTCTTCTCTTTGTAACTATTATTTTTTGGATTTTGTATGTAACTTTATCTTGATTATATGTATATTCATTTCTCATGGTGTTGTATGAAACTTTTTTTACAAATCTTTATTGATGTTTATCCTTTTTAGCTTGCTAAGAGTTTGGGTTTGAGATGTTGCGTAGATGGACGGATTGAATCTGGACTTAGGATGAATATCTATTAGGCTTAGATTAAAGAGATGTATTTAGGCTTAGTAATCACTTATGTATCGACTCTTAATTCCTCCGTGTTGTTTGTGTTGTGCTGAAAGATATTCGACATAGAACGATACGGTTGATATCTCACTATGCGTTAGAGATGACCTCTGTGTGAGCGATATGTGAAAATATTGACGAGTAGTTAAGGTTAAGTGCAACTGGGTAGTAAGTTTAAGTATTTGATATGGTATATGAAATACAAACTCGAGAGTTCCTTAATATTTGAAGAATGAAATTCTTTTTATGTTTATACCTTTTAATTCTCGCACCTTACAAACAAACCCATTTAAAACCAAACTCACAAACGCGAGAATTTGTCGAACGGCGAATCAATAACCAATATATGTGGACACGATACAATATAACATAAATATCACCCGATAAAATTAATACTTTACTTTCTGCTTGTCACTCTACAGCAGCAACACCAGTATTAACCAATAAATGAGCTAAAGTAGTGTCACTGCATTCAATGGAGACATTTAGTGCCTTATTATGATTTCTTCCTTCCGGAGTTAGATCAGTATCAGAGAAATCTAATCCATTTTCAGTTTTTAAGCTAGCAACATAACTTTCATATTGATCGGCAGAAATCTCTTATGGCACGTGAGCGATTTTCAAGAATTTTACTAAAGCGTGTGCATGGGCTTCAGAACACAGTAGCAGGGATAACTTGGAGATCTTAGATTGGGTCTACCCCAGCTGTTCAATAATCTTGTAGTCGCTCTTAGGAATAATCTTTAACACCTCTTCCAACTCTTTCCTAGAGGTGTCTTCAACTTCAACGTCTTTAGGGGCCTCCGTCTGGGCAGACTCCGTTATTTTCTCTTTGCCTTGAGTCTCAACAATTGACCCAATAGAGGTAAATTTAACAGGTGTAGCAACAGTCTTTAGAGATATTTCCATGGAGAAAAATCTTCAGCTTCTAGTAACCTTACTGGTCCCAGCAATATTATCAATGTCAGGATCATCAACTTCAGTAACTTCATCTTCAACAGTTGGTAGTTCTTGCTTGACGCCATGGTAGTAGACATCGGATCCATAGTTCTAAGGAATAGCTTTATTTGAAGAATATGGGATAGGTTTGTGTGTAGTGATGACTATAGGAGAAGCTTTCGGATTAGCAGTAATTCTTATAGGACCTTTGGAGGTAATCCTGACGGGAGTTCCTGATATTACGGATATGTCTTGAAACCGATTCTTAGCTGACGGAATCTTCTCAAACAGAATAATGTGATTGTCCATTAGGCACTGAATGTCTTCTTTTAGAAACTTGCAACCATTGGGTTGGGTTGCGCAGCAGTAACATCTTTCGATACAGCCCAGAAATAGACCGGCCTGCAATAGATGCTTCTTGATGATTGGTAGGGGAGTAACCAATTCACTTACAGTAGCAACATAAAGAACATCGTCAATAGCACTTATGCCTTTGTCATGCTTCAACATAGGTGCATTAATCACATTCAGGGTCTTCGGAGGATCAAACTCAATCTCTTTGTTGTCAAAAATGTCTTGAATTTTGTTTTTCAAGGCCCAGTAGTTATTGGTATCGTGCCCAGGACTGTTGGAATGCTAGGCACACTTCGCATTTGGATTGTATCGAGGAGAGGAGTGTTGGAACTCTGAGGAGGATCCCTTAAAGTTAACAAATCTGCTTTCAGTAAATGTTGTAACACCTGATATAATGGCATACTGATCTTCGTAAACTGTCTTCTCAGAGCGTCTGATCTACGCTGATTGCCCTGTTGTCCGATCTATGCAACCATTGGAATTTTTCCATTCTTTATACCATTTTCGACACGTTCTCCAGTTAGAATAAGCTCAGTGAAACCAGATGAGGAGCTTCTAGTCAGATGGTCAAAGAATGGACCGTTCAAAGTTCCCATGAACATATATGTTGTAACCCAAAATTTTCCCTCCCAGTTTCTTCAAGACATTCTTTTAAAGGTTTTCAAAATGCTTAAGAATCTCAAGAGTTGACCAATCAAATCTCCTCCTAAGAAAAGGGTCTACAACTAGGGTTTTGTGCTTCTCAAAGAAGATTGGGTTGCAAGGGTCTCAAATTATTTCCAAGGTTCTTTATAGGTCTTCAATAATGTTCATGTCAAGTTTCAAGTCTTGCATCACAAGTTTGCTCAGTCAATGACTCAGATGGTTGAAAATCAATTATATTGGGTAAAAAGTCAACTATGGTCAACATACAGTAAAACTTCAAGATTTTATGTCAACATCAACATTTTGAAGTGATATTCAACATTTGATCAAGGGTTGATCATGGTTCCTCAAGGAAACTCCTCAAACCATCAAAAGTCAAAAATTGTCAAATTAGGGTTTCCTTAGGAGAAGTCAACTGAACTTTGACCAAGCATAACTCTCACATGCTTCATCAACTTTTCCCTAACGAAATCCCATTTTGAAGGAAATTCAATTCTCTACATCTTTTTATTTATGCTCAAGTCGAAAAATTGCTTTATTTGAAAGATATGAGCTAATACATTATAGCTCATTTTCAAAAGTCAACAAAAAGACACTTTATGTCAAGTCAACTTAGATCAAGATAAATTCTCCAAATTCAAAAATGATTAAAAGATAAATTGTATAGGACATCTTGAGCTTTTCAAAAAATCCAAGATCACCTTAAAAAAATGAAAATTGAGCAAGTTATGAGTTGCACAAGTTGGGAAATTTTGAGGACATGCATGAAATCTCAATTGAGAAAACTTGAAATTTTGAACTATTGGGCCTATGTTTTGGAATTCAAACATGGCCATGACCATGTGGAAGCCTCATAAGCTCACTCATATACTGCCTTATGTTTATTTATTATTTTATTTGTATTTATTTTGTTTTTTATTCAAATAAACACAAAATAAATCAATTAAAATGGAAGATTATTGGGCAAAGGTGCATAATGGGTTCATTGATTAGCTAGAGGCCCAAGATTATAAAGAATACCAAAATTGAAATTTTTAAATATGCTTGATTTTTTTCTTGTCATGGCTTGATTACTTGATTCCTTGCCATGTATGTTGAGACATTCCCCTCCTCTATATAAGTGAAAGCATCAAATCACAAGAAGACGCGCAGGCTGCATCCAAAGAACACAAAAATTCTAAAAATTTCAAGAATTAGAGCAAACACAAACTCTTGGTTCCAGCAAGCTTTAACCAACTTTGGGCATCCAGTCGCCTTCCTGGAGGTACCAGGAGTCAAACTTGATCCTCATTCAAGCCAAAGCATGTTCAAATACCATCCCTACGATCCCACTGGTGAGGTAAGGAGTTTTGTTTTGAATTTGAATTTTCATGTGCTTTTAACATGAACTTTATGTACAAATGTGTTTGTTATGTCATGGAGAACAGGTTGACACGATCACATATGAGGTTAAACATCCCCTGTGATAGATGCCATTGTTAGGGTTTTGAGGGGCAGGTTGCTTGTATCACTGCAAACACTGGGTTTCTGGCCAAACTAACGCCATGGTTGAACTCGCAGCATACGATTTAGAGGGTTAGGTCCAAGGATTAGAGATGTTGTTTTTGTTTTGCAGGTTTTCCAAAAAACACATCATCAGAGAAGATGGTGTTTCTCCTCTGTGTATGGTTACCTGAACAGTCAGGGGCTTTGGTGGCTCCCTTCCATTCACTGATTCAAAAAACTCAGAGTCCCACCGCGCGCACGTTGATTTTGATTGGCTGATATTAGTTTTCATTTTGAAATATAATTTTTTTTGTTTTATTTACATACCAGATGTAATAACTGCCCCAGCAGTGGGCGTTTGTGTGTTAAGTTGTTAGTATGCCAGGGCATGGTTTCGATCTCTGCCCCTGGCATGTTATTTTTCATGATTTTCCTTTACATATCCAATGCAAGCTAACTCAGCACGCCTACCATGAGCCTTCTCATCATCACTCTTGGATCTCAATAGATCTTGACCCAGCGCTCCAGATCAGCCTGCACACCATAGACTTCAAGGAACCACCCTCACTGAATCCAGCACAGTTCTGGGCCTTGTCAAGATTGGGCTTACCAATTGTTTTCTCATACCCCCCAATTTACTTACATTTCAGGCCCATTTCTTTTTGTTTTTTTTAATAATTATTTTACTTAGATAATTAACTTTTTTTAAATAATTAGTTGAATCCATTTTAATCAAAAAATCACTAAAAAAATTAGATTTAGATTTTGATTAATTAATTTAATTTTTTGATAAATAAAATAAATTTAATTTAATCATATTTTGGTTTATTTTATTAATTAATTAGTAAACTAATTAGAATTAGGGTTATTTACTCTTTTACATTATAAAAACATTTTTCTAAACAAAACACCCAAAATATTTTTTCTAACACTTCTAATTTTTCTATGTTTTAATATTTTCCCCTTTTTCACAATCTCTGCGTGCTTATTTATTTTTTTTGTATTGTTATTTTTTTATAATCATGTAACTGTCAAGGGATGTAATAGATAAATCAGGATTTCTGTACTTTTTCCCCATTTTATGGTTTGCACTCCACGTCCCCGAAGCGTTGTAATAGCGTAGATTCTCTTTCCCGCACTTTATTTTCTGCATTTATAATTATGTTTGTACATATAAACTGCTAGTTTAATAGGATTATATGGCAAAGACTAAAACTCTAGATAACCATAAGTCCAAGAAAAAATAACTGAAAACAAATTACCTTGAACACGCGCACCTCTAGGGTGACCCTCACTTGTTGCCTCGGATAAAAAATAGTCATGTGTCTCGAACGTGGGATGCTTTAGCAAAGACCTTTCAGTTAAAAAGATCGTAGTCCCTCGATGACCCTTCGATGTTGCCTCGGTAAACGATTTTAGTCCCTTACGACAATTTCTAAAGTGTCCTGCGAGTTGCCTTTATGATTGTACGATGACCCGTGCCCGTCCCTCAAACATCCAATGATAGGGCATCCTACTAACTAATGATAGGATAACACTATCTAAAGGAAGAGGAAAATAACGCGAAAGACTTTTTGAGTAGGTAGATAGCTCGCAGTCGCTTGCTCATGAAAAAAAACATTCCTCACACATACACTCTTTTCTAAAACATTTCTCGTATGTGTTCTCAACGATACGAGAATCGTTACAAAGTTTGCCGCACTTAGGAATTTTTTTTAAATATTTTCAAACTTACACATTCACATAGCATTTTCAAAAGTGAGCTAGCGATTAAGAGCCCGTAGATAACTACGGATGAAAAGGGTGCTAACACTTTCACTCTTCATAACCTACCCCACTTACTCAGAAAATTCTCAAAAAGTTCTTTCCTGTTCTTTTCACCCTTTCCTTTATTAGAGAAAAGAAAAGTTGATGGCGACTCTTGCTATCCACAACATTTATAATAAAGCGCAAAACCAAAAGTAAGTTCTCCCACTATATTACAAAATTGGCGACTCTGCTGGGGAAAACTAAAAGTGGGGTTACCTTAAGAGTTAGATCACATTGTAAATGCTTTTCTTGATTTGTATGCTCTATATTTCGGGGTTATGCTTGGGTTTATTTCTTGTATAGATCCTATACCCGGATCTGGAGGAATTTTAGTTAAGTAGCAATAGATCGTGAAAAATGTATGGCATATACTGATACGGTTGAAGTAATGGCTATGTTAGTGTGACACATTGGTTGGTTCCGGTGTCCCTTGAGTTAAGTTAAAGAGAATGTTGGGCTGCCGCGTGGTGTCTTAAAGCACTAACTGACCGCAGAACCGTAGTTAACACTACTTATCCATTATAAAGTAGTGAGATAGTCGACTTTGGTGTAGGATAAAGTTGGTTGATACTCGATGCTACACTCATTGAGATCAGACTCTCGGGATATTTCGGTCGTAAATCAGATGTTTGTGCTGAAACAATGCCTGGGATAAAGATCAGTGATATTAAGACTCCTAGAACCCGGTTACTTCTTTTAGGACATGTTAAGCCAACTAAAACTTCAAGAGGGTACTTACATACAAACTCCATGCAAACTTATACCTAAGGCCTTGTGTTCTTTGATTGTGTATGATTAATTGTTCGAACATGACATCATAACATCACGGCATCATACCATATCATTTTCACTAACCATTTCAAGGACCAAGGGATTTATCTTTGTTCTGTTTTGCAGGCAATGGCCTCCGCTCGCAGAAATACTATCTGGATCAACTTTGTAAGAGTGCCTCCTCAGCTTAAGGAGTTAGTCTCAAGGGTTCCCGAAAATTCTCCATTCATCAAAAGGCATGGCCGACTACTCAGTTTGGTTACCCCGAGTTTTGACGAAGACATGATGAGTGTTCTATTCCAGTTCTTTGACCCTGCACATCACTGCTTCACTTTCCCAGATTATAAGCTAGTACCCACAATATAGGAGTTCTCTCAATCAGTGGGGGTACCATATTCTAGATCAGAAACCCTTCACTAGTTTAGAGGAAGCTCTGAAGCCAAAAGATATTGCAGCAGCCTTACATCTGAAGAGGTCTGACATTGTATCTACTTGGGAAACAAGAAGTGGAGTCAAAGGTTTTTTGGCTAAATTTATGATAGAGAAGTCTCAATTATTTCTGGATGCTATGAGTTTTCAGGATTTCGAGGAGATCTTGGCCCTTCTAATATATGGGTTGGTACTATTCCCTAATCTAGACCAACTCATAGATGTGAACACCATCAAAATATTTCTCACTCGTAACCCTGTGCCTACCTTGCTCGGAGATATTCTGCATTCTCTTCACACTCGTACTATGAAGAGGCGAGGAACTCTCATGTGTTGTATACCTATGCTATCCAGGTTGTTTATTTCGGACCTTCCCCGCTCGATAATGAAGAATGAACAAGGTTTGAGGTGGTAGCAAATAATAATGTCACATTCTCATGCAGACATCTACTGGTATTCCCGATCTCATGAGGATGTCACTATCATTGACCGCTGTGGGGAATTCCCTAATGTTCTACTCCTTGGCATTATGGGAGGTATTACTTACAACTCTTCTCTGCCTCTACGTTAATTTGGTTATGCTCAAAGATATGGTCCTCATGACGCACTTATCCAGGGTATTGTGTTCGATTACGAAAATGATCCTCAAGGTTATCGTCAAAGGTTTATACATGCTTGGGGCATGATGAACAAGATTAATAGTAAGGCTTTAGGACAAAATAACTTCATCCCGCTGGAGACGAATCTCAAATGGGTACGTGCTCACGCTTAAAACCTCATGATTCCATATCCAGTTGTCCTACCAGTAATCATGGAGCTTGTTATCGAAGGAGACTTTTCTCGCACCATCCTCCATCCAGACATGCCTACTGAGCTTTAAGAATTGCAGAAGTCTTGGATTTAACTGAAGGAAGAACGGGACACCTTTGAGACGCAATTTTATGCACGTGAGAAGAAAGTGTTAGAGCTCACCAAGCAACTACACGAGGAGCAGAGTCTTAATGCATACATCAACATAAAGAGGAAGCTTCCATGGGAGACTTGAGTCTTAGGTTTTAGGAGTTCATAAGGTTGTTTCTTTGAGACCCTTTTTGTTTTCATTGTAAGCCTAAGAGGCAATTGTAATTTTAGACTTACTAATAAGATTCTTTGTTTCTGTTTCCTCTTGGCTAGCAAATTTAAATCTCCTAAGGTCCTTGAAAACATTGCATTTACATATCATGCATCATTACATAACAGTTTTTTCATACAAGTTTTCTCATCTACTTACTGTTTATTTCAACATAATATGGCGCTCGAACAAATTGTTAAGGATCTCCAAGCTCAGCATGCACAATTTTAAGAGACTCTTCGGAATCTGGAACAGTGACATAAAGATCTGATGCGCTCGCTGCCAAGAAAAAGAAGACTAAGAAGACGGATGTTATCCTCAATATGGGAAGGAGATTCAAGGGTCTTGTTCATCTAATTCAAGTGGACGATATTTCCTCTGAGGAAAACGACAACCAAGAAGAGGATGGTAGAAGCATCAAGCTTGAAGTTAGAAATAATCAGGGTTCTGAAGATGAAGACTACTCTGACAAACAGTACCCTCCTGTAGATGACAAGTACAAGTAGTTGGAAGACCAAATCAAAGCTATGGAAATCCAGAAGGTGCCTGGTTAAGATTTTGGAGATCTAGGTCTGATTCTGGGGGTGGTCATCCCTCATAAGTTCAAGGTCCTCGTCTTTGCTAAATATGATGGGATCTCTTGTCCCCAAACTTCAGCTGAGGTTGTATTTTTGAAAGATCCAACCCCATACTGTTGACCAGAAATTATGGGTCCACTTCTTTCAAGACAATTTGGCTGGCACTCAACTTAAATGGTTCTATCATCTTGAAGGAACCAACATTCACCCCTGGGAAGACTCGGATGTTGCTTTCTTCAAGAAGTATCAGTATAATGTTGACCTCGCACCGACTCGAGTGCAACTACAAAACATGTACATGGGCCCAAATGAAGGGTCATGGAATATGCATAAAAATTGAGGGATTTGGCTGGAAGGGTGCAACCTCCCTTGACAGAACGAAGAGTCTTCTGGTTTTATGGAGCTGATTCTGACTAGGGAAAGAGTTGAAAGTGGTATTAAAAGTGGGAAGATTCTGATGGGTATGCCTTCTAATTCTGTGAAGAAGCCATTCAGTGGTAAAAAATAAGTCAATGATGTATATGGCCAGAAGGGCCATCGTAAAAATGATCGTCGTCAGTCTGTGGGAGTGGTGTTGATCTCTAATCCGACGCATGTTCAATAAAAACAATAGGGCAACCGACCAAGGCTAGACGCTTCGTTAAGGAAATTTACCAAGATAGGCATGTCTTTATCTCAAACATTGCAACATTTGTTAAAGGCTGAACTCATTTCACTGCGGGATCCTCCTCAGAATCCCAACACATCCTCTCCAAAGTACAATCCAAACGCGAGGTTTACCTATCATTGTAACAGTCTGGGGCATGACACCAACAACTGTTGGGCCCTGAAAAGCAAGATTCAGGATATGATTAATAATAAAGAAACTGAATTCGATCCTCCGGAGACTCCAAACGTGATTATTGCACCTATGCCGAAGCCTGGCAAGGGCATAAGTGCTATTGAAGATGTTTTGTATGCCACCTCTGTAAGTGATGTGGTTACTCCACTCTCAACAATCAAGGAGAATTTATTACAAGCCGGTTTTTTTCTGGGTTATGTTAAAGAATGTTATTGTTGTGCAGTTCAACCCAATGGTTGCGGGTTACTGAAGGAAGGAGATCATCGCCTGATGGATGAACATTTAATTTTGATTGAGAAAGTTACGTACGATGAGAATTTGTGCCAAGATTTGTCTGTCGTATCTGGTACTCCTTTCAGGATCACTTTTAAAGTTCCTGTAAGGATTACCACCAATCCAAAAGCTGTTTCTTTAATCATTACAACACCTGGGACCATCCCATATTCCTCGGAAAAGGATATTCCATGGAGTTATGGGTCTGACGTCTATTACCACGACATTAAACAAGATTTGTCTGATGAAGATGATGAAGAGGCTGATCCTAGCATTGTCAATATTGTGGGGACCAGCAAAGTTACTAGAAGCGAAAAGATTCTCTCCCCGAAAATATTTCCACCTGTTCAAGTCAGTTACCAAGTCAACTGTCGAGGCTCTGGGTAAAGATCCAATGATAGAGCCTGCCCAGACGGAGGCACCAAAAGATATCAAAGTCAAAGTCACCTCTAGACAAGAAATGGAAGAGTTTTTGAATATCATCCGCAAGAGCGACTATAAAATTATAGAAAAGTTGGGGTAGACCCCGTCCAAAATTTCCATGTTATCTTTACTGCTGTGTTCTGAAGCCCTTGCGCGGGATTTGGTAAAATTCATGAAGACTACTCACGTGACGCAAGAAATTTTGACTGATCAATTTGGAAGTTACGTGGCTAGTTTAACAACTGATAATGGATTAGGATTCTCCGATGATGACCTGACTCCAGAGGGGAGAAATCATAATAGGGCCCTGTATATCTCCATATGAATGCAAGAGCACTATGTTGGCTCGTGTGTTAATTGATACTGGCTCTTCTCTGAATGTTCCGCCAAAAGGCGCTCTTGACTGAATGGATTGTGAAGGGGTTGTGCTGAAACCCAATAATATCATAGTTCGAGCCTTTGACAGGTCCAAAAGAATGGTGCATATAGAAGTGGACCTTCCAATCAAAGTGGGTTCACATGTATTTGAGTCCACCTTCTATGTAATGGACATCCGGCCAGCTTATTCTTGTTTATTGGAACGTCCCTGGATCCATGGGGCAAGTGCTGCTACATCCACGTTGCACCAGAAATTAAAGTATCATGTAAAAGGCAAGGTCATTACTGTCTTTTGAGAAGAGGAGTACATGGTTAGCCACCAGAATTCATTCTGGTACGTAGAGATGGACAGAGAATTTATCGAGACTCCCTGTCAGACCTTTGAAGTGATTTCCCCTATTGTTGTTAAAGATGTTTCCGCCATTCCAAAGATAACCAAGACTCCGCACAAGATGGCTTCCTTGAAAGATGTCAAGGCTACTATAGAAGAAGGCGGTTGTACTATTTGGGGTCAGCTTCCTGATATCCCCTATAAATATGATAAGTTTGGTTTGGGCTTTAATGCAGAAGATCAAAGGGTTCTCCTTCGTGCTCGGTCTGGAAGACCTCTATTCTGTATCAGCAACAATAGAGTCAACACTATAGAGGATGCCGATAGTGAATGTCATTTCGACAGTTGGATATTCCCTACCATTGGTAATGGACTCGACAATTGGAAAGCATAATACATTTTCCCTATCTCCTTTAGTCAGGAGTAATATATATATTCTTGTCTTATTGCTTTTAAAATATTTTGGTTATGTAATAAACATTGACTTTAAACCTTGTGTCTTACCCGGGGAACAAAGGTTCATTTGTTAAGGGTTGATAATTCATAAACATTGTTCATTCAATAAAAACATTGGACATTTTGCATACAAATTTTGTGATTTATGTTTTAATTTTATCTTATTGCATTTTCAAATAGCTATGTGTTCTTACACACACCCACACACTACATTGCAAATCCTCATCCATTATTGATCTCGTTGACAATATTTCTGCTATTGTCGCTTATGACATCAAAAATATGATCTACCAAGCCGAGGAAGAAGGTGAGGAAGATTGTGAAATACCTAGAGAACTTTCCAAACTCTTAATACAAGAAGAAAAGGCTCTCTAACCACATTAAGAGCCATTCGAATTTGTAAATTTGGGTACCGGGACATACAAAAAAGAGGTCAAGATAGGCACCAACTTAGATAGCAGTGTCAAGAATAGGTTAATCTAGATGTCGCATGAATATGTTGAAATATTTTCTTGGTCATACGAAGACATGCCAGGGCTTGATACTGATATTGTGGTTCATCGTCTGTCAATGAAAGAGGATTGTTCTCAGATTAAGCAGAAGGTTCGTCGCATGCGTCCCGAGATGTTAGAAAAGATCAAAGCTGAGGTTATAAAACAATTTAACACAAGGTTTTTAATAGTGACATCATATCCTCAATAAGTTGCGAATGTGGTTCTGGTACCAAAGAAAGACGACAAGGTACGTATGTGTGTAGACTATAGGGATCTGAACAGGGCAAGCCCCAAAGATCATTTCCCACTTCCATATATTGATGTTTTGGTCGACAACACCACTCAGCACAAGGTATTCTCCTCCATGGATGGTTTCTCGGGTTATAATCAGATCAATGATGGCGCCTGAAGACATGTAGAAAACAACTTTCGTCACACATTGGGGCACTTTCTGTTACAAGGTTATGCCTTTTGGGTTGAAGAACGTCAGGGAAACTTATTAGCGTTCCATGGTAGCTTTATTTCATGACATGATTCACCACGAGATAGAGGTCTACGTAGATCACATGATAGCAAGGTCATAGACTGAAGAAGAGCATCTTGATCATCTGCATAAATTGTTTGAAAGACTGAAGAAGTACAAGCTAAGGTTAAATCTGAACAAGTGCGCTTTTTGGGTGAGATCAGGTAAACTTCTGGGTTTCATCGTCAACGGTAAAGGTATTATAGTTGATGCTACAAAAATTAAAGTTATTCAAGAAATTTCGGCTCCCCGTACTGAGAAGGAAGTCAAAGTTTTCTTAGGACGACTAAATTACATGGCTCGATTCATTTCCCATTTGACGGCTACTTGTGAGCCAATCTTCAAACTGCTGAAGAGAGATCAAGTAAAAAAGTGGAACACCGAGTGTCAAATATCCTTTGATAAATTTAAGTAGTACCTACAAGAACCTCCAATTATGATTCCATCAGTTGAAGGAAGGCTTCTAATCATGTATCTAACAATGCTAGAGAACTTAATAGGGTGTGTACTGGGGCACCATGACGAGTCTGGTTGTAAAGAGCAAGTAATATACTACCTTAGAAAAAAGTTTACCGACTGTAAAATGTGATATTCATCGCTCGAGAAAACTTGTTGCACTTTGGCATGGGTTGCTCGCCGACTAAGATAGTATATGTTGACTCATACCACCTTGTTGATCTCTAAAATGGATTCCATCAAATACATATTCTAAAAGCCAGCTCTCTCTCTCTGGAAGAATAGCCGGATGACAAATGGTCTTAATAGAATACGACATTCAGTACACCACTCAAAAAGAAATCAAGGGATGTGTATTAGCAGATCATTTGGCACATCAAGCTGCAGATGACTATCATTCCATGAATTTCGAATTCCCAGACAAGAACATTATGCTAGTTATAGATTATGAAGAACCTGGACCATATGAATGACCTCAGCCAGGATCTCAATGGACTATGGTTTTCGATGGGGCTTCCAACCCACTTGTAAATGGAATCGGTGTTATAATTATCTCTCCTCAGGGTTGTCATATGTCCTTCACCGCCAGACTTTGCTTTGACTGCACCAACAATATGGCTGAATATGAAGCGTGCATCATGGGTATTAAAGTTGTTATTGACTTAAGAATCAAATTCTTGAGCGTATATAGGGATTCAGCCTTGGTAATCAGTCAGGTCAAGGGAGAATGGGATACGAAGCATCTGAATCTTATCCCTTACTGAGAGCATGTGCTAACCTTGATTCCGTATTTCGAAGAGATTACTTTTGAGCATATCTCGAGAGAAGAGAATCAGTTGGCGGATGCATTGGCTACCATGTCATCCATGTTCAAGGTCAGATGGCACAATGAGGCTCCCAAAATCACCATTGAAAAATTCAACGAACCGACACACTACTATGAAATTGATGCTGATGGATTAGAGGAAAAACCTTGGTTTCATGAAGTGAAAAGGCACCTTGAAGCTCAAGAATACCATGAAGGGGCATCGATCAATGACAAGAAATTCCTACCGAGGTTCTCGGCTAAGTTCTTCTTGAGAAATGGAATTTTATACAAGTGCAATCATGATTCGACTCTACTTCATTGTATGGACAAGAAGGAAGCAGAGGAAATTATGCAAGATATGCACGAAGGTATCTTCGGTACTCACTCTAGTGGGCATACTATGGCTAAACAGATTTTGAGAGCGGGTTACTATTGGTCGACTATGGAAACCGACTGTCACCACCAACCGAGAACTTGACATAAATGCCAAATCTACACTGATAAATATCCTATGCCTCCAGTGCCTCTGAACATCTTGACGGCTCCTTGGCAATTTGCAATGTGAGGCATTTATATGATTGGAGAGATTAAGCCTACTGCCTCTAACAGACATCGCTTCATCCTCGTCGCCATTGATTACTTTACAAAGTGGATTAAAGCAACCTCGTTCACCTCTGTTACCAAGAATGTGGTCGCCCGGTTCATAAAACATAACCTTATCTGTCGATATGGAAACCCCGAAAGGATTATCACAGACAACGGTACTAATCTCAACAACACTATGATCACTGGACTCTGCATGCAGTTCAAGATCAAGCACCACAACTCGTCTCTGTATCGACCAAAGATGAATGGCACAATGGAAGCTGCCAATAAGAACATAAAGAAGATTATACAGAAGATGGTTGTGACCTACAAATATTGGCACGAGATGTTAT
Organism: Vicia faba; assembly: GCA_948472305.1. Classification (NCBI taxonomy): domain Eukaryota; kingdom Viridiplantae; phylum Streptophyta; class Magnoliopsida; order Fabales; family Fabaceae; genus Vicia; species Vicia faba. The sequence continues at coordinate 327,150 of CATIWC010001750.1, forward strand.
TATTTACTCTTCATGGCTATCGCACTTCATCATGAACATCAACTGGCGAAACTCCATCCTTTCTGGTTTACGGTATGGAAGTCGTCCTACCTGTCGAAGTTTAGATTCCCTCTCTGAGAATTATGAAAGATGCAGACGTAGACGAAGACGAGTGGATTCAGACCAGGCTAGACCAATTGAATTTGTTCAACGAGAAGAGGCACGCGGCTGTCTTTCACGGTCAAACGTATCAAAAGCGTATGATCAAGGCATTTAATAAGAAGATTAAGCATCAGGTATATCAGGCTGGTGACATGGTAATAAAGAGCATCATTTTACCGCAAGGTGATCCCAGGGGAAAATGGACTCCCACCTACGAAGGGCCATTTGTTGTCAAAAAAATATTTTCGAGTGGTGCCATGACACTAACCACCATGGACGGTGAAGATTTCCCGCACCCTGTGAATACGGACATGGTCAAAAGATACTTTACATAAAAATGACCCGCTAGGTTGACTAGCCTAGGAAAAAGTAAAGGGCATCCGGTGAACCAAAAAGGTTCAGGCAAAATTAGGGATATATATAAACCATTATACACTCGGGAAGTCTAAAACCTAAAAAGGCGGCTTGGGCAAGAAAGGGTATCTCGATGGACTGGAAACTCGAAAGGGAGGTCCAGGAAAAAGTTAGGAATTAAAGCGTACAACTATGTCCCATTAGATGACTTACAACAAGCTTTATTACCAATGTAAAGTTCAAACTATAGAGATCAATTCAATCACTTTCTTCTGACAGGAAGGGATGAGATGCTTGAAGACATAGGGGTAATAGCAGAGTTGGAACCCAACGAGATTATTTACACATAGCTATATGTTTTTATTCCACTTTTTACTCTTTTCATTTCATGACAATTTCCTCTTACTAGGATTTATGTCCCTCTGTACAAAATCGCCTGTTTATGGGTAAACTATCAATAAAAATACAATTTTCAAAATTCAAACTTTTTGTTTTTACTTTTTCTGTTTTAATTATCAAAACGTCCAATGACTAAAATTCAATGAACATATGCATATGAGTACGATTAACTGTTAACAAATATATGCATAAAAACAAGAATAAGCATTTACTCAAGACCGTAGGAGTTGGGATAACGTTCAAGCTATCCACAAATCTCCACATAGCCAATTCCATGGAATTATCCCCACAGAGTAATCTTAACAAAGATATGTCCCCCACAAAATGGGATACACCAATCATACTCCTTATCAAATCACCCATTGGATAAAATAATATGATCTCTTTCCTGGCAATATCGCCGACCTATGAAGTTCCAATCAGTGCAGTTTATGGAAAATCTCTACCATAGCTTTCATTCCTCCAAAACTATAAATCCCCTACAAATTTCTTCTCTCCAGCAAAGCTCATTTCCTCAGCAAGAGTGTTTCCTCAGAAGAGTATTTCACAATCAACAGGGTTTATTTCCCCAACAGGGTTTATTTCCCCAACATATTACATTCTCCCCAACTTGAGACTATTTCCACCACAAATCACCGGTAAAATTCCTACCTCCAGAAAAGGACAATTTGTGTTGCTATCCCCAGAGAGTTGCTACTGAATTTGAAACTGGATCAGATATCGTTCGACCTTATTCTCTATAGATAAGTCAGTATCTATATTAGAAATTTGGTCTGAAGCACCTCGAAAGCTTATTTGTCTCTTTTATCCCCAGTCAGGGTATACAAGAACTATAATCCCTAGTAGATCAATGAACAACCAATGTTCTTGGACTCTTCCTCCCAAACAGGAATCAATATTCTCCAGTGGAGTTTCCTCAAGCAGAAAGCAAGAATGCCTATCAAGATCGAAGATACACATACTCTTAATCCCTAGTAACAGTCAAGGATTTATTTTCCCCAAACAAAGATGCTGCTTGAGTTTACAAATACACTTCAATAACATTTCATACTCATACATCATTTACAAACGTCATAGCATATGCATATGAAACGCATATAGCATAGTCTCATTTATTTTGAGAATATCATTACATAATGCATTTTATACATCATGACATTGCATATATCTAACTCTTTACCTTTTCAGGAAAGATCAATCAACAGATAAACATCATCAACTACTTATATGACTAGACAGTCTTCTCAAAGGCTACATCTGAAAAATAGCTACTTAAGTAATTTCCTCAAAAGGTCATTTTCAAAAGGACATCTTCTTCCCGTTGAAGACAAGCGTTGATATCTTCTGGCTCAGATTAAATCGAGCTTAGATTTATTCTAATACTTCTTCCAGTTGGAGACGGTCGTAAATAGCTTCTGGCTCAGATTAAATCGAGTGTAGATTTATTCTAATACTTCTTCCAGTTGGAGACGGTCGTAAATAGCTTCTGGCTCAGATTAAATTGAGCGTAGATTTATTCAGATACTTCTTCCAGTTGGAGACAGCCATAAATAGCTTCTGGCTCATATCAAATGGGTCGTAGATTTATTCTGATACTTCTTCCAGTTGAAGACGGTCGTAAATAGCTTATGGCTCAGATTAAATCGAGCGTAGATTTATTCTAATACTTTTCCAGTTGAAGATGGTCGTGAATAGCTTCTGGCTCAGATTAAATTAAGAGTAGATTTATTCTGATACTTCTTCTAATTAAAGATGAGCATAGACATCTGCTGGCTCAGATTAAATCAAGCTTAGATTTATTCTGATACTTCTTCCAGTAGACATCTTCTAGCTAAGATTAAATCGAGCATAGATTTATTCTGATACTACTTCCAGTTAAAGAATAGCATAGACATCTAATGGCTCAGATTAAATTGAGCGTAGATTTATTCTGATACTTCTTCCAATTGAAAACGAGCATAGACATCTTCTGGCTCAGATTAAATCGAGCGTATATTTATTATGATACTTCTTCAAGTTAAAAACGAGCATGGACATATTATGGCTCAGATTAAATCGAGCATAGAATTATTTTGATACTTCTTCCAGTTAAAGACGAGCATAGGCATCTTCTGGCTCAGATTAAATCAAATGTAGTTTATTCTAATACTTCTTCCAGTTGAAGTCGAGCATAAACTTAGTCTAACTTCTATCATTAGTTACTTTGGATGGCATCTATAAGCCCATCTCTGAGGACTCTCCGTGACATCTACAAATGGCATCTATAATTCCATTCCTGGTGTAATCAACCAACAGTGTTACTTCATGCACAGGCGAGTGGAAATTTCTGGGCACTTAGGTAATCAATCATCTTCCATCTTCAAGTCAGGAATGGCAGACATGCCAATCTAACTCTTCAAGTTTAAGAAGATTGAACAGGGGCAGCCGTTGTACCCCAAACTTTTCCCTCCCATTTTCTTCAAGACATTCTTCTAATGGTTTTCAAAATGCTTAAGAATCTCAAGGGTTGACCAATCAAACCTCCTCCTAAGCAAAGGGTCTACAATTGGGTTTTGTGCTTATCAAAGAAGATTTGGTTTCAAGGGTCTCAAATTATTTCCACAATTCTTTATAGGTCTTCAATAATGTTCATGTCAAGTTTCAAGTCTTTCATCACAAGTTTGCTCAGTCAATGGCTCAGATGATTGAAAATTAACTATATTCAGTAAAATGTCAACTATGGTCAACATACAGTCAAACTTCAAGATTTTTTGTCAACATAAATATTTTAAAGTAATATTCATCATTTGATCAAGGGTTGATCATGATTCCTCAAGAATGTCCTCAGACCATTAAAAGTCAAAAATTGCCAAATTAGGGTTTCCTAGGGAGAAGTTAACTGAACTTTGACCAAGCATAACTTCACATGCCTCATCAACTTTTCCCCAACCAAATCCCATTTTGAAGGAAATTCAATTCTCTACAACTTTGTATTTATGCTCAAGTCCAAGAAGTGCTTCATTTGAAAGATATGATCAAAAGAGAAATTGTAGACGTCATCTTGAGCTTTTCAAAAAGTCCAAGATCACCTTCAAAAAGTGAAAATTAAGCAAGTTATGTGTTGCACAAGTTGGGAAATTTTGAGGAGATGCATGAAATCTCAATTGATCAAACTTGAAATTTTGAACTATTAGGCCTAAGTTTTTGAATTCAAACATGTCCATGGCCATGTGGAAGCCTCCTAAGCTCACTCATACCTTGCCTTATGTTTCATTATTATTTTATTTGTATTTATTTTGTTTTTTATTCAAATAAACACAAAATAAATCAAATAAAATGGAAGATTATTGGGCCAAGGTGCATAATGGGTTCCTTGATCAGCTAGAGGCCCAAGAATATATAGAGAATATGCTAAAAAGTGTGCAAGACTCAAAATGGCAAGGAAAATACCAAAATTGGAAATTTTTAAATGTGCTTGATTTTTCTCTTTTCATGGCTTGATTACTTGATTCCTTGCCATGTATGTTGAAACATTCTCGTCCTCTATATAAGTGCAAGCATCATATCACAAGAAGACACACGCAGGCTGCATCCAAAGAACACAAAAATTCTCAAAATTTCAAGAATTAGGACAAACACAAACTCTTGTTTCCAGCAAGCTCCAACCAATTTTGGGTATCCAGACGCCTTCCTGAAGGTACCAGGATTCAAACTAGGTCCTCATTCGAGCCAAAGCATGTTCAAATACCGTCCCTACGATCCCACCGGTGAGGTAAGGAGTTTTGTTTTGAATTTGAAATTTCATGTTCTTTTAACATAATCTATCTATCCAAATGTGTTTGTTAGATCATGTAGAACAGTTTGACACGATCACATGTGAGGTTAACGTCCCTTGCGATAGATGCCATCGTTAGGGTTTTGAGGGGCAGGTTGCTTGTATCCCTGCAAACACTGGGTTTTAGGCCAAACTAACGCCATGGTTGAACTCGCAGTATACAATTTAGGGGGGTAGGTCCAAGGATTCGAGTTGTTGTTTTGTTTTGCAGGTTTTCCAAAAAACACATCATCAGAGAATATGGTGTTTCTCCTCTGTGTATAGTGGCCTGAACAGTCAGGGGCTTGCGTGGCTCCCCTCTATTCGTTGTTTTAAAAAACTCAGAGTCCCACCGCATGCGCGTTGCTTTTGATTGGCTAATACTATTTTTCATTTTGAAATATAATTTTTTTTGTTTGATTTACATACGGGATGTAATAAACGCCCCAGCGATGAACTTGTGTGTGTTAAGTTGTTAGTGTGCCAGGGCATAGGTTCGATCCCTACCCCTGTCATGTTATTTTTCATGATTTTCCTTTACAGATCCAATGCAAGCTAACTCAGCACGCCCACCACGTGCCTTCTTATCATCACTCTTGGATCTCAATAGATCATGACCCAATGCTCCAGATCAGCACGCACACCATTGACTTCAAGGAACCACCCTCACTAAATCTACCGTTGTTCTGGGCCTTGTCAAGATTGGGCTTAACAATTGTTTTCTCATACCCCCCAATTTACTTACATTTCAGGCCCATTTCTTTTTATTTTTTTAATAATTAATTTATTTAGATAATTAACTTTTTAAAAATAATTAATTGAATCCATTTTAACCAAAAAATCACTAAAATAATTAGAATTAGGAATTGATTAATTAATTTAATTTTTTGATAAATAAAATTAATTTAATTTAATCATATTTTGGCTTTATTTTATTAATTAATTAGTAAACTAATTAGAATTAGGGTTATTTATTCTTTTACATTATAAAAACATTTTTCTAAACAAAACACTCAAAATATTTTTTCTAACACTTAGAATTTTTCTTGGTTTTAATATTTTCCCCTTTTTCACAATCTCCGCGCGCTTATTTATTTTTTTCGCATTGTTATTTTTTTATAATTATGTAACTATCAAGGGATGTAATAGATAAATTAGGATTTCTGTACTTTTTCCCCATTTTATGGTTTGTACTCCCCATCACCGATGCCTTGTAATAGCATATATTTTCTTTCCTGCACTTTATTTTTTGCATTTATAATTATGTTTGTACATATAAACTGCTAGTTTAGTAGGATTGTATGGAAAAGACTAAAAGCAAACACTAGATAACCATAACTCCAAGGCAAAATAACTGAAAACAAATCACTTTGCACATGCGCACCTCTAGGGTGACCCTCACTTGTTGCCTCAGATAAAAACAATCATGTCCCTCGAACGTTTGATGCTTTAGCAAAGACCCTTCGGTTAAAAAGATCGTAGTCCCTCGATGACCCTTCGATGCTGCCTTGGTAAACGATCTTAGTCCCTTACGATAATTTCTAAAGTGTCCTACGAGTTGCCTTTATGATTTTACAATGACCTATGCCCATCCCTCAAACATCCAATGATAGGGCTTCATATTAACTAATGGTAGGATATCATTATCTAAAGGAAGAGTAAAATAACGTGAAAGAATTTTTGAGTAGGTAGATAGCTCATAGTCGCTTGCTTACAAACAAAAACATGTCTCACACATACACTCTTTTCTAAAATATTTTCAAAGACAAACACTTTGTATGCATTCTCAATGATACGAGAATCATTAAAAAAAAATCGGCACTTAGGAATTTTTTTAAAATATTTTCAAACTTACACATTCACAAAGCATTTTCAAAAGTGAGCTAGCGATTAAGAGCCCATAGATAACTACAGATGATAAGGGTGATAACACCTTCCCTCTTCATAACCGACCCCCCTTACTCAGAAAATTATCAAAAAGGTCTTTCCTGTTATTTTCACCTTTTCCTTTATTGGATAAAAGAAAAGTCGATGCGACTCTTTCTATCCAAAACATTTATGATAAAGCACAAAACCAAAAGTCAGTTCTCCCACCGTATTACAGAATTGGCGAATCTACTGGGGAAAGCTAAAAGTGGGGTTACCTTAAAAGTTAGATCACATTGTAAATGCTTTTCTTGATTTGTATGCTTTATATTTCGGGGTTATGCTTGGGTTTATTTCTTGTATAGATCATATACACGGATCTGGGGGAATTTTTGGTAAGTAGCAATAGATCGTGAAAATTGTATGGCGTATACCGATACATTTAAAGAGATGGCTACGTTAGTGTGACACATTTGTTGGTGTCGGTGTCCCTTGAGTTAAGTCAAGGAGAATCCTGGGCTTCCGCGTGGTGTCGTAAAACACTAACTGTCCGTAGAACCTTAGTTGACACAACTTATCCATTTGAAAGTAGTGAGATAGCCATCTTTTGTGCAGACTGAAGTTGGTTGATACTCAATGCTACACTCATTGAGATTGGATTCTCGAGATATTTAGGTCGTAAATCAGATGCTTGTGCTGAAACAATGCCTGGGAGAAAGATCAATGATACTGAGACTCCTAGAACCCGATTACTTCTTTTAGGATAAGTTGAGCCAACTAAAACTTCAACAGGGTACTTACCTACAAACTCCATGCAAGCTTATACCTAAGGCCTTGTGTTCTTTGTTTGTGTATGATTAATTGTTCGAACATGACATCATAACATCATGGCATCATACCATATCATTTTCACTAACCATTTCAAGGACCAAGGTATTTATATTTGTTTTGTTTTGCAGGATATGGCCTCCGCTCGCAGAAATACTATCCGGATATGCTTTGTAAGAGTCCCTCCTCAACTTAAGGAGTTAGTCTCAAGGGTTCCCGAAAATTCTCCATTCATCAAAAGGCATGGTCGACTACCCAATTTGGTTACCCCGGGTTTTGACGAAGACATTATGAGTGTTCTATTCCAGTTCTTTGACCCTGCACATCACTGCTTCACTTTCCCAGATTATCAGCTAGTACCCATAATAGAGGAGTTATCTCAATTACTGGGGGTACCTATTCTTGATCAGACACCTTCGCTGGTTTAGAGGAAGCTCTGAAGCCATAAGATATTTCAGCAACCTTACATCTGAAGAGGTCTTACATTATATCTAATTGGGAAACAAGAAGTGGAGTCAGAGGTTTTCTGGCTAGATTTCTGATAGAGAATGCTTAATTATTTCTGGATGCTATGAGTTTTCAGGCTTTCGAGGAGATCTTGGCCCTTCTAATCTATGGGTTGGTACTATTCCCCAATCTAGACCAACTCATAGATGTGAACACCATCAAAATATTTCTCACTCGTAACCCTGTGCCTACCTTGCTCAGAGATATTCTGCATTCTCTTCACACTCTTACTATGAAGAGGCGAGGAAATCTCATGTGTTGTATAACTATGCTATCCAGGTGGTTTATTTCGCACCTTCCCCACTCGATAATGAAGAATAAACAAGGTTTAAGGTGGTAGCAAAGAATAATGTCACTTTCTCATGCAGACATCTACTGGTATTCCCGATCTCATGAAGATATAACTATCATTGATCGTTGTAGGGAATTCCCTAATGTTCCACTCCTTGGCATTAGGGGAGGTATTACTTACAAATCTTCTCTCGCTCTACGTCAATTTGGTTATGCTCGAAGAGATGGTCCTCATGATGCACTTATCCCGGGTATTGTGTTTGATTACAAAAATGATCTTCAAGGTTATCGTCAAAGGTTTATACATGCTTGGGGCATGATGAACAAGATTAATAGTAAGGCTTTAGGCCAAAATAACTCCATCCCTTTGGAGCCCTATCTCAAATGGGTACAAGCTTGCGCTCAAAACCTCATGATGCCATATCCAACTGTCCTACCGGTAATCATGGAGCTGGTTATCGAAGGAGACGTTTCTCGCACCATCCTCCATCCAGACATGCCTACTAACCTTGAAGAAATGCAGAAGTCTTGGATTCAACTGGAGGAAGAACAGGACACCTTTGAGACGCAATTCTATGCAAGTGAGAAGAAATTATTGGAGCTCACCAAGCAACTTCACGAGGAGTGAGTCTTAATGCATACATCAACATAAAGAGGAAGCGTCCATGGGAGACTCGAGTCTTAGGTTTTAGGAGTTTAAGTTGTTGCCTCTTTGAGACCCTTTTTGTTTTCATTGTAAGCCTAAGAGGCAATTGCAATTTTGGACTTACTAATAAGATTATTTGTTTCTGTTTCCTCTTGGCTAGCAAATTTAAATCTCCTAAGGTCCTTGAAAACATTGCATTTACATATCATGCATCATTACATAACAGGTTTTTCATTTAGGTTTTCTCATCTACTTACTGTTTATTTTAGTATAAGATGGCCCTCGAACAAACTGTTAAGGATCTCCAAGCTCAGCATGCACAATTTCAAGAGACTCTTCTGAATTTGGAACAGGGATAAAAAGATCTGATGGCGCTCGTCGTCAAGAAAAAGAAGACGGATGTTAAGTGGGTGACATTTCCTCTGAAGAAGATGAAAACCAAGAAGAGGACGGTAGAAGCATCAAGCTTGAAGGTAGAAATAATCAGGGTTCTGAAGATGAAGACTACTCCGACGAATAGTACTCTCATGTAGATGACAAGTACAAGTAGTTGGAAGACCAAATCAAATCTATGAAAATCAAGAAGGTGCCTAGATTGGATTTTGGAGAACTAGATTTGAATCTGGGGGTGGTCATCCATCATAAGTTTAAGGTCCCCGTCTTTGCTAAATATGATGGGGTCTCTTGTCCCAAACTTCACCTGAGGTTGTATGTTCGAAAGATCCAACCTCATACTACTGACCGGAAAATATGGGTCCATTTCTTTCAAGACAATTTGGCTGGCACTCAACTTGAATGGTTCTATCAGCTCGAAGGAACCAAAATTCACACCTGGGAAGACTTGGCTGCTGCTTTCTATAAGTAGTATCAGTATAATGCTGACCTGGAATTGACTTGAGTGGAAATGCAAAACATGTCCATGGGCTCAAATGAAGGGTTCAAGGAATATGCACAAAAATGGAGGGATTTGGCTGGAAGGGTGAAACCTCCCTTGATTGACCGGGAGCTGGTAGATATGTTCATGGGCACTCTGACAGGCCCATTCTTTAATTTGTTGATTGGAAGTCGTTTGGTTTTATGGAGCTGATTTTGACTGGGGAAAAAGTTGAAAGTTGTATTAATAGTGGAAAGATTCTGATGGGTAAGCCTTCTAATGTTGTGCAAAAGCTATTTGCTTGTAAAAAAGAAGTCAATATTGTCTATGGCCAGAAGGGCCATTGTAAAAATGAACTCCGTCAGTCTATGGGAGCGGTGTTGATCTCTAATCTGACACCCATTTAACAACAACAACAACAACAGGGAAACCGACGAAGGAAAGACGCTCTGTTAAGGCAATTTACCAAGATCGGCATGCCTTTATCTCAGACATTGCAACATTTGTTAAAGGCTGAACTTATTTCACTGCGGGATCCTCCTCAGAATCCCAACACATCCTCTCCAAAGTATAATCCAAACGCGAGGTGTGCCTATAATTCGAACAGTCCGGGGCACGACACCAACAAATGTTGGGCCCTGAAAAGCAAGATTCAAGATATGATTGATAATAAAGAAATTGAGTTCGATCCTCCGGAGACTCCAAACGTGGTTACTGCACCTATGTCGAAGCATGGTAAGGGCATAAGTGCTATTGAAGATGTTATGTATGTAACCTCTGTAAGTGATGTGGTTACTCTTCTCTCAACTATAAAGGAGTATTTATTACAAGCTGGTTTATTTATGGTTTGTGTTAAAGAATGTTATTGATATGCAGTTTAACCCAATGGCAGTGGGTTACTAAAGGAAGGCGTTCAACGCCTGGTGGATGAACATATAATTTTGATTGAGAAAGTTATGTATGATGAGAATTTGTGCCAAGATTTGTCTGTCGTATCTGGTACTCCTTTCAGGATCACTTCCAAGGGTCCTGTAAGGATTACCGCCAATCCAAAAGTTGCTCCTTTAATCATTACAACACTTGGGCCCATCCCATATTCCTCGAAAAAGGCTATTCCATGGAATTATGGGTCTGACGTCTATTACCACGGCATTAAACAAGAGTTGTCTGATGAAGAGGCTGATCCCAGCATTGTCAATATTGTGGGGACCAGTAAAGTTACTAGAAGCAGAAGGATTTTCTCCCTAGAAATCACTCCACTTGTTCAAGTCACAGTTACCAAGTCAACTATCGAGGCTCGGGATAAAGAGCCAATGATAGAGCCTGCCCAGATGGAGGCACTAAAAGAAATCACAGTCAAAGTCACCTCTGGACAAGAAATGGAAAAGGTTTTGAAGATCATCTGCAAGAGCGACTATGAAATTATTCAACAACTGGGGCAGACCCTGTCCAAAATTTCCATGTTATCTTTATTGTTGTTTTCTGAAGCCCATGCGCAGGCTTTGGTAAAATTCCTGAATACTGCTCACGTGTCGCAAGAAAATTCGGCTGATTAATTTGGAAGTTACGTGACTATTTTAACAACTAATAATGGATTAGGCTTCTCCGATAGTGACCTGACTCCAAAAGGGAGAAATCATAATAGGGCCATGTATATCTCCATTGAATGCATGGGCACTACGTTGGCTCATGTGTTAATTGATACTAGCTCTTCTCTGAATGTTCTGCCAAAAGGCGCTCTTGATAGAATGGATTGTGAAGGGGTCGTGCTAAAACCCAATAATATCATAGTTTGAGCCGTTGACGGGTCCAAAAGAATGGTGCATGGAGAAGTGGACCTTCCAATAAAAGTGGGTTCACATATATTTGAGTCCACCTTCTATGTAATGGACATCCGGACAGGTTATTCTTGTTTATTGGAATGTCCCTGGATCCATGGGGCAAGTGTTGTTACATCCACGTTGCACCAGAAATTAAAGTATCCTGTAAAAGGAAAGGTCGTTAGTGTCTGTGGAGAAGAGGAGTACATGGTTAGCCACCAGAATTCATTCTGGTACGTAGAGATGGACGGAGAATTTATCAAGACTCCCTGTCAGACCTTTGAAGTGATTTCCCCAACTGTTGTTAATGATATTTTCGCCATTCTAAAGATCACCAAGACTCCACACAGGATGGCTTCCTTGAAATATTCCTAGGCCACTATAGAAGAAGTTGGTTGTACTATTTGGGGTCAGCTTCCTGATATCCCCTATAAATATGGCATGTTTGGTTTGGGTTTTACTGTAGAAGGTCAAAGGGTTGTTCGTCGCGCTCGGATTGGAAGACTTATGTTCCGTATCAGCAACAATGGAGTCAACACTATAGAGGATGCCGATAGTGATTGTGATTTCGATAGCAGGATATTCCCTACCATTGGTGATGGACTCGACAATTGGAAAGCAGAATACATTTTCCCTATCTCCTTTAGTCAGGAGTAATAGCTATATTTTTGTCTTATTGCTTTTAAAATATTTTGGTTATGTAATAAAAAATGACTTTAAACCTTGTGTCTTACCCTAGGCATAATGGTTCATTTGTTAAGGGTTGATAATTCATACACATTATTCACTCAATAAAAACATTGGACATTTTTCATACAAATTTTGTGATCTCCGTTTTTCTTTTATCTTCTTGCATTTTCAAATATCTATGTGTTCTTACAAATACCGACACATTGCATTGCATATCCTCGTCCATTATGGATCTCGTTGACAATAATTTTTCTATTGCCTCTTATGACTTCGAAAATCCGATCTACCAAGCCGAGGACGAAGGTGAGGAAGATTTCCAAATACCTGGAGAACTTTCCAGACTCTTAATAGAAGAAGAAAAGGCTCTCCAACTGCAGGAAGAGCTAGTCGAAGTTGTAAATTTGGGTACCGGGACAGACATAAAAGAGTTTAAGATAGACGCCAACTTAGAGAGCCGTGTCAAGAACAGGTTAATCCAAATGTTGCATGAAAATGTTGAAATCTTTGCTTGGTCTTACAAAGACATGCCAGGAATTGATACTGATATCGTGGTTCACCGTCTTCCAATGAAAGAGGGTTGTCATCCAATTAAGCAGAAGGTTCGTCGCATGCGTCCCGAGATGTCAGAAAAAATCAAATTCGAGGTTATGAAACAATTTAATGCAAGGTTTTTAGCAGTGACATCATATCCTCAATGGGTTGCGAATGTGGTTCCAGTATCGAAGAAAGACGACAAGGTACATATGTGTGTAGAATATAGGGATTTGAACAGGGCAATCACCAAAGATGATTTCCCACTGCCACATACTGATGTTTTGGTCTACAACACCGCTCAGCACAAGGTATTCTACTTCATGGATGGTTTCTCGGGTTATAATCAGATTAATGATGGCGCCTAAAGACATGGAGAAAACAAGTGTAGTCACACATTGGGGCCCTTCCTGTTACATGGTTATGCCTTTTGGGTTGAAGAACGTCGGGGCAACTTATCAGCGTGCCATGGTAGCTTTATTTCATGACATGATTCACCACGAGATAGAGGTCTACATCGACGACATGATAGCAAGGTCACAAACTAAAGAAGAGCATCTTGATCATCTGTATAAATTGTTTGAAAGACTGAAGAAGTATAAGCTAAGGCTAAATCCTAACAAGTGCACTTTTGGGGTGAGATCGGGTAAACTCCTGGGTTTCATCGTCAAGGTAAAGGTATTGAAGTTAATCCTGCAAAAATCAAATCTATTCAAGAAATCCCAGGTCCCCGTACTGAGAAGGAAGTCATAGGTTTCTTAGGACGACTGAATTACATTGCTCGATTCATTTCCCATTTGACGGCTACTTTTGAGCCAATCTTCAAACTGCTGAAGAAAGATCAAGTAATAAAGTGGAACGACGACTGTCAAATATCCTTTGATAAAATTAAGGAGTACCTACAAGAACCTCTGATTCTGATGCCATCATTTGAAGGAAGGCCTCTAATCATATATATATAACAGTGCTAGAGAACTCAATGGGGTGTGTACTGAGGAAACATGACGAGTTTGGTCGAAAAGAGCATGCAATATACTACCTTAGCAAAACGTTTACCGACTGAGAAATGAGATATTCACTGCTCGAGAAAACTTGTTGCACTTTGCCATGGGCTGCTCGTCGACTAAGACAATATACGTTGACCCATACCACCTTGTTGATCTCTAAAATGGATCCCATCAAGTACATATTCAAAAAACCAGCTCTCTCTGGAAGAATAGCCCGGTAGAAAATGGTCTTAACAGAATACAACATTCAATACACCACTCAAAAAGCAATCAAGGGAAGTGTATTGGCAGATCATTTGGCATATCAAGCTATAGATGACTATCAGTCCATGAATTTCGAATTCCTGGATGAGATTGTGAAGAACCTGGACCGTATGAAGGACCTGAGCTAGGATCTCGATGGACTATGGTTTTCGAAGGGGCTTCCAACGCACTTGGCAACAGAATCAGTGTTGTAATTATCTCTCCTCAGGGTTGTCATACGCCCTTCACTTCTAAACTTTGCGTTGAGTGCACAAACAATATGGCTGAATATGAAGCGTGCATCATGGGTATTAAAGCTGCTATTGACTTAAGAATCAAATTTTTGAGGGTATATGGGGATTCAGCCTTGGTAAACACTTAGGTCAAGGGAGAATGGGATACGAAGCATCTGAATCTTATCCCTTATCTAGAGCATGTGCTAACCTTGATTCTGTATTTCGAAGAGATTAATTTTAAGCATATCCCGAGAGAAGAGAATCGTTTGGCGGACACATTGGCTACCATGTCATCCATGTTCAACGTCAGATGGGACAATGAGGCTCCCAGAATTACCATTGAAAGATTCGACGAACCGATACACTGTTATGAAATTGATGTTGATGGAGTAGAGGAAAAACCTTGGTTTCATGAAGTGAAAAGGTACCTTGAAGCATAAGTATACCCTGAAGGGGCATCGATCAATGATAAGAAAATCCTACGGAGGTTCTCAACTAAGTTCTTCTTGAGCAATGGAATTTTATACAAGTGCAATCATGATTCGAATCTGCTTCATTGTATGGACAAAAAGGAAGCAGAGGAAATTATGCAAGATATGCATGAAGTTATCTTCGGTACTCACTCTAGTGGGCATATTATGGCCTAAAATATTTTGAGAGAGGGTTACTATTGGTTGACTATGGAAACCGACTGTCACCACCACTCGAGAACTTGTCATAAATACCAAATCTACACTGATAAAGTTCATGTGCCTCCAGTGCCTCTAAACGTCTTGACTTCTCCTTGGCCATTCACAATGTGGGGCATTGATATGATTCGAGAGATTAAGCCTACTGCCTCTAACGGACATCGCTTCATCCTCATCTCCATTGATTACTTTACAAAGTGGATTGAAGCAGCCTCGTTCGCCTCTGTTACCAAGAATGTGGTTTCCCGGTTCATAAAACATAACCTTATTTGTTAATATGGCATCCCTGAAAGGATTATTCCAGATAACGATACTAATCTCAACAACACTATAATCACTGAACTCTTCACACAGTTCAAGATCAAGAACCACAACTCGTCTATGTATCGACCAAAGATGAATGGAGCAGTGGAAGCCTCCAACAAGAACGTAAAGATTATACAGAAGATGGTTGTGACCTACAAAGACTGGTACGAGATGTTACCAGTTGCTCTTCATGGCTATCGTACTTCAGCATAAACATCAACTGGGGAAACTCCATTCTCTCTGGTTTATGGTGTGGAAGCCGTCCTACCTGGCAAAGTTCAGATTCCCTCTCTGAGAATTATGAGATATATAGACTTAGACGAAGACGAGTGAATTCATACCAGGCTAGACCAGTTGAGTTTGATCAACGAGAAGAGGCTTGCGGCTATCTGTCACGGTCAGATGTATCAAAACTGTATGATCAAGGTATTCAACAAGAAGATCAAGCATCAGGTATATCAGGTTTGTGACATGGTAATAAAGCGCATCATTCTACCGCAAGGTGATCTCAGGGCAAATGGACTCCCACCTACGAAGGGCCATTTATTGTCAAGAAAATATTTTTGGGCGGTGCCATGATATTAACCACCATGGACGATGATGATTTCCCGCACCCTGTGAATGCGGATATAGTCAAAAGATATTACGCATAAAAATAACCTGCTAGGTTGACTTTCCTAGGAAAAAATAAAGGACATCCCGACGAACCAAAAAGGTTCGGGAAAAATTAGGGATATATATATAAAAGATTTTACACCCGGCAAGTCGAAAACCTGAAAAGGCGGCTTGGGCAAGAAAGGTTATCCTGATGGACTGAAAACCCGAAAGGGAGGTCCAGGAAAAAGTTAGGGATTAAAGCGTATGACTATGTCTCGTTAGATCACTTTAAACAAGCTTTATTACCAACATTAAGTTCAAACGATAGAGATCAATTCAATCCTTTTCTTCTGACAGGAATGGATGAGATGTTTGAAGACATAGGGGCAATAGTAGAGTTGGAACCTAACGAGATTATTTCCACATATCTATATATTTTTATTCCTATTTGTACTCTTTCCCTTTCATGACAATTTCCTCTTACTAGGATTTACGTCCCTCTGTATAAAATCGCTTGTTTGTGGAAAAACTGTCAATAAAAATACAAATTTCAAAATTCATACTTTTTGTTTTTACTTTTTCTGTTTTGTTTGCAAAAATGTAAAATGACTAAAATTGAATGAACATATGCATATGAGTACGATTAACTGTTAACAAATATATGCACAAAAACAAAAATAAGCATTTACTTAAGACCCTAGGAGTTGGAATAACGTTCAAGCTATCCACAAATATCCACAGAGCCACTTCCATGGAATTATCCCTACAGAGTCATCTTAACAAAGATATATCCCTCACAAAATGGGATACACCAATCACATTCATCAGAAAATCACCCGGCGGATAAAAGAATATGATCTCTTTCCCGGCAATATCGCCCACCTACGGAGTTCTAATCAGTGCAATTTATGTAAAATCTCTACCCTGGTTGAGTTCATTCCTCCAGAACTGTAAATCCCCTGCAAGTTTCTTCTCTCCAGCAAAGCTCATTTCCTCAGCAAGAGTGTTTCCTCAACAGAGTATTTCATTGTCAATGGGGTTTATTTCCCCAACAGGGTTTATTTCCCCAATAGATTACAGTTTCCCCAGCTTTAGTCTATTTCCACCATAAATCACCAGCAAAATTCCCACCTCCAGCAAAGGACAGTCCGGGTTGCTATCCCCAGAGAGTTGCTACTGAATTTGAAACTGGACCAGATATCGTTCAACTTTATTCTTTATAGATGAGTCGGTAAACATATCATAAACTCAGTCAGACAACACCTCAAAAGCTTAACCGTCTATTTTATCCCCGGTCACGGTATACAAGAACTATAATCCCCAGCAAATCAATGAACAACCAATTTTCTTGGACTCTTCCCCCCAAACAGGAATCAATAATCTCCAATAGAGTTTCCTCAAGAAGAAAGCAGGAATGCCCATCAATATCGAAGATACACATACTTTTGATCCCCAGTAACAGTCAGGGATTTATTTTCCCCAGACAAAGATGCTACTCGAGTTTACAAATACACTTCCACAACATTTCATACTAATACACCATTTACAAATGTCATAGCATATGCATATGAAACGCATATAGCACAGTCTCATTTATTTTGAGAATACCATTACGTAATGAATTTTATACATCATGACATTGCATACAACTAACTCTTTACCTTTTTAGGAAAGACCAATCAACAGACAAACATCATCAACTACTTATATGACCAGATAGTCTTCTCAAAGGCTACATCTAACAAATTGTTAATTAAGCAATTTCCTCAGAAGGTCATTTTAAAAAGGATATCTTCCTCCTGTTGAAGACAAACATAGATATCTTCTAGCTCAGATTAAATCGAATGTAGATTTATTGTGATACTTCTTCCAATTGAAGACGGTCGTAAATAGCTTATGGCTTAGATTAAATCGAGCGTAGATTTATTCTGATACTTCTTCAAGTTGGAGACGGTCGTAAATAGCTTCTGGCTTAGATTAAATTGAGCGTAGATTTATTCTGATACTTCTTCCATTTGGAGACGATCGTAAATAGATTTTAGCTCAGATTAAATCGAGCGTAGATTTATTTTGATACTTCTTCCAGTTGAAGATGGTCGTAAATATCTTCTGGTATAGATTAAATCGAGCATATATTTATTCTGATACTTATTCCAGTTGAAGACGGTCGTGAATAGCTTCTAGATCAGATTAAATCAAGCGTAGATTTATTCTGATACTTCTTCACGTTAAAGATGAACATAGACATCAGTTGGCTCAGATTAAATCAAGCGTAGATTTATTCTGATACTTCTTCCAGTAGACATCTAATGGCTCAGATTAAATTGAGCGTAGATTTATTCTGATACTTCTTCCAGTTAAAGAAGAGCATAGACATCTTCTTGCTCAGATTAAATCGAGCGTAGATTTATTTTGATACTTCTTCCAGTTGAAGACAAGCATAGACATATTTTGGCTCAGATTAAATCGAGCGTAGATTTATTCTGATACTTCTTCCAGTTGAAAATGATCATAGACATCTTCTGACTCAGATTAAATTGAGTGTAGAATTATTTTGATACTTCTTCCAGTTGAAGATGAGCATAGACATCTTCTGGCTCAGATTAAATCAAATGTAGATTTATTCTTATACTTTTTCCAGTTGAAGTAGGGCGTAGACTTAGTATAATTTATATCAACAATTACTTTGGATGGCATCTATAAGCCCATATCCTAAGACTCTCCGCCACCTCTCCAAATGGCATCTATAAACTCATTCTCGGTATAATCAACCAACAGTGTTACTTCGCGCACAGGCAAGTGGAAATTTCTGGGCACTTAGGTGTTCAATCATCTTCCACCTTCAAGTCACGAATGGTGGACATACCAATCTAACTCTTCAGGTTTAAGAAGATTGAACATGGGCAGCCGTTGTACCCCAAAATTTTCCTTCCCATTTTCTTCAAGACATTCTTTTAAGGGTTTTCAAAATTCTTAAGAATCTAAAGGGTTGACCAACCAAACCTCCTGTTAAACAAAGGGTCTACAACTAGGGTTTTGTTCTTCTCAAAGAAGATTTGGTTGCAAGGGTATCAAATTATTTCCATGGTTCTCCATAGGTCTTCAATAATGTTCATGTCAAGTTTCAAGTCTTGCATCACAAGTTTGCTCAGTCAATGGCTCAGATGATTGAAAATTAATTGTATTGGGTAAAAAGTCAACTATGGTCAACATACAGTCAAACTTTAAGATTTTTTTTCAACATCAATATTTTGAAGTGATATTCATCATTTGATTAAGGTTTGATCATGATTCCTCAAGGAAAGTACTTAAACCATCAAAAGTAAAAAATTGCCAAATTAGGGTTTCCTTAGGAGAAGTCAACTAAACTTTGACCAAGCATAATTTCTGGTGAAGTAAATTCAATTCTCTACAACTATGTATTTATGCTCAAGTCCAAAAAGTGCTTCATTTGAAAGATATGAGCTAATATATTACATGTCATTTTCAAAAGTCAACAAATAGACACTTTTTGTCAAGGAACCTTACATCAAGATAAAGTCTCCAAATGCGAAAAAGATTAAAAACGAAATTGTATAGGACATCTTGAGCTTTTCAAAAAGTCAAAGATAACCTTCAAAAAATGAAAATTGAGCAAGTTATGAGTTGCACAAGTTGAGAAATTTTGAGGAGATGCATAAAATCTCAATTGAGCAAACTTGAAATTTTGAACTATTGGGCCTAAGTTTTGGAATTCAAACATGTCCATGACCATGTGGAAGCCTCCTAAGCTCACTCATATCTTGCCTTATGTTTCATTATTATTTTATTTGTATTTATTTTGTTTTTTATTCAAATAAACACAAAATAAATCAAATAAAATGGAAGATTATTGGGCCAAGGCGCATAATGGGTTCCTTTTTCAGCAAGAGGCCCAAGAATATATAAAGAATATTCCAAAAAGCGTGCAAGACTCAAAATGGCAAGGAAAATAAAAAAATTGGAAATTTTAAATGTGCTTGATTTTTGTCTTGTCATGGCTTGATTACTTGATTCATTGCCATGTATGTTGGGATATTCCCTTCCTCTCTATAAGTGCAAGCATCAGATCACAAGAAGACACGCGCAGGCTGCATACAAAGAGCACAAAAATTATCAAAATTTCAAGAATTAGGGAAAATACAAACTCTTGTTTCTAGTAACCTTCAAACAATTTTGGGTATCCAGTATCCTTCCTTAAGGTACCAAGAGTCAAACCAGGTCCTCATTCAAGCCAAAGCACGTTCAAATACCATCCCTATGATCCCACCGATGAGGTAAGGAGTTTTGTTTTGAATTTGAATTTTCATGTGCTTTTAACATGATCTCTCTTTCCAAATGTGTTTGTTATATCATGTAGAAAAGGTTGACACGATCACATGTGAGGTTAAACATCCCGTGTGATAAATGCCATCGTTAGGCTTTTGAGGGGCATGTTGCTTGTATTCCTGCAAACACTATGTTTTAGGCCAAACTTACGCCATGGTTGAACTCGCAGCATACGATTTAGGGGAGTGGTTTCAAGGATTCGGGTTGTTGTTTTTATTTTGCAGGTTTTCAAAAAAACACATAATCAGATAATAAGGTGTTTCTCCTCTGTGTATGGTGACCTGAACAGTTAGGGGCTTGCGTGGCTCCCTTCCATTCGCTGATTCAAAAAACTCAGGGTCCCACTATGCGCGCGTTGCTTTTGATTGGATGATACTAGTTTTCATTTTGAAATATAATGTTTTTTGCTTGATTTACATACTGGATGTAATAACTGCCCCAGCAGTGAACGTGTGTGTAAGTTGTTAGTGTGCCAGAGCATGGGTTCGATCCCTGCCACTGGCATGTATGTTTCATGATTTTCCTTTACAGATCCAATGCAACCTAATTCAACACGCCCACCATGCGCCTTCTCATCATCACTCTTGGATCTCAGTAGATCTTGACCCAACGCTTCAGATCAGCACACACACCATAGACTTCAAGGAACCACCCTCACTGAATCCAGCGCAGTTATGGGCCTTGTCAAGATTGGGCTTAACAATGGTTTTCTCATACACCCCAATTTCTTAAATTTGAGGCCCATTTCTTTTTTTTTTTTAATAATTATTTTATTTAGATAATTAACTTTTTTAAATAATTAATTGAATCCATTTTAATAAAAAAATCACTAAAAAAAATTAGATTTAGGTTTTGATTAATTAATTTAATTTTTTGAAAAATTAAATTAATTTAATTTAATCATATTTTGGTTTTATTTTATTGATTAATTAGTAAAATAATTAGAATTAGGGTTATTTATTCTTTTACATTATAAAAACATTTTTCTAAACAAAACACCAAAAATATTTTCCCCTTTTTCACAATCTCCGCACACTTATTTATTTTTTTCGCATTGATATTTTTTTATAATTATGTAACTATCAAGGGATGTAATAGATAAATCAAGATTTCTGTACTTTTTCCCCATTTTATGGTTTTTACTCCCCATCCCCGAAGCGTTATAATAGCGTAGATTTTCTTTCCCGCACATTATTTTCTGCAGTTATAATTATGTTTGTACATATAAACTGCTAGTTTAATAGGATTGTATGGGAAAGACTAAAAGCAAACGCTATATAACCATAAGTCCAAGACAAAATACCTGAAAATAAATCACCTTGCACACACGCACCTCTAGGGTGACCCTCACTTGTTGCCTCGGATAAAAACAGTCATGTCCCTCGAACGTGGGATGCTTTAGTAAAGACCCTTCGATTAAAAAGATCGTAGTCCCTTGATGACCCTTCAATGCTGCCTCGATAAACAATCTTAGTCCCTTACGACAATTTCTAAAGCGTCCTGCAAGTTGCCTTTATGACTGTACGATGACCCACGCCCGTCCCTCAAACATCCAATGATAGGGCTTCCTACTAACTAATGGTAGCATAGCACTATCGAAAAGAAGAGGAAAATAATGTGAAAGACTTTTTGAGTAGGTAGATAGCTCGTAGTCGCTTGCTCACAAACAAAAAAATTTCTCACAAATACACTCTTTTGTAAAATATTTTCAAAGACAGACACTTTGTATGCATTCTCAACGATACGAGAATCATTACAAAGTTTGCCGCACTTAAGCATTTTTTAAAAATATTTTCAAACTTACACATTCACAAAGCATTTTCAAAAGTGAGCTAGTGATTAAGAGCCCATAGTTAGCTACGGATGAAAATGGTGCTAACACCTTCCCTCTTCATAACCTACCCCCCTTACTCAGAAAATTCTCAAAAAGGTCTTTCCTGTTCTTTTCACCCTTTCCTTTATTGGATAAAAGAAAAGTCGGTGGCGACTCTTGATATCCGTAACATTTGTGATAAAGGGCAAAACCAAAAGTTAGTTCTCCCGCTGTATTATAATATCCACCAGCTCCTTATCAAACATTGGAGGTTGAACTCGTTCAGCCATATCTCTCCACTTTTGGGCATATTCTTTGAACCCTTAACTCGAGCCCATAGACATATTTTGTAATTACACGCGAGTTGGTGCAAGGTCAGCATTATATTGATACTGCTTAAAAAAGCAGCAGCCAGGTCTTCCCAAGTACAGATGTTGGTTCCTTCCAGCTGATAGAACCATTCTAGTTTTGTACCAGACAAACTTTCTTAAAAGAAGTGAACCATAACTTTCTATCAGCAGTATGGAATTGGATCTTCAGAACATAGGACCTCAGATGAAGTTTGGGACAAGAAACACCATCATATTTAGCAAAAGCGGGGACCTTAAACTTGTGAGGGATAACTACCCTTGGAATAAGACCCAACTCTTCAAAATCCAATCCAGGCACTTTCTGGATTTCCATGGCCTTGAGGAGATCTTCCAATTGTTTGTATCTATCATCCGCGGGAGGATATTGTTCATCAAAATAGTCTTCATCCTCAGGAATTTTCCCAGAATCTTGATTGCTTCCACCTTCGGCCTTAACACTTCTACCGTCTTCCTCTTGATTGTCATCTTCATTAGAGAAGATATCAATAGTTTGAACCGGTTTAGAGGGACCTTTGAATCTTCTCCCCATATTGAGGATAGCAACTGGATTTCGAGTCTTCTTCTTTTTGGCGATGAGCGCCATTATTTCTTTCTTCCCCTGAGCTAAGTTCAAGAGTGTTTCCCAAAATTGGGCATTATGTGCTTGGAGTTCCTTGACAGTTTGTTCTAGAGCCATATTTTACTGAAATAAACAGCAAGAAGATGAGAAAACCTGCTTATAGGGTACCTTTTATGTGACGATATGCATGATATTAAAATGCAAGTGAAATATTTTCAAGGACCGTTACGCGATTTTAATTTGTTTAAACAAAAGGAAACAAAAGAAATTTTCGTAACAAACTCAAATTATAATTTCTTTCAGTAAAAAGAGTTACAAAACAGCAAAATGTTAATTCAAGTCTCCCATGGATGCTTCCTCTCTGTGTTGACATATGCATTAAAGCTTTGTTCTTCGTGGAGTCATTTTTTCAGCTCCAGTACTTTCTTCTCACTAGCATAGAACTGACCCTCGAAGGTATCTCTTTCCTCCTTAAGTTAAATCCAGGACTTCCGTAGTTCTTCGAAGTCAGTGGGCATATCGAGATGAAGAACGGTATGGGAAATATCTCCTTCAACAACGATCTATATAATCACTGGTAGGATAGCAGGATATGGTATTTTAAGATTCTGAGCACGAGACCACACCCATCTGAAGTAAGGCTCTAGAGAATGGAATTCTTGTGTCCCAAAGTCTTGCTATCAATCTTATTGACCGTACCCCAAGCACGTATAAACCTTTTATGGTAATTTTGAGTATCATTCTCATAGTCAAACATAATACCCTGGATGAGCATATCATGAGAACCGTCTCTTCGAGCATAACCAAACTAATGTAGAGATAGAGAAGAATTTTATGTGATGCCCCCTCTTATACCAAGGAGTGGTACATTAGGGACTTATCCATAGAGATCAATAATAGTGACATCTATCTGATATCGAGAACACCAATGGATATCAGCATGAGTGAGTGACATCAACCTTTGAGACCACCTCAAACCTTGTTCGTTCTTTATCACTGTTCACGGCAGGTGCGAAATAAACCACCTGAGTAGTAGAGGTATGCAACATATAAGAGTTCCTCGCTTCTTCATAGTATGAGTGTGGAAGGAATGTAGGATATCTCCAAGCAAAGTAGGTATTGTATTATGAGTGAGAAATATTTTGATGGCATTCACATCTATGAATTGGTCCGGATTAGGGAATAGTACCAACCCATAAATCAGCAAAGCCAACATATCCTCAAAAGCACAAAAATTCATGGCATCTAGAAACCACTAAGCCTTCTCTATCAAAAATTTAGGAGAAAAACCATTGACTCCATTCCTTGTTTCCCAATTAGATACAATGTCCGATCATTTCAGATGTAAGGCTACTGCAACTTCTTTAGGTTTCAGAACTTGCTCTAGACTAGTGAAGGGTATCTGTTCAAGAATAGGGACTTCGAGCAACTAGAGAATTCTTCCATTGTGGGCCCCAAATGATAATCTGGGAAGGTAAAACAGTGATGCTTAGGATCAAATAATAGGAAAAGATCACTCATCATATCTTCATGGAAGCCAGTACTAACCAAACTGAGTAGATGACCATGTCTCTTGGTGAATTGAGAATTATCGGGAACCTTTTAGACTAATTCCTCAAGCTTGGAAGGTATCCTTACGAAGTTGATCCGGATGGTATTCCTACGACTGGAAGCCATGACCCTGCAACACAGAACAAAGATAAATCCCCTAGATCCTTGAAATGGTTAGTCATGATATGATGTTATGATGTTATGATATCATGTTAAAATAGGTAATCAAACACAAGCAAAGCACGCAAAGGCCTTAGGTTTAAGGCTTGCATGGGGTTTATAGGTAGGTACCCTCTTGAAGTTTAGTTGGCTCAACCTGTCCTAAAGAAGTAACCGGGTTCTAGGGATCTCAATATCATTGATTTTTCTCACAAGTTTTGTCTAGAACGGCAACTGACTTTCCACCAAACAAAACCTGAGAGTCGAATCTCAATGGGCGTAGCATCGATTATCAACCAACTTTAGACTGCACCAAATCCGGCTATCTCATTACCTTATAATGGCTAAGTTGGGTCAAATAAGGTTCTAAAAGTTAGTTAGTGCTTATGACACCACATGGCAGCCTAGTATTCTCCCTGAATGACTCGAGGGACACGAGTACAAACCAATGTGTCGCACTAACATAGCCATCACTTCAACCATATCGGTATACACTGTATAGTTTCCGTGATCTATTGCTACTTACCTAAAATTCCCCCAAATCTGGTATAGGATCTTTGCAAGAAAATAAACCCGAGCAAGACCCAAAATGTAAATCACACAAGACAAACAAGAAAAGCATTTAAAAATGATCTAACTTTAAAGGTAACCCCACTTTTAGTTTCCCCCAGCAGAGTCGCCAGTTCTGTAATACGGTGGGAGAGCTGACTTGGTTTTGGGTTTTATCGCAAATGTTATGGATAGCAAGAGTCTCCACCAACTTTTATTTTATCCAATAAAGAAAGGGTGAAAAGAACAGGAAATACCTTTGAGAATTTTGAGTCGGGGGGTAGGTTAAGACAAGGCAAGGTGTTAGCACCCTTTTCATTCGTAGTTATCTACGGGCTCTTAATCGCTAGCTCACCTTGTTTTAAAAATGCTTTGTGAAGGTGTGTCTGAAAATATTTAGAAAAATGCCTAAGTATGGCAATTTTTTAATGATTCTTGTATTAGTTAAGAATGCATACAAAGTGTTTGTTTTTGAAAATATTTTATAAAAGTGCTTATGAAAAAGATGTTTTGTTTTTGTGAGCAAGCGATTAATAATTATCTACCTACTCAAAGTCTTTCGTGTTAATTTTTCCATCCTTTATATAGTGCTATCCCACTATTAATTAGTAAGAAGCCCTATCATTGGATGTAAACAGACAAGTGTGGCTCATCGTACAGTCATAAAGGCAACTCATAGGGGCGCTTTAGCAATTTATCGTAAGGGACTAAGATCGTTTACCAAAGGAAGCATTGAAGGGTCATCGAGGGACTACGATCTTTTTAATCGAGGGTCTTTGCTAAAGTGTCCCCACGTTCGAGGGACATGGTTGTTTTCCGAAGCAATAAGTGAGGTTATCCTAGAGGTGCGTGTATGAAGAGTGATTCATGTTCAGTTATTTAGTCTTGTAATTAGGGTTTTCTACGATTATTTTTTATGTCTTTCCATACAAACTCTAATTACTTGAAAAATAATATAGCAATAATGGAAAGCAGTAAAGTGCGGGAAATAAAGTTCTACGCTATTACAAGGCTTCGAGAGTAGGTGTACAAAATAATAAAAACGGGGAGAAAAGTAAACCCTAATTAAACTATTACAACCGTAAGCAATTACATAATTGGAAAAAAAACGCGAAAGTAATAAAGTATGCGAGATTGTACAATAAAGAGAAATGGGAAAGGAAATTATTGTGATTTTTTGACAGAAAAAAGTTTGATGTTTAATCTAAAAACCCTAATTAATTTTAATTAAGAAAAGAAAATGATTAAAAAACCCTAAGTTGATTTTAATTAAGAAAAAATAGTTAATTAGTGAAAACCAAAAAAAAAACTAATTTAATTAACTAAATGAAAACCTATAAATTAATTAAGGTTAATCAAGTGAAAACCAAAACAATTAATTAGGTTTTATAGAAAAATTAAAGGTTTTATGTTAGGGTTTTAAAAAAGGTTTAGGTTTTGTTAATTTGAAAAAAATGAGGGAAAGAGTGAAAAGAATAGAGAATTGGAAGAAATAAACCATTAATTTAAATGAAACAATAAATATATAATATAAACATGAATATATTGACTAGAGAGGAGCCGGAGCCCTAACTCTGTTCATCTTCTCTGATAGCCTGTTTATTCCAAAACCTATAAAATACTAAAGGTTAACAAGCAAAAAAAACACCCTACCCCCCTAAATCGAGGGATGCGAATCCAATGGAAGGATTATGGTGGGCTGAAACTGGCTGGCTTAAGAGCTATGAGAAAAAAATGCATGGGTCGATGCAACAATGGTGTTCTGCGAATTAACATGCATGAGATCACTATGATGATCCAAACCTGTTCAGAGACATCTTAGAAGTATGTTAGTAACATCAATATGGCTTAAAACAAAACAAAATTAAAAATATGAATTTTGCAAGAATTTGAAATTGAATATGCCATGCTATGGAGTTTCATGTGTTTTGGAACATCAAAATCGACCCAGCCTTATTCTGTATGATTGTTAGGAGTGAATGGGATGCTAATTTGTAGTGGAAGGGTTTGTAATAAGGGTTTGAAAATTTTAGGGTTCTTGAAATTCTTTGATCTTTTTTTACAAGTTTGTGAGGTAAGGGTTTCGTGTCCTTGTTTGTATGAAAATAATGACATTATATCATGGAATTTAGGGCAAAAATATGGGCTTGGTCTTTCTAAAAAAGGCATATGTATTTTATTTTATTTATTTTGCATTATTAATGAATAAATAAAAAATAATTAAATTAAAATAAAATAAAAATAGGTCAAGGGGTGTAAGAACATGAATTCAGGTGTATGAAGAGTATAATATACGTTTGAACTTTAAACCATGGCCCAATATCCCAAAACATCAAGCTTGCTTACTTTGAACTTCATGCATTTGCTCAAAATTTCCCAACTTGTAGTGGTCATAACTCTCTCAATTTTCATCTTTGGTGATCTTGTACTTTTTGGAAAGCTCGAGATGTCCTCTACAATCTATATGTTTATCATTTTTGCTTTTGAAGAATTTATCTTGATGTAAGTTGCCTTGACAAAAAGTGTCTTTTGTTGACTTTTGAAATGACATGTAATGTATTGACTCATATCTCTTAAATGAAGCATTTTTTGGACTTGAGCTTAGATTTTCAAAGTTATAGAGAATTGAATTCCTTTCAAAATCAGCTTTTGTTGGGAAAAAACTGATGAAGCATGTGAAAGTTATGCTTGGTAATAGCTTAGTTGACTTCTCCTAAGGAAACCCTAATTTGGCAACTTTTGACTTTTGATGATTTGAGGAATTTTCTTGAGGAATCATGATCAACCCTTGATCAGATGATGAATATGAATTCAAAATGTTGATGTTGACCAAAAATCTTGAAGATTGATTGTATGTTGACCATAATTGACTTTTTACCCAATATAGTTGATTTTCATTCATCTGAGCCATTGACTAAGCAAACTTGTGATGCAAGGCTTCAAACTTGGTATAAGCATATCTTGAAGAAATGGGAGGGAAATTTTTGGGGTAAAACACCATGTAGAGTGAAGGGAAGAATTTCATGCCAATCTTTGTATGTCTTCACCATTTTCTAAATGATTTTCTTAATATTCTTATTGGCAGTTTCAACGGCCCCGTTCATCTTGGGTCGATACGGTGAGGAATTACGATGCTCGATCTTGAAGTCATCGCATAACTCCTTCATCATTTTGTTGTTCAAATTGGACTCCTTATCTGTAATGATTCTACTAGGAATCCCATATCTGCATATAAGATTATGCTTGATGAACCGAGTAACCACTTGTCTTGTCACATTTCCATAGGATGCAGCTTCTACCCACTTGGTGAAGTAATCGATGGCAACTAGTATTAACTAGCATCTGTTAGAAGTATTAACCAGTCGACGACATAGATTTGGAATTTGTGACATGTCTTTGTATAATGGTAACAATCATCTTCCATCATCAACGAATAATAACTTTCTCGCATATCTTTCTAGCCATGTCATGTCTATTTATATGAGTTCCAAAAGTGCCTTCATGGATTTCTCCCATAAGTGTATTTGATTTGTGTTTCTTCACGCACCTGAGTAACACTATATCATAGTTTCTTTTGTATAATACATCACCATTTAGAAAGAACTTTGAATCTAGCTTCCATAAAGTTCGCTTGTCAATCACTGAGGCATTTTCTGGATATTCTTGTTTCTTGAGATATATTTTGATGTCGTAGAACCAAGGCTTGTTATTCGGTTCTTTTTCAATGGAAAGGCAATGTGCAAGTTATTCAAAATGTCTAATTATAATGCGTGGTTCATGATTTGGCCAAGTCTCTTTAAACATGGCTGATAAAGTAACCAAGGCGTTTTCCATCTGATTTTCTTCTCGTGGATTATGACTGAATGTAATCTCAATAAATTCTGTAGCTAGCTTCAAAACATGATCCTGAATCAATTTGGGATGTTTAATGTCCCATTCGTTGTTGACTTGGTATATGACTAATGTTCAGTCTCCATACACCTCGAGGTGCTTAATTCTTAGATCAATAGCAGCTTCTAGTCTTAAGATACAAGCTTCATATTCAGCGATATTATTGGTGCAGCCAAAACATAACCTTGTTGTATAAGGTTTATGAAAATTCTTCGGAGAAGTCAAAACTGCCCCAATACCATTCCCTACTACGTTTGAAACACCGTCAAACAAGAGTGTCCAACGTGCCCTTGGTTCAGGTCCTTCGTCAGGTCTTGGTATTTCGTAGTCACCTATAACCATGACATCTTCGTCTAGAAAGTCGAACTTCATTAGTTGATATTCTGGCAATGGCTGATGAGCTAGATGGTCTGCTAGTACACTACCCTTGATGGCCTTTTGAGTAACATATTGGATGTAGTACTCGGATAGTAACATCTGTCATCGGGAAATCCTTCTTGTAAGAGTTTGTTTTTCGAATACATACTTCAAAGGATCCATTCTTGCTATTAACCACGAGGTGTGAGTTAACATATATTTCCTCAATCGCTTAGTAGCCCAAGCCAATGCACAACAAGTTTTCTTGAGAAGTGAGTATCTAGTTTCACAGTCAGTGAATTTCTTACTGAGGTAGTAAATTGCTTTCTTTGTACTACTTTTTTCTTCATGTTACCCTAATACACACCCCATTGACCCTTCGAGTACTGTTATGTACATGATGAGTGGACTCTCAGATACTGGTGGCATCAAGATTGGTGGATCTTGTAAATATTGTTTTATTGTCTCAAAAGTTGTCTGACAATCATCATTTCACACTAGCGTCTAATCTTTTCGAAGTAAATTGAATATAGGCTCGCACGTAGCAGTTAGGTGCAATATGTACCTTGAAATGTGATTCAATCGTCCTAAGAAACTACAAACCTCTTTTTATGTTCTTGGAGGTGGAATTTCTTGTATGGCATTTACCTTATCGAGATCTACCTCAATACCGTGTTGAATTACAGAAAAAAAAACCAATAAGTTGCCTGACCTGACACCAAATGTACACTTGTTCAGATTCAACCTCAGTTTTAACTTTCATAAATGCTCGAATAACTTTTGTAAATATACGATGTGATCCTCCTATGTATGAGATTTGGTAATCATATCATTTGCGTATACCTGAACTTCTTTGTGGATTATATCATGAAATAGTGTGACCATAGCTCGTTGATAAGTTTCCCCTGTGTTCTTTAGACCGAAAGGCATTACCTTGTAATAGAAAGTGCCCCAAGGAGTCATGAAAGTAGTATTTTCCATGTCTTAGGGTGCCATTTTGATATGATTATAACCCGGAAAGTCGTCCATAAATGAGAACACCGAAGCTTGAGGTGTATTAACCACCAAAACATCTATGTGAGGTAACGGGAAATCGTCTTTAGGACTTGCTTTGTTCAGATCCCGATAATTTACAAACATGCGTATATTTACGTCCTTCTTGGGCACTGGCACGATGTTAGCTATCCAAGGTGGATAATCTACCACCGTAAGAACCCTGCATAAAATATTTTAAGGACTTCTTCTCGGATCTTACTAGACCAGTATGGACGAGTTCTTCTGAGCTTTTATCTAACTGGAGAACAACCTTCCTTGAGAGGTGGTCTATGCACCACATTATCTGTATCCAATCCTGACATATCTCTCCAAGACCAGGAAAATATATCCATATATTCATGTAAAAGTTTGATCAGTCTTTCTTTGACGCTTTCCTCCAATTTCGCTCCTAGTTTGATCTCTTCCGGGTCTTCCTCTGTGCCAAGGTTAATGGTCTTAATAGATTCTCGGTGTGGTTGTATATTGTCATCCTTTTGTTCTAATTCCCTTGCAAATTCTTCAGAGAGTTCAAGATCTTCTTCATCCTCCTCTTCCGCTTGATTGATGGGTGCATCAAAATTATATCGGATAGCAGCAGTAACATTGTAGGTGATTTCAGGCATGGATCTGCACATTTATCATGTTTTGGTGCAGTTTTAGTATGTGAATTTGAAAATGCATATGAAGAAAAGTATTGCCATTTTAAAACATATGAGATAAATGCAAAAGAAAGATAGGGATCTTAATTGAATGCGGAATATAATCTTTGAAACAAATTGGGGGACCCTTACAAGCTACCCCTAAGCCTCGGGCTTGACATAGGTTCTTTCAAAAACAAGAAAAATTACTTTGGAAAGAAAAATATCTATGGAATCTTCAAGGCTGTCTAATTCTTAAGCTCTTCTCTTGGAGCACATTCACGGATGCAGTCAGATTCTCTCTTGGTGTTTCTCTTGTTAGATATCACTGTCACTTGTCTGCCATGCTCAATTCCTTTATTGATGAAGGTTTACTGGACAGGAGGAAAATGCGCCTTGCCTTTCAGGGTATCCTTTGATGATTCATAGCCCAAACTAAAATGATTCTTCTTCTCAGATATCTCCACTAGTTTACCCCAGCCTTTTGAGATACCATCTTCCACACCTGCATGTAAATATCTCCATGAAGTCACGATAGGTTTTCTTGATTTTCTTCACTAGTAGGGTTACCATTGAAGAAACCTCTAAGACTTAGAATGATGTTGCTATGAAATCTTCATCCGCACTGATATATCTGTAGGACTCTATATGACTTACAAATATGTCTTCCTCACTGTTGATTATAACCAGTCTTCCTTCAATGAAGAACTTCAATTTCTGATGTAGAGTTGAAGTAACTTCCCCTGCTGCATGAATCCAAGATCGTCCTAGAAAACATGTATATGTTGGCTCTATATCCAAATACTAAACTTTAAGAACCGTCTAAATCTTTGACTATCGTAGAACTTGGCCTTCAAACAATGCCATCTAGGGTTAACTTCATCAAGTTGGATTTTGGTAACACGTTAAGGGGCAGAACCAGTATAGGTGAGTACCTTGGATAGGTTACTTGTACTTATCTGGATGGAAATATGCAACGCCTTGTTGTGATCTCTACCTTGTGGGGGAAACTCACTATTATTGAAGCCTAGATATGATCCAGACGTTAGGTTTGCTACGACATTGTCAAACTGATTCACTGTAATCTCCTTTGCAACATGAGTCGAACTCAGAATCTTCATCAGAGAGTCTCGATGCGCTTCTGAACTTAGGAGCAACGAGAGTATTGAAATCTTGGTTGGGGCCTGGTGAAGCTGATCCACCACCCTATAATCACTTTTCTTGATTATTTCTAGAATTCTTCTGCCTCTTGGTCGTTAAAATTCTTGCTTGGAGGTTCTTGTTCATGGCTTTCCTCTACCATAACTTTCCTGTTATCCTCAACCACAGCATTATTATTCTTTTGTGGTTTGGGACTATAGATTCGACCACTGCGAGTCATGCCCCCTGTTCCAGTTGTATTTGTGATTGCATTTCCTTGACTTGTTAATGGATCACCTTCTTGTTTTAAGCCATTGACGTATACAGTAGAATCATAACTCTGTGGTAGTATTTTGTTACTTTCGTAACGGGTAGGAGATGGCCCCTAATCACCATAGTAGTATTCGAAACGACTGGTATCCTTAGAGTTTCCGTGGTATCACCACTGGTGCTACAGTTGACTCTCCCCATGGAATCACAATAGTTTTCTTAGCAAGATTTGGACCTTGGCAAGGAATTATCAATGGCTTCTTCGCACTTCCATCGATTGCAGTTATGTATTCTTCTTTAGGGTATTTCCCGATTTGGACTATCCCCTGATCCACCAATTTTTGTAATGTCTTCTCAAAAGCTTCATTGTGTTCCAAGAGGAACCCACACTCAACCAGATATTCTTTCAAAAGGTTTATCGGGGCCTTTACTTGTCTGGGTTCCCTTAAAGTAAGTGACCACCTCAATTGCATTCGCCGCTGGCCCACCATGCGGAGGCATGGGATTCGTCTTGGGGTTTGGTTTGTCAAAGGTGATATCTTAGGAATCCAATAAATCTTGAACCTTATGTTTGAAGGTCTAACATTTTTCTATAGTATGCCCTGGATAATTAGAATGATATTCGCACCTTGCATTTGCATCATACTTTAGTGGGAGTGCCCCAATTGAAAGAGCTAATGGCTTCTTCTCTACCAAAGATGCCTTGAGTAAATGTTGCAGTAATTGACTGTGAGGCATTAGGAGAGGATTAAATCTTCCCTAAGGCCTTTCAAACTTGTTCTATTGTTGTTGTTCCCATGGAATTTCCAATGGCTGTTGTGCCCTTGGGTGTGATGCGAAAATATTAATTTCTCCTTCCTTCTTTTTCGAGAAGTTAGGAACATGTATCTTTGAACTATAAGGAGTACTAGATGATGCCCCTTGTATCTTACCACTCTTTATGCATGCTTCAATCCTTTCACCAATAGTTACCAAATTAGAAAATTCGGAAGAGACATTTCCTACCATCTTATCATAGTACAACCCTTGTAAAGTGCCCAAGAACATATCAACTAATTCTTTCTCCAGGAGTGGTGGTTGTACACGGGCTGCCATTTATCTCCATCTTTGAGAATACTCCTTGAAAGACTCCTCCTTCTTATGAGACAAGTTTTAGAGTTGCATACGGTTATACGCCATGTCTAAATTGTACTTGTATTGTCTTAGGAAAGCATTGGCAAGATCTTCCCATGTCTGGATATGAACCCGCTCTAATTGTATGTACCAATCTAAGGATCCCCACTCAAGCTGTCTTGGAAACAATGGATCATCAACTTTTGATCTTGAGTATAAGCAAGCATTTTCCGCCAGTACATGCGTAGATGGTTTCTTGGGCATAAGAGTCCTTTATATTTTCTAAATTCAAGTACTTTGAAGTTTGGAGGGATCACCAAATCTGGAACTAGGCTCATCTCAAGAGCGTTGACGTTAAAAGAATTGTAACCCTCCACAACCTTCAACCTTTCTTCAAGAGATTGGTATTGATTGAGCACCAAGATATTTTCAGTTACATGGTATGGGTTGTCCTCTGAGGTACTTAATTGATGTCTTCTAAGTCATGGTATCCATACTGTAGGTCTATGTAATTATCTCTATTGTTGACTGGAATTTTCAAAGTATGAGATGCCCCTACCTTTGGTGGAAGTGGGACAAACCCTTCAGTATTAGCTTGTCTAACCTCTTGTTGAGCTACGGTTAACTTTAGAGGTCCTAATTCTAGCTATTTTCATGGTTAGTAACCGCTTGATGCACCAATAGTTTGGGCTACTTCTTCCAAGGCTTCCCTGGAAATTTGTTCATTCCTTTCAATGATGTTTTTTGTACCACAAAATTTGCCCTCCCATATTTGTCAAAACATTTCAAGTGAGGTCCTCAAAATTGCTCAAGGAAGTCCAAGAGTTAACCAGACAAACCCTCTCCTAAGGCAGTCTACCCCAAATTAGGGTTTCAGTTTGCATCAAGATGCTTGAGTCCAAAGGATCCCAAATTCTCACCATTATCCTAATATTTTCACAAGATCATCCATGTCAAGTTTCAAGCCTTGCAGAGAAAGTTTGCTCAGTCAATTGCTCAAAGGCCTGAAAATCGATTGTGCTAGGGAAAAAGTCAACTGTGGCCCACATACAGTCAAACTTCAAGATATTTGGTCAACATCCTCATTTTGAAGTATTATTCATCATTTAATCAAGGGTTGATCATGATTCCTCAAGAATTGCTCACAATTCATCAAAACCCAAAAGTTGCTAAATTAGGGTTTTTGTAGGAAAAGTCAACTCAACTTTGACCAAGCATAACTTTCTCATACTATATCAAAAATGACCCATCCAAATCTCATTTTGAAGAGTATGAAATTCCCTAAAATCCATATTCAGCTCCCAAGTTCAAAATATGCACTCACAAGAAGATATGAGTTTGGACATTATAGGTCATTTTGAAAAGTCAACAAAAACACCTTTTGGTTCAAAGCTTCATACATGAACATGGAAGACTCAATTGAGATGAGACCAAAATGGTTTCTTAGAGGACATCTTAATATTTCTAAAAAGTCAAAAAACACATCTCTAAGGTCAAAATTGATAGAGTTATGAATTGGCAAAGTTGACTTTTTATGCAAAATTGCCAAAAGTCAAATGTGGCCAACATTGCATATTTTGTCAAATGGGCCCAACCTTTTATGCTTGAACTGAGTTTGTAACATGACCCACGACCCATGATCCTTCCCATTTGTCATTCTTTTATTTTTGTCATTTATTTTGATTTTATTTCAATTAAATCAAATAAAATCAAAATAAAATCATGAAAATATCAAAAACTAATCAAAGCTTGAGATTTTGTGCATGTTTAGGTCTGTTATACAACTGGAAGTGTAATCAAATCGTGCAAGGTTCATTTGGATACAAAAGATTTCATTTTGATTGATTTGGAAAGATTTGCACAAAGGATCAAATCTTGAATCAATGATCATTATTGGAGAAGATTTTATACAAGTTTGTAACCCTAATTCCTTCTAGGGTACATAAGGAACATGTTCAAATTAAAAACAAGGGGATTGGAGGCGTGCAAGACAGAAAAGAAAATTGCAAAAATTCAACAAAAAAGTGTAAACTGATTTTCAAGATTCAGGCTATCTCAAGCCATTCTAAGGATACCAATCGTTTGCTGGACATCCCAGGAACGTGTTTCCACCATTAACAAGCTTCTTCAAGCCTTGAAACGCATTGTAAGTACCAGCTCAGTTGGCAAGCGCGTAGTGGACGAATGTTCAAGGACCTGGGTTCGATCCCCAGGTCCCCAACTTTTCTTTCTATATTTTTTCTATGCATATTTAGGTACACAGGTATACAATAAGTCCACCATATGTCCTTAATATCCAACCAATCAGGTCATCCACATGCCAGATCCAAGGCTTCCCAATGAAGGCCCACCATGGACATGAGTCAAACGCGTGCACGGGATCTGGAAAGTCAAACGGGCCAGGCACTTATTGGGCTCAGATTTTCCATCCAACACCCCCTTTTGCTGAAAACTACCAGGCCCATCTTTCTTTCTTTTTATTTATTATAATTCTTTTGATTTAATTAATTTAATTATTTTCTAACAACAATAATTTCTTTTTTTTCACAAAAAAATCATAAAATCAATTTTCACAAAATTTAGAATTAGGTTTTTATTTATTTTATCAAATTTAATTTAATGATAATTTAATTAAACTTAGGGTAATTTTAACTTTTTTGTATATAATTAAAATCAATTAGAAAAAATTAGGGTTAGCATGTGATTTAATTTTTATTTCTTTTCAATAAAACAAAAATACAAAAAAATAGGTTGATTTAATTATTTTTCTTAAATAAAATTAATTAGTCATTAGGGTTTTTTATTTATTCAATTAAGACTTTTCTTTTCTCAAAATAATCAAAACAATAAAAAATGATTTTTCTCTTTAAGTTTCAATTAGGTTTAGACGGGGTCAAAACCCTACTTTCTCTCATTCTCGATTCATCGCGCGCATTTATTATTTTTTGCAATATCAATGTAACTGCTCATGGTATGTAATAGTTTAATCTAGGTTTTCTTTTATTTATCGTCTTACGGGTTTTTTAGATATGTAATTAATCCACCTCCCTGAAGCCTTGTAATAGCGTATGTTTTATTTTCTTGCATTTTTAATTCTCGCAAATATTAACTGTTTAGATGTATGTTAATAGGATTGTATGACAAGATTGCATGACAATTTAAAATGGTTAGAAAACCCTAATTTGCAAAGACAATAACTGAAATCAAATCACTCGCACATGCGCACTCCTAGGGTATACTCTCACTTCGGTTGCCTTGGTAAATGGTCATTAAGTATAGGGTGTCTTAGTGGTGGCCCTCTTGTCTAAACAAAGATCAAATGTCCCGTTCGTAAATGTTGTCTCGGAAACGTGACCTCAGAAATGTTGCCTCGAATATGATCTTAAGACATTAGGGTTATTACTAAAACGTCCTAGCGTTGCTTTAGTAATTGTACGTCCCTTTCGAATTGACCCTTACAACTCCAACGACGGTGCTTCCTATTTCTCAATAGTAGGGTAGCATTGTCTAAAGGAAACGAGAACAGAAACAATCCTTTTTCGAGTAGGTAGACGCTAGTAGGTACTTTCTCAAAATCAAACTTTTTACACCAAACACTTTTCAAACAAAGTTTTCAAAAACACTTCGTAACACTCTTGAGGACTGATACAAGGGTTAAAATGAAGTAAAACAAACACTTTTCAAAGCACACAAACACGGAAGCAATTTTTAAAAGATGAGCAAGTACTTAAGAGCCCATGGAAAACCATGGATAGAAAGGGTGCTAATACCTTCCCTTTCTATAATCTACCCCCCGTACTCAAAATCTCAAAAAAGGAATTTTTCTGTGCTTTTTTCCTTTCCAGTTGGATAAAATAAAAGTCGGTGGAGACTCTTGCTTACCGCGACATTTTGCGAACACAAACGCAAAACGCAAACCAGCATTTTCCAAAATAGTCGGTTCTGCCACCGTATCACAGAACTGGCGACTCTGCTGGGGACTTAATAAGTGGGGTGTACCTTAGGATATTAGTTCATCATAAATTGCTTCTCTTGTTTGTTTTGGTTGCTTTACTTTAAGGGTTTTGTATTGGGAGTTACTATAGATCCTAACTCGGATCTAGGGACACCTTTTAGGTAAGTAGCAATAAACTGTGAGGGAACTGTACCGCGTAGACCGATACGGTTGAAGCAGTAGCTACCTTGATGTGGAACATTGGTTGGTACCAGTATCCCTTGTGGAGAAACAAGGAGAATACGGGGTTGCTATGTGTGTCGTTAAGCATCAACTGACCTTAGAACCTGTAATTGACCAACTTGGCCATAGGAAGTAGTGAGATAGCCGGCCTCGGTGTAAAGCTGAGAACTGGTTGATACTCGATACTGCACCCATTAAGACCATACTCTCGAGATAGTTCCGACTGCAAGAAAAGATTACATGAGCTGAAACCATGACCGATGGAGGATGGTCAATGATATTGAGAACCGCTAGAACCCGATTACTTTTGCTAGGACAGGTTGAAACCAACTGAACTTCAAGAGGGTAATACCTTTGACCCCATGCAAGCCTTAAACTTCAGGGCTTTTGTGTAACTTGTTTGCCTTTGTCGTGTCTGTTATCTGCTATTCATGTTGTTTTTATCATGACATCATGCATCATAACATAGCATGCATACTTCATTATACTAACCATTTCAAAGACCGAGGGAATTTATTTTTGTTCTATTTTGCAGATTATGGCTTCCGTGTGCAGAAACACCATCTGAGTTAACTTTGTGCAAATACCTTCTCAACTCAAAGAGCTAGCCTCAAACGTTTCTGAGACTTCTTCATTCATTAAGAGACATGGTCAGCTTCTTAGTCTGGTTACCTCAAAGTTTGATGAGCAGATGATGATTGTGCTTTTCCAGTTCTTCGATCCTGTGCATCATTGTTTCACCTTTCCAGATTATCAGCTGGTTCCCACTTTAGAAGAGTTTTCTCACTTATTGGGCATATCCATCCTTGAGCAGATGCCTTTCATAGGTATGGAAGAGACTCCTAGACCAGAAGACATTGCTTCAGCTCTACATCTAAAAAGGGTTGATGTAGTATCCAATTGGGAAACACGAAGCGGGGTTGAAGGTTTCTTAGCCAAGTTTCGGATAGATCAAGCATAGCTATTCTGGGACAGTTTGGACTTTCAGGCTTTCGAAGATATCTTGGCTCTCCTTATCTACGGTTTGGTTCTCTTCCCGAATCTAGATTCCTTTATAGATGTGAATGTGGTTAAGATCTTCCTGTCTCGCAATCCTGTGCCTACTCTTCTGGGTGATATCTTGCATTCCCTTTATACTCGTACTATGCGTAGAAGAGGGACTCTTATGTGTTATATGTTGTTGCTGTCGAGGTGGTTTATTTCGCACCTCCCTAAGTCCGTGTTGAAGAATGAAGAAGGTTTGAGATGGTCTTACAGGATAATGTCACTTGCCCATACAGAAATTCTTTGGAGCTCCCAGGTTATGGAAAGCACTGCTGTCATTGATTGTTATGGGGGATACCCTAATGTCCCGTTGCTTGGAATCAGAGGGGGAATAACCTACAGTCCTTGTCTAGCTTTGTGACAGTTTGGTCGTGCTCGGAGAGATGGTCCCCATGAGTTACTTCTTACGGATATTGCATTTGACTACAAGGAAGACGTTGACGAGCATCGTCAGAGGTTTATACGAGCTTGAGGCATGGTGAACAGATCTGACCCCCAAGATCTAGGACCAAGGACTTCCCTTCCTATGCAGCCTTATCTCCAGTGGGTCCGAGCTCGAGCCCAGAAACTTGGGATGCCTTATGAAGCAGTGTTGCCAGTGATTGTGGAGCCCACCAATGAAGAAGGCATTCCTTACACAGTTCTTTATCCTTACATGCCCACTGATCCTAGGGCATTGAAGAGGTCTTGGATTCAGCTGAAAGAGGAAATGGATACTTATCGGGAAAATTACCATGAGCAAGAAAGGAAGATCTTGAAGCTCACCAGGAAACTCGAGAATGAAAGAATGATCAATGACTATGTCAGCACAAAGGGGAAGCGTCCATGGGGTTTCTGATTTTTATTTTTCTAGTTTAGATTTGTTTTCTGTTTATTTCTTTGTAATGCCTCAAAGGCATTGTTGAACCTTTTTACAAGTTAATCTAATAAATTTTTGTTTTATTTTTGGTTTGCAAATTTAAATCTCCCAAAGTCTTTGAAATCATTACATACGCATCCCATTATCATGCACACCATCACAGGTACCATTACAGGTTTCTCATCTTCTTCGCTGTTTATTTCAGCAGAAATGTCTTCCGATCAAGCTATCAAAGATCTTCAGGCACAAAATGCCCAATTCCAAGAGATGTTCTTGAGCTTGGCTAAAGGGCAAGAGGATTTGAAATCTCTCATTCTGAAAGAGAAAGAGAAGAAGAAGAAGAAGAAGAAGAAGAAGAAGAAGAAGAAGAAGGTTGTTCTTCTGAGTATGGGCAAAAGGTTTGGGGATAGGTTGAAACAGCAAGCTGATATGTCCTTTTCATCCAAGGAAGGGGAGAACCAAGAAGAAGAAAAGGGCCTCTGTCCTGCGGTTTCTGATAATGATACGGATTATGATGAGGAACAATATCCTCCTGCTGAGGATAGATACAAGCAATTGGAAGACCGTCGGAGTGCTATGGAGATTCAGAAGATCCCTGGGTTGGATTTCGGAGAATTGGAATTGGTATTGGGAGTGGTGATCCCATATAAGTTCAAAGCTCCTGTTTTTGCCAAGTACAATGGAGTATCCTATCCAAAACTCCATCTCCGCTCGGACGTCATAAAAATTAAAACCCACACTGCATATAGAAATTTGTGGGTGCATTTCTTTCAAGATAGTCTGTCAGGAACTCAACTTGAAGGGTTTTATCAGTTGGAAGGAGCTAATGTCTGAAACTAGGAGGACCTTGCTGCTGCTTTCTACAGGCAGTATCAGTATAATTCCGACCTTGCTCCCACTCGTACTCAGCTTCAGAGTATGTCAATGGGTGCAAGTGAAGGTTTTAAGGACTATGCTCAAAAGTGGAGAGACTTGGCTGGAGGAGTCCAGCCCCCTTTGTCTGACAGGGAGTTGGTTGACATGTTTCTAGGGACACTATCTGGTCCATTTTTCAATCATCTGATCGGCAGTTCGTCATCTGGGTTTACTGAGTTGATTCTGACTGGGGAGAGAGTAGAAGTTGGTATCCGAAGTGGTAAGATACAGAAGGATACTTCATCAAATGCAGTAAAGAAGCCTTTCAC
Source organism: Vicia faba (assembly GCA_948472305.1). Classification (NCBI taxonomy): domain Eukaryota; kingdom Viridiplantae; phylum Streptophyta; class Magnoliopsida; order Fabales; family Fabaceae; genus Vicia; species Vicia faba. The sequence goes on from CATIWC010001750.1 coordinate 368,025, forward strand.
TGGTAAGAAAGAAGCTAGTGCAGTCTATGGCTCGAGAAGCCAAAGCAGACCTGAACGCTGTCAAGCAGTAAATGTGGTAGTGATATCAAGACCCATAGTTGCTCCACAATGCAACAATCAACAAGGGGTGGAAAGACCACAGAGGCAGTAAACTCGGCTCAACATGACCTTGTCTCAAATTCTACCACAATTAGTAAAGATCAATATGGTAACTCTGAGGGAGGCCCCGAAGAACCCCAACACCACATCTCCTCAATATAACCTGAATGCCCGCTGCGCCTATCACTCTGACGGCCCAGGTCATGATACAAACAACTGTTGGGCCTTAAAGAATAAGGTGCAAGATTTGATCGAAGCCAAAGAGATTGAGTTTGACGCTCCGAAGAAGCCCAACGTCATAACTGCTCCTATGCCCAAACATGGTCATGGAGTGAATGTTGTGGACGATGATTTATTTGTGACCTCCGTGGAAGAAATTTCTACTCCTTTGATGACAGTCAAGAAGAATATATTATTGGCCGGTTTATTTCCAGGCTGTGGCGAAGGTTGCCACATGTGTTCAATTCTTCCTGCTGGTTGCCACTTATTGAAATCAGGTGTTCAGCGCCTGATGGATAACAAAGATATCATGTTCGAAAAGACTATGATTCTGTTGGTTCCAATTGAAGATGTTTCCATCATAACCATTTCTGCCAATCCTTCCCAGGTTTCCTCGAGAAAGCCTGTTAGGATTACACGCGTCCCAAGAATTTCTTCGTTAATAATTACTGTCCCTGGTCCTATCCCGTACACTTCGGATAAGGTTGTCGCTTGGCACTATGGTGCCGATGTGTATTACCATGGAGTTAAACAAGACTTGAAAAGTGAGGAAGTTGATGTTGATGTCAACAATATTGTCGGGGCTAGCAAGGTCACCAGAAACGGAAGACTTTTTTCTCCCGAGATTTCCCCTCCGACTGTCCATAAACCTGTTGTCATTCTATCTGTTGGTACATCAGCTACCATCCCGGTTCCTCTTCCAGTTATCACCCATGTCGCTAAGTCATCTGGGACTCGGGGAAAAGAAATCATAGGTGATCCTGCCCGGACGGAGGCACCTAAGAAGATCATTGTAGAAACCTCTAAGCAGGAGATAGAGGAAATTCTGAAGATTATCAAGAAGAGCGACTACAACGTAGTCGAAAAGCTGGGGCAAACCCCGTCAAAAATATCCATGTTATCCTTGTTAGTGTGTTCTGAAGCCCATGCAAAGGCTTTAATTTCATTCTTCAAGACTGCGCATGTGCCACAGGAAACTTTAGCCGATCAATTCAAAGACTGCGTAGCTAGTTTGACTGCCGATAATGGGTTGGGTTTCTCAGATGCAGATCTGACTGCTAAAGGAAGAAATCATAATGATGCTTTGCACATCTCGATCGAGTGCAGGGGTACTACTATGGCCCATGTACTGGTGGATACCGGATCCTCATTGAATGTTTTGCCAAAGAAAGCATTAGACCGTCTGGACTGTGAAGGTTTGATTATGAAGCCGAGCAATATTATGGTCAGGGCTTTCGACGGGTCAAAAAGGATGGTGCACGGGGAGGTGGACATCCCTATTAAAGTTGGCTCTCAGACTTTTGCATCTACTTTCTATGTGATGGATATCCGACCATCTTATTCTTTCTTGCTGGGTCGCCCTTGGATTCATAAGGCTGAGGCATTAACTTCCACGCTCCATCAGATGTTGAAATATCCAGTAAAGGGGAAGATTGTTATGGTGCGAGGAGAAGAGGAGTACATGGTGAGTCATATCAATTCCTTTTGCTACATGGAGATGGATGGGGAGTTCATCAAAACTCCGTGTCAGAACTTTGAAGAGGTCCCCCAGACTTTAGCATCAACTGAAGTTGTTACTGACAAACCTCCGATGAAGATGGCTTCCCTCAAGGATGCCAGGGCTGTAATTGAAAAAGGTGGGTGTGCAAATTGGGGTCAGCTCCCTGATTTCACACACAAAACTGACAAATTTGGTTTGGGATTTACTACAGGGGCTCAAAAGGCTGTTAGGCGCGTGCGGATTGGAATACCTCTTATGCACATCAGTAATCAGGGAGTGAATGCAATTGAGGACAGTGAAGAAGATTCAGATATCGACGGCTGGATCTACCCTACAACCAATGGTGGATTGAACAACTGGACGACAAAGGACTTCATACCTGTTTCTTTTATTCCACAGTAATTGACTTTTATTTTGAGATTTATAATAAACAGTTTGAAACTTTACGGCCCGGTGCCTTTCCCGAGGAACCTTGGCTTTGCTTGTGAGGGCTTATTATTTGTCATTTTCATATATCATCAATAAAGTATTGGACGTTTTGCATTACAAATTTGCGCTCCTTGTTTTTATTTTTCTGCCTCTCGCTTTATCAAAAACAGCTATGCTCTTACACATACTCATGTATCATAATGCAGATCCATATCCACTCTGGATCCCATTGATAACAACTCTGCTACTGCCAGTTATGACTTTGAAAATCCGATCAACCAAGCCGAGGACGAAGGTGAGGATGATAGTGAGGTGCCTGGAGAGCTTGCTAGACTGTTAATACAAGAAGAAAGGGCCATACAGCCTCATGAAGAGCCAGTTGAGTCAGTGAATTTGGGTACAGAGGAAGACAGGAAAGAGGTCAAGATAGGTGCGAATCTGGAGCCTAGTGTCAAGCAACGGTTGATACAAATGTTACGCGACTATGTCGAGATCTTCGCCTGGTCCTATGAAGATATGCCTGGTTTGGACACTGATATTGTGGTACACCGCCTGCCAACTAAAGAAGACTGTCCCCGGTAAAACAGAAGGTTCGCCGTTTGCGCCCTGAGATCTCTGAGAAAATCAAAGCTGAGGTCATGAAACAGTTAGACGCAGGATTTCTAGTTGTCACTTCTTACCTGCAGTGGGTTGCCAACGTTGTTCCGGTGCCTAAGAAGGATGGTAAGGTACGGATGTGCGTGGACTATAGAGACCTGAACAGGGCAATCCCCAAGGATGATTTCCCACTTCCTCACATCAATGTTCTAGTCAAAAACACCGCACAACATAAGATCTTCTCCTTTATGGATGGTTTTTCTGGTTACAATCAGATCAAGATGGCTTCCGAAGACATGGAGAAGACAACCTTCGTTACACAGTGGGGCACCTTTTGTTACAAGGTAATGCCTTTCGGGTTGAATAATGCTAGGGCAACGTATCAGTGTGCCATGGTAGCTTTGTTCCACGACATGATTCACCATGAGATCGAGTTTTATGTCGATTATATGATCGCAAGGTCCCAGACTAAGGAAGAACACCTTGACCATCTCCAGAAACTGTTCGACAGGTTGAAGACGTACAAGCTGAGGTTAAACCCGAACAAGTGCACCTTCGGGGTAAGGTCTGGTAAGCTGCTGGGTTTCATCGTCAGTGATAAAGGTATTCAGGTGGACCCTGCCAAGGTAAAAGCCGTACAGGAAATGTCGGCTCCCCGCACGGAAAAGGAAGTTAGAGGTTTTTTGGGACATCTGAACTACATCGCCCAATTCATTTCACATCTGACTGCTACTTGTGAACCAATCTTCAAGCTGCTGAAGAAAGATCAAGTGGTAAAATGGAATGATGAATGTCAGGCCTCTTTCGAAATAATAAAGGAATACCTCCAAGAGCCACCTATTCTGATGCCTCCAGTTGAAGGAAGACCTTTGATCTTATACTTGACAATACTGGATAATTCAATGGGGTGCGTGTTGGGGAAGCATGATGAGTCTGGCCGAAAAGAGCATGCTATTTACTACCTTAGCAAAAAGTTTACCGATTGGGAGACCCGATACTCATTGCTCGAGAAAACTTGTTGCACTTTGGCATGGGCTGCTCGCCGGCTGAGACAGTATATGCTGACTCACACCACCTTATTGATCTCAAAGATGGATCCAATCAAGTATATCTTCGAAAAGCCTGCCTTGTCCGGAAGAATAGCAAGATGGCAGATGATCTTAACTGAGTATGACATCCAATACACAACCCAGAAAGCAATCAAGGGGAGTGTACTGGCGGATCATTTGGCGCATCAGGCCGTAGATGACTACCAATCCATGAATTTCAAGTTCCCGGATGAGAACATCATGTTGGTGACCGACTGTGAAGAACCTGGACCGAATGAAGGACCTGAGGAAGGATCCTGATGGTCCATGTATTTTGATGGAGCCTCAAACGCATTGGGTAATGGCATTGTGATGTGATTATATCTCCTAAGGGCTGTCATACTCCATTCACCGCCCGATTATGTTTTAATTGCACCAACAATATGGCAGAGTATGAAGCATGTATCCTAGGTCTTCGAGTTGCTATTGACCTGAGGATTAAGTTCTTCAGTGTATTCGGAGATTCTTCTCTAGTGATCAGTCAGATCAAAGGCGAGTGGGATACGAAGCACCCAAATCTTATTCCTTACAAAGAGTATGTACTGACGTTGCTTCCACACTTTGAGGAGATAACCTTTGAACACTTCCCGAGAGAAGAGAACCAGTTAGCAGACGCGCTAGCTACTATGTCTTCTATGTTCAAGGTCAGGTGGGACAATGAAGCTCCCCATATTACCATCGAGAGGTTGCACGAACCCGTACATTGTTGTGACATTGAGACCGAAGAAGTGGCAGATAAGCCTTGGTTCCATGAGGTAAAGAGGTATCTTGAGGCTCAAGAGTACCCCGAGGGTGCATCTGTTAATGATAATAAGTTCTTGAGAAGGTTTGTTGTGAAGTTCTTCTTCAGTAATGGGATTCTTTATAAGTGTAACCATGATTCGACCTTACTGCGATGTGTGGACAAGAGCGAGGCAGAAAGGATCATGGTCGAGTTGCATGAAGGTACCTTCGGTACTCATTCCAGTGGACATACCATGGCAAAGAAGATCCTACGAGCAGGATATTATTGGTCCACTATGGAAGCCGATTGTTATCAGCACTCTTGGACCTGTCATAAGTGCCAAGTCTATGCTGATAAGGTGGATGTACCTCTGGTTTCTTTGAATGTTTTGACAGCTCCTTGGCCTTTCGTAATGTGGGGCATCGACATGATAGGTGAGATCAGACCTACTACATCCAACGGGCGTCGTTTCATTTTGGTGGTTATCGATTACTTTACGAAGTGGGTTAAGGCAGCTTCCTTTGCTACAGTGACCAAGAATGTCGTGGAGCGGTTTATCCGACACAATCTGATATGTCGATATGGTGTACCAGAGAGGATCATCACGGACAATGGTACAAATCTCAATAATACAATGATTACCGAGCTCTGCAAACAGTTCAAGATACAGCATCACAGCTCTTCTCCTTACTGGCTGAAGATGAATGGGGTTGTTGAAGCGGCTAATAAGAACATCAAGAAGATTGTGCAGAAGATGATGGTGACATATAAAGACTGGCATGAGATTCTACCATTCGCTCTTCATGGGTACCGTACCTCAGCACGGACTTCAACAGGGGAAACACCCTACTCTTTGGTATATGGCATGGAGGCAGTCCTACCGATTGAGGTCCAGATACCCTCTCTTCGGATTATGAAGGATGCAGGTTTGAGTGAGGACGATTGGATCCAGACACGACTTGACCAGCTGAACCTAATTGACAAGAAGAGACTTATTGCTATCTTTCATGGTCAGACGTATCAAAAGCGAATGATCAAGGCTTTTAACAAGAAAGTCAAACATCAAGAATATCAAGCCGGGGATCTGGTGATCAAACGCATCATACTCCCGCAAGGTGATCCTAGGGGAAAATGGACCCCTACATACGAAGGGCCATTTATGGTTAAGAACATTTTCTCAGGAGGAGCTATGATTCTAACCACCATGGATGGTGACGACCTTCCTCACCCCGTCAATGCAGACATAGTGAAAAGATATTACGCATAATCAAAGACCCGCTAGGTCGACTGGCCTAGGCAAAAATAAGGGCTTCCCAACGAACCAAAAGGGTTTGGGCAAACGCAAGGGATGAAAATGAAAAACTGTACACCCGGCAAGTCGAAAACCTGAAAAGACGGCTTGGGAAAAAAAAGGGTATCCCGGTTAACTGAAAACCCGAAAGGGCGGTTCAGGCAAAAATTAGGGATTGAAGAGTAACACTATGTCTCATTGAATCATCTTGCGACCAGACTTCGGTATCGACTATCAAGCTCGGACGGTGCCAATCAATCTAATCTACCTTCGACCAAGTAGCAAAGTGATGAGACGCTCAAAGATATAAAGGCAATAGCAGAGTTGGAACCCAATGGGATTGTTTCACATAGCTGTTTTTCTTTCTTTTACACAAATTGTATAAACTCTGTTCTTTCGAAGGCGTTCTATTATTAGGACGTCAGCCTCTTGTACAAAACGCTTATTACAGGCCAACAACTTCAAAATCAATTCAATTCATTTTCACAAGAAATTTCGATTTGTTTTTTCTTTTTCTGTTTTGTTTTGCAAAAACGTCCAATGATTCATTTTTTATATATGCATTTGAAAATAATTGCTGCTCATAAATATTTACACAAGAAACAAAAGACAAGTACTCGTAATTCCAAGAACAGCGGCAAACAAGAAGTGTCTAAACCTTACAGTTGCTCTACCCACCAGGTACAGGGATAGAGCCAGCTTGAGAATATGACTAAAGATAAGTACACTCCCCGCAGAGTAGGAAGTATCCAAAAACAGTGATGTTAGCTCTCCCCAGCCGAGGTTCATAATCATGAATAAGTCGGCAACATTCTCCCCAAGCAGAGTTTATCTATCACCAACTGTTGTACCCCAAAATTTTCCCTCCCATATTCTTCAAAGATTTGCTAAGAGTATGCTTCAAAGTCTCCCAAAGGTTGCACAGTCCAGTGGCCTCCTAACAGTCAAAATTAGGGTTTTGGTTCTGACAAAGAAATTGAAGTTTCCAAGGGTCCAATCAAGTCCCACATGCCTACAAACATGGTCAAGCATCCATATGCCAAGTTTCAAGACTTACAGCACAAAATTGCACAGTCAGAAACCCTAATTTCCCTACAGTCAACTGCAGGGGCAAAATGGTCATTTGATAGTCAAAAGTCAAAATTTTTGGTCAACATCTTATTTTGAAGCCACAAACATCATTTGGTCAATGCTTGATCATGATTCCCAAGGCATGGCTCAAAAAGTCTCAAGATGCAAAAGTTTCCATATTTGGACAGTTGAAAAAGTCAATTGCAAATTGACCAGGGCATAACTTCCACATGTTTTATCAGAAAAATTCCATCCAAAGCTCATTTTGAAGAGAATGACATTTCCTACAACTCATCTTCACACTTCAAGTCCAATAAATGCTCTCACAAAAAGTTATCAATTTCAACATTATAGGTCATTTTCAAAAGTCAACAAAAAGGGACTTTAAGTCAAAGACCATAACTTGAGATTGGTAAATCAAAATGACATGGGACCAAAGGAATTGGTTAGAGGACTTCAAGACCTTTCCAAAATGTCCAAGAACATGATCAAAGCTTAAAAATTGAGCAAGATATGCCTTGTGGAAGTTGGGAAATTTTTGGGAATTTTGAAAAGTCAACTTTGCTTCAAATGCCTCAAAATTGCTAATGGGCCTCAATTTCTTCCAAGAATCATCACCCAAAAGCTATGCACGACCCATTGACCCAAAGGGGAGTTATTTTCCTATTTTTAATTAATTAATTAAATATTTAATCTATTTAATTCATTTAATTAAAATTAATTATAAGAAAAATACTAATCCATGTTTTTCAAATCTTTTTGTGCATAGAATTCACTCAAGATTTCGTGCACTATTCAATAAGGAAAGAATCAAGGTGATTGGCAATGATTGGCATGTTCTTCACATGAAAAAGATTGAAAAAGATACCATTAAAATCAAATATTGAAACATTGATTGCAAAGGTTTATGGACTTGGATTTCTACCCTAACTCATTCCATATACATACACAAACGTAAACCTAATGACAAGGACCAAGAAGCTGCGCTCAGAATCAAGAACACAAACTCACTTTTTTCTTAAAAACTTCAAATCTATTTTCATAGTTTCAAGGCGTGGAAAGTATCTCAAAAGCTTGTTGGGACTTCTCTGAACATAACCCAATACCTTTCCACTCTCCATACATCCAGAAATGGTAGAACGCCATAGCCCTGTTCATGGAAATTTTCATAATCGCATCTTGATTTATACGCATGTTTCATGTCTTTTAATTGTCGTTTTACGCTAACATGATGTTTCTGAAGCTAACAGTACCGTTCAATTGAAGAATGGTCGTCTAAATAAGAAGTTACCATGAACACGCATTAGGGTTTCAAAGCTCTGAATTTGGGGTTTCTTTCATCTGGTAAAATCAGACCATGAGACTAGGACCATTGAATTCGTAACATTCCAACGAATCTAAAACACTCATCGCGCTCAATTTATCATTGACCAATTTCTATTCGCTATTTTTGTTGTTTCAGATTGTGGGGGTTTAAAACCCCCGCTATCTAGCTTGTATTTTTCAGGAAAAACAAAGAGGCCATGAGGAAGACGCTGAGGTGTAAGCATGCTACTCGGTAATTCAAATCCTGGCGCGCATTTTGTTAAAGTCCCACTAACCCTTGTTTTCTCTCTCTTATTATTCTTTATCCATTATATGATCAAACGAACGCATTTGGCTGAGTGGAGAGTGTGTTGTCCTTCAAGCATTGGGACCTGGGTTCGATTCCCAGGTCCCCTCCCTTCTCAATATTATTTTGCTTTATATATTTCCATGCAGCGTCCCCTTCAGTGGTCTACCATGCACTCAATGCCATAGCTTGCCACATGTCCCAGGAGACGAATCTGAAGGTCAGGATGAGAGGTCCATCATACACATCAGTTGACCATGCCACACACGCGCTGGAAAAAGTCAACAGGCCTTGAATCTGTTGGGCCTAATTGCTTTCTATAAACCTCCAAAAGGGTCAACAAACCCCCTTTGTTTGTATTTCTTTCCTTTATTCTTTTCCTTTTTTATTTTGTTTTAATTATTTTCTTTTAATTCCACAAACTAATTTTTTATAACATAAAAATACAAAAAAATCAGAAAGTCAAAAAATAAATATGTTTATTATTTAATTCAATGTTTTATTTTTGTAAATAAATTTAATAATTAACTTAGTTTTAATTTTAGGTTTAATTTTAATGCTTTTTTTTATAAACTAAAAAATGTAGAAATTAGGGTTTTAATACTTCTATTCTTTTTTTCCCTTTTTTACCATTATTAATTATTAATTATTTTTGTAAATAAATATGCCATATAAATAATTAATGTAAATTAGGTCAAACTTGAATTTATTTCTTTAATAATTAAAAATGTTTATAATTAGGGTTTTAATTCCATTTAATTTTCTCTAATTTCATAAATACAAAAAAACATAAAAAATAAGTCCTTTCCTTTATTTAATTTAATTAATTTAATAATTTTAATTTAATTTCCTCAAAGGGTCCGACGCCCTCGCACCTTCGAATATAATTTTCTCTTCGTGCGTTTATTTTATTTTTCTTTGTGAAATTTATGTACTTGCCCCAAAGCCTTGTAATAGATTAATTAGATATTTACTTTCTGCATTTTACTTATTCAAATCGGGTCTTGGTTTAATTTGGCGATGTAGACCCGCGCCTTTGTAATAGCGTAGGACTTTTATCTTCCCGCACCTTTTAACTGTTAATAACAACATGAAAGAATGAATGCCAAAAATAAAAACAAAGCGTAGATCACCAATGCATGACAAGATAAACATAATCGAAAATGACACACAATTCACACACCACCCCTAGGGTATGCCTCAGTTTTGCCTTGCCCCTCGAAACGTGGTCGTCGAGTAGAGGACGTTTTAGTAAGTCCTCATGTCCATGAACATGGCATGAGGGTAGCTTCTAAGGTGTCTTCCTATTGCTCTGGTGACCACAATGTCCCGAACCCTCGAATTGACCCGAACACCTCCAACAGTGGTGCTACCTACCTCTCAATGGTGGGATGGCACTACCTTAAGGACATTTACACAGACGAATTCCTTAGGGTAGGTAGATGACTCGTAGATGCTTGCTCTAATTCAAAACAAATCAAAAACTCCTTTTCACACCGACACTTTGCAAAAAGCTTTCAAAAACAACTTTTCAAACACTCTTGAGGACTGATACAAGAGTCGAACAGAAATTTTAAACGAAACTTTTTCAAACCCACTCACGATTGAAAAGCAAACAAACATTTTGAAAACACAAATGAGCAAGCATCTAAGAGCCCATGGATAACCATGGATAGAAAGGGTGCTAACACCTTCCCTTTCTATAAATCTACCTCCCGAACCGAGAACTAATCTCAATAAGGAATTTTTCTGTGCTTTTGTCCTTTCCATTTAGAGAAAATAAAAGACGGTGGCGACTCTTGCTTCCGCGACATTTCGCGAAACCAGCGTTAAACAGTCAGTTCCAGATCCACCGATCACACCAACAATAGAAGTTCACCACCCGCTGAGTTTACTTCTTCCACATGCAGAAGTTCAATCCCCGACAGAGTTCATCATCACCAGCAACGGTAATTCATCCCCAGCTGAGTTTATCGTCCAGTAGAATATCTTTCCTCCCCACAGAGTCTCTCCCGGTGGAATATTCTCAAGCAGAACGGACACAAGTCTCCAGCTAATCATCTTCGGTCACTATCCCTAGCAAGAACGAAGAATCAACTCCCTGTACTCTCCAACAGCAGTCTAGGATTTATTTTCCCCAGCTAGAGAACATCATAAGAACATTGCATATCCATACATCATGGCATACGCATGTGCATCATACAGCACAATCTCATTCATTATTCAATACATGTCATACATCATGACATTACATATGACTAACTCTTTACCTTTCAGGGAAAGATACAATCAAATTCTCACAAGTATTTCTCTGGTTCAGTCAAATCGATATTAAGATTTCTATTCCAGTTCAAGCTATGAAGCCTGGATTCAACCGGATAATATCTTGATTTCTCCAAAATACTATGAAGCCTGGAATCGACCAGATAGTGGTATATCTTAAATTCAAGCTATGAAGCCTGGATTCGACCAAATAATATCTTGATTTCTCCAAAGCACCACGAAGCCTAGAATCGACCAGATAGTGGTATGTCTTAAATTCAAGCTATGAATTCCGGGAATCCACTGGAAAATAGATTAACCCTTCCACAAGTTATTGTGAAGCCTGGAAATCGACCAGATAGCAATACAGGATACCATGAAGCCTGGAATCGACCAGATAATGGTATAAGACACCGTGAAGCCTGGATCACGACCAAATAGCGGTAAAGGATACTGAAGCCTGGATCACGACCAGATAACAGTATAAGGTACTATGAAGCTCGGAATTCGACCGAATAGCAGTTTACCCGGCCAATTACTATGAAGCCTGGAAATCGACTGGATATTAGTAGGCCTTAAAATCAAATGGAAGCCCGGATACAACCGGATAACCACTTGATTCATTCTGAAGCCTGGAGCACGACCATATAAGAATTGAGAAATTGCGAAAGCCTGGAGAACGACCAGATAACAAGTTTAATCTCATCCCCCCAGTAAGTCGTTGTGAAGCCTGGAATTCGACCAGATAGCAGTCGGTCTTATTTTCCTCGGCAAATCATTGTGAAGCCTGTAGCACGACTAGATAGCAGTTCATTTGAACCTCCTCGACTAAGAGATGATTCCCCAGTAGAATAACGGATGACTGAAGCTCCTAAAATTCTATTTTTCTCAAGACAGAGACTAGCACTCCCCAGCGTAGTCCTCCTCGACAACAGGTATACGGGCTCTCGCAAAGGAATCTCTTATGCGATCGACACTTCTTCTGATGGCATCTTTAAGCCCATCTTCCGACATCAACTTCCAAATGGCATCTATAAGCCCATTCCCGACATTGCAAGGCCAATACCACTTCATGCGAGTGCAAATTTTTGGGCACTCTAGTGTTCAATCATCTTCCACCTTCAGATTACGAAAGGCAGACAAGCCAATCTACATCCTCAGGTTTAAGAAGATTGAACAGGGGCAGCTGTTGTACCCCAAAATTTTCCCTCCCATATTTGTCAAAACATTTCAAGTGAGGTCCTCAAAATTGCTCAAGGAAGTCCAAGAGTTAACCAGACAAACCCTCTCCTAAGGCAGTCTACCCCAAATTAGGGTTTCAGTTTGCATCAAGATGCTTGAGTCCAAAGGATCCCAAATTCTTACCATTGTCCATATATGTTCACAAGATCATCCATGTCAAGTTTAAAGCCTTTCATAGGAAGTTTGCTCAGTCAATTGCTCAAAGGCCTGAAAATCGACTGTGCTAGGGCAAAAGTCAACTGTGGCCCACATACAGTCAAACTTCAAGATTATTGGTCAACATCCTCATTTTGAAGTATTATTCATCATTTGATCAAGGGTTGATCATGATTCATCAAGAATTGCTCACAATTCATCAAAACCCAAAAGTTGCTAAATTAGGGTTTTTGTAGGAAAAGTCAACTCAACTTTGACCAAGCATAACTTTCTCATACTTTATCAAAAATGACTCATCCAAATCTCATTTTGAATAGGATGCAATTCCTTATAATCCATCTACATCTCCCAAGTTCAAAATATTCACTCACAAGAAGATATGAATTTGGACATTATAGGTCATTTTGAAAAGTCAACAAAAACACCTTTTGGGTCAAAGCTTCATACATGAACATGGAAGACTCAATTGAGATGAGACCAAAAGGGTTGCTTAGAGGACATCTTAAGCTTTCTAAAAATTCCAAAAACACATCTCTAAGGTCAAAATTGAAGGAGTTATGCATTGGCAAAGTTTAGTTTGTTTACAAAATTGCCAAAAGTCAAATGTGGCCAAAATTGCATATTTTGTCAAATGGGCCCAACTTTTTATGCTTGCACTGAGTTTTTAACATGACCCACAACCCATGATCCTTTCCATTTGTCATTATTTTATTTTTGTCATTTATTTTAATTTTATTTAAATTAAATCAAATAAAATCATGAAAATATCAAAAACTAATCAAAGCTTGAGATTTTGTGCATGTTTAGGTCTATTATACAGCTGAAAGTGTAATCAAATTGTGCAAGGTTCATTTGGATACAAAAGATTGAATTTTGCTTGATTTGGAAAGATTTGCACAAAGGATCAAATCTTGAATCAATGATCATTATTAGAGAAGATTTGATACAAGTTTGTAACCCTGATTCCTTCTAGGGTACATAAGGAACATGTTCAGATCAAAAACAAGGGGATTGGAGGCGTGCAAGACAGAAAAGAAAATTGCAAAAATTCAATAAAAAAGTGTAAACTGATTTTCTAGATTCAGGCTATCTCAAGCCATTCTAAGGATACCAATCATTTGTTGGACATCCCAGGAACGTGTTTCCACCATTAACAAGCTTCTTCAAGCCTTGAAACGCATTGTAAGTACCACGCGGTTTCTCACTTTTCTTGATTTCGAATCCATTAATTATGGCATCTTTAGCATGAATAATTGACATATTCTTAATCCTTATGATGTTTGCAAGCTAATGGTAATATCCAATTGTATTTTTATTGGCTATACAGCAAGTTTCCATGGCTAGGGTTTTAGTTTCATTTTTAGGGGTTTTGTATGCAGGAACAATTGGCCCTGGATAGTGGTACCATGATGCTCGTGAGGTTGCAACGAGTTGATTAGTACCACTGGTTATGATTTATCATGCAGGAACAAGATTTTGAGTGGACAAGGGCTGTACCTACGCCCAGCATCCGTAGGTAAAAGTTTTCTACCTAAAACGACAGAAGCAAGAGGTAGATGATGGCATGGCATGTGGTGACTGGCCAATTCAAAATTTGCGCACTTCAGAATTTGTTTTATTGTTTTATCATATAATATTGAGTTGTTATTTCTTGTACAACTAATACAACCAGCTCAGCTGGCAAGCGTGTAGTGGACAAATGTTCAAGGACCTGGGTTCGATCCCCAGGTCCCCAACTTTGCTTTTTATATTTTTTTCTATGCATAATTAGGTACACGGATATACAACAAGTCCACCAAACATCCTCAATATCCAACCAATCAGGTAATCCACATGCCAGATCCAAGGCTTCCCAATGAAGGCCCACCATGGACATGAGTCAAACGCGTGCACAGGATCTGGAAAGTCAAACGGGCCAGGCACTTATTGGGCTCAGATTTGCCATCCAACACCCCCTTTTACTGAAAACAACCAGGCCCATGTTTCTTTCTTTTTATTTATTTTAATTCTTTTGATTTAATTAATTTAATTATTTTCTAGCAACAATAATTTCTTTTTTTTCACAAAAAAATCATAAAATCAATTTTCACATAATTTAGAATTAGGTTTTTATTTATTTTATCAAATTTAATTTAATGATAATTTAATTAAACTTAGGGTAATTTTAACTTTTTTGTATATGATTAAAATCAATTAGAAAAAATTAGGGTTAGCATGTGATTTAATTTTTATTTCTTTTCAATAAAACAAAAATACAAAAAATAGGTTGATTTAATTATTTTTTTTAAATAAAATTAATTAGTCTTTAGGGTTTTTTATTTATTCAATTAAGACTTTGCTTTTCTCAAAATAATCAAAACAACAAAAAATGATTTTTCTCTTTAAGTTTCAATTAGGTTTAGACGGGGTCAAAACCCTAATTTCTCTCGTTCTCGATTCATCGCGCGCATTTATTATTTTTTACAATATTAATGTAACTGCTCATGGTATGTAATAGTTTAATCTAGGTTTTCTTTTATTTATCGTTTTACGGGTTTTTTGGCTATGTAATTAATTCCCCTCCCCGAAGCCTTGTAATAGCGTAGGTTTTATTTTCTTGCATTTTTAATTCTCACAAATATTAACTGTTTAGATGTATGTTAATAGGATTGTATGACAAGATTGCATGACAATTTAAAATGGTTAGAAAACCCTAATGTGCAAAGACAATAACTGAAATCAAATCACTCGCACATGTGCACTCCTAGGGTATACTCTCACTTCGGTTGCCTTCGGTAAACGGTCATTAAGTATAGGGTGTCTTAGTGGTGGCCCTCTTGTCTAAACAAAGATCAAATGTCCCATTCGGAAATGTTCCCTCGGAAACGTCGCCTCGGAAATGTTGCCTCGAATATGATCTTAAGACATTAGGGTTATTACTAAGACGTCCTAGCGTTGCTTTAGTGATCGTATGTCCCTTTCGAATTGACCCTTACAAATCCAACGACGGTGCTTCCTATTTCACAATAGTAGGGTAGCATTGTCTAAAGGAAACGAGAGCATAAATAATCCTTTTTCGAGTAGGTAGACGCTAGTAGGTACTTGCTCAAAATCAAACTTTTCACACCAAACACTTTTCAAACAAAGTTTTCAAAAACACTTCGTAACACTCTTGAGGACTAATACAAGGGTTAAAACGAAGTAAAACAAAAACCTTTTAAAGCAGACAAACACGGAAGAAATTTTTAAAAGATGAGAAAGTACCTAAGAGCCCATGGAAAACCATGGATAGAAAGGGTGATAATACCTTCCCTTTCTATAATCTACCCCCCGTACTCAAAATCTCGAAAAAGGAATTTTTTTATGCTTTCTTCCTTTCCAGTTGGATAAAGTAAAAGTCGGTGGCGACTCTTGCTTACCGCGACATTTTGCAAACACAAACGCAAAACGCAAACCAGCATTTTCCAAAAAAGTCGGTTCTGCCACCGTATCACAGAACTGGCGACTCTGTTAGGGACTTAATAAGTTGGGTGTACCTTAGGATATTAGTTCATCATAAATTGCTTCTCTTGTTTGTTTTGGTTGCTTTACTTTAAGGGTTTTGTATTGGGAGTTACTATAGATCCTAACCCAGATCTGGGGACACCTTTTAGGTAAGTAGCAATAAACTGTGAGGAACTATACGGTATAGACTGATACAGTTAAAGTAGTAGCTACATTGATGTGGCACATTAGTTGGTACCGGTATCCCTTATGGAGAAACGAGGATAATACGGGGTTGTTATGTGTGTCGTTAAGCATGAACTGACCTTAGAACCTGTAATTGACCAACTTGGCCATAGGAAGTAGTGAGATAGCCGGCCTCGGTATAAAGCTGAGAACTGGTTGATACTCGATACTGCGCTTATTGAGACCATACTCTCGAGATAGTTCCGGCTGCAAGAACAGATTGCGTGAGATGAAACCATGACCGATGGAGGATGGTCAGTGATATTGAGAACCGCTAGAACCCGGTTACTTTTGCTAGGACAGGTTGAAACCAACTGAACTTCAAGAGGGTAATACCTTTGACCCCATGCAAGCCTTAAACTTAAGGGCTTTTGTGTGACTTGTTTGCCTTTGCCATGTCTGTTATCTGCTATACCTGTTGTTTTTATAATGACATCATGCATCATAACATAGCATGCATACTTCATTATACTAACCAATTCAAAGACCGAGGGGGTTTATTTTTGTTCTGTTTTGCAGATTATGGATTTCATGCGCAGAAACACCATCCGAGTTAACTTTGTGAAAATACCTGCTCAACTCAAAGAGCTAGCCTCAAAAGTTTCTAAGACTTCTTCATTCATTAAGAGACATGGTCAGCTTCTTAGTATGGTTACCTCAAAGTTTGATGAGCAGATGATGAGTGTGCTTTTCCAGTTCTTCGATCTTGTGCATCATTGTTTCACCTTTCCAGATTATCAGCTGGTTCCCACTTTGGAAGAGTTTTCTCACTTATTGGGCATATCCATCCTTGAGCAGATGCCCTTCACAGGTATGGAAGAGACTCCTAGACCAGAAGACATTGCTTCAGCTCTGCATCTAAAAAGGGCTGATGTAGTATCCAATTGGGAAACACGAAGCGGGGTTGAAGGTTTCTTAGCCAAGTTTCTGATAGATCAAGCTCAGCTATTCTGGGACACTTTGGACTTTCAGGCTTTCGAAGATATCTTGGCTTTCCTTATCTACGGTTTGGTTCTCTTCTCGAATCCAGATTCCTTTATAGATGTGAATATGGTTAAGATCTTCCTATCTCGCAATCTTGTGCCTACTCTTCTGGGTGATATCTTGCATGCCCTCTATACTCGTACTATGTGTAGAAGAGGGACTCTTATGTGTTGTATGTTGTTGCTGTCGAGGTGGTTTATTTTGCACCTCCCTAAGTCCGTGTTGAAGAATGAAGAAGGTTTGGGATGGTCTTACAGGATAATGTCACTTGCCCATACAGAAATTCTTTGGAGCTCCCGAGTTATGGAAAGCACTGCTGTCATTGATCGTTGTGGGGGATACCCTAATATCCCGTTGCTTGGAATCAGAGGGGGAATAACCTACAGTCCTTGTCTAGCTTTGCGACAGTTTGGTCATGCTCGGAGAGATGGTCCCCATGAGTTACTTCTTACGGATATTGCATTTGACTACAAGGAAGACGTTGACGAGCATCGGCGGAGGTTTATACGAGCTTGAGGTATGGTGAACAGATCTAACCCCCAAGAGCTAGGACCAAGGACTTCCCTTTCTATGCAGCCTTATCTCCAGTGGGTCCGAGCTCGAGCCCAGAAACTTGGGATGCCTTATGAAGCAGTGTTGCCAGTGATTGTGGAGCCCACCAATGAAGAAGGTATTCCTTACACAGTTCTTTATCCTTACATGCCCATTGATCCTAGGGAATTGAAGAGGTCTTGGATTCAACTGAAAGAGGAAAGGGATACTTATCGAGAAAAGTACCATGAGCAAGAAAGGAAGATCTTGAAGCTCACCAGGAAACTCGAGAATGAAAGAATGATCAATGACTATGTCAGCACAAAGGGGAAGCGTCTATGGGATTTCTGATTTTGCTTTTTCTAGTTTAGATTTGTTTTCCGTTTATTTCTTTGTAACGCCTCAAAGGCATTGTTGAACATTTTTACAAGTTAATCTAATAAATTTTTGTTTTATTTTTGGTTTGCAAATTTAAATCTCCCAAAGTCTTTGAAATCATTACATACGTATCCCATTATCATGCACACCATCATAGGTACCATTACAGGTTTCTCATCTTCTTTGCTGTTTATTTCATAAGAAATGTCTTCCGATCAAGCTATCAAAGATCTTCAGGCACAAAATGCCCAATTCCAAGAGATGTTCTTGAGCTTGGCTAAAGGGCAAGAGGATTTGAAATCTCTCATTCTGAAAGAGAAAGAGAAGAAGAAGAAGAAGAAGAAGAAGAAGAAGAAGAAGAAGAAGAAGAAGACGAAGAAGAAGAAGAAGGTTGTTCTTCTGAGTATGGGCAAAAGGTTTGGGGATAGGTTGAAACAGCAAGCTGATCTGTCCTTTTCATCCAAGGAAGGGGAGAACCAATAAGAAGAAGAAAAGGGCCTTAGTCCTGCGATTTCTGATAATGATACGGATTATGATGAGGAACAATATCCTCGTGCTGAGGATAGATACAAGCAATTGGAAGACCGTCTGAGTGCTATGGAGATTCAGAAGATCCCTGGGTTAGATTTCGGAGAATTGGGATTGGTATCGGGAGTGGTGATCCCATATAAGTTCAAAGCTCCTATTTTTGCCAAGTACGATGGAGTATCCTATCCAAAACTCCATCTCCGCTCGTACGTCAGAAAAATTAAACCCCACACTGCATATAGAAATTTGTGGGTGCATTTCTTTCAAGATAGTTTGTCAGGGACTCAACTTGAAGGGTTTTATCAGTTGGAAGGAGCTAATATCTGAAACTAGGAGGACCTTGCTGCTGCTTTCTACAGGCAGTATCAGTATAATTCCGACCTTGCTCCCACTCGTACTCAGCTTCAGAGTATGTCAATGGGTGCTAGTGAAGGTTTTAAGGACTATGCTCAAAAGTGGAGAGACTTGGCTGGAGGAGTCCAGCCCCCTTTGTCTGACAGGGAGTTGGTTGACATGTTTCTATGGACGCTATCTGGTCCATTTTTCAATCATCTGATCGGCAGTTCATCATCTGGGTTTACTGAGTTGATTCTGATTGGGGAGAGAGTAGAAGTTGATATCCGAAGTGGTAAGATACAGAAGGATACTTCATCAAATGCAGTAAAGAAGCCTTTCACCGGTAAGAAAGAATCTAGTGCAGTCTATGGCTCGAGAAGCCAAAGCAGACCTGAACACTGTCAAGCAGTAAATGCGGTAGTGATATCAAGACCCACAGTTGCTCCACAATGCAACAATCAACAAGGGGTGGAAAGACCACAGAGGCAGTACACTCGGCTCAACATGACCTTGTCTCAAATTCTACCATAATTAGTAAATACCAATATGGTAACTCTGAGGGAGGCCCCGAAGAACCCCAACACCACATCTCCTTAATATAACCCGAATGCCCGCAGCGCCTATCACTCCGACGGCCCAGGTCATGAAACAAACAACTGCTGGGCCTTGAAGAATAAGGTGCAAGATTTGATCGAAGCCAAAGAGATTGAGTTTGACGCTCTGAAGAAGCCCAACGTCATAACTGCTTCTATGCCCAAACATGGTCATGGAGTGAATGTTGTGGACGATGATTTATTTATGACCTCCGTGGAAGAAATTTCTACTCCTTTGATGACAGTCAAGAAGAATATATTGTTGGCCGGTTTATTTCTGGGCTGTGGCGAAGGTTGCCACATGTGTTCAATTCTTCCTGCTGGTTGCCACTTATTGAAATCAGGTGTTCATCGCCTGATGGATAACAAAGAGATCGTGTTCGAAAAGACTATGATTCTGTTGGTTCCAATTGAAGATGTTGACATCATAACCATTTCCGCCAATCCTTCCCAGGTTTCCTCGAGAAAGCCTGTTAGGATTACACGCGTCCCAAGAATTGCTTCGTTAATAATTATTGTCCCTGGTCCTATCCCGTACACTTCGTATAAGGTTGTCCCTTGGCACTATGGTGCCTATGTGTATTACCATGGAGTTAAACAAGACTTGAAAAGTGAGGAAGCTGATGCTGATGTCAACAATATTGTCGGGGCTAGCAAGGTCACCAGAAGTGGAAGACTCTTTTCTCCCGAGATTTCCCCTCCGACTGTCCACAAACCTGTTGTCATTCCATTTGTTGGTACATCAGCTACCATCTCGGTTCCTCTTCCAGTTATCACCCCTGTCGCTGAGTCATCTGGGACTCGGGGCAAAGAAATCATAGGTGATCCTGCCCGGACGGAGGCACCTAAGAAGATCATTGTAGAAACCTCTAAGCAGGAGATAGAGGAAATTTTGAAGATTATCAAGAAGAGCGACTACAACGTAGTCGAGAATCTAGGGCAGACTCCGTCAAAAATCTCCATGTTGTCCTTGTTAGTATGTTCTGAAGCCCGTGCAAAAGCTTTAATTGCATTCCTCATGACTGCGCATGTGCCACAGGAAACTTCAGCCGATCAATTCAAAGACTACGTAGCTAGTTTGACTGCCGACAATGGGTTGGGTTTCTCAGATGCAGATCTGACTGCTAAAGGAAGAAATCACAATGATGCTCTGCACATCTCGATCGAGTGCAAGGGTACTACTATGGACCATGTACTGGTGGATACCGGATCCTCATTGAATGTTTTGCCAAAGAAAGCATTAGACCGTCTAGACTGTGAAGGTTTGATTTTGAAGCCGAGCAATATTGTGGTCAGAGCTTTCGACGGGTCAAAAAGGATGGTGCACGGGGACGTGGACGTCCCTATTAAAGTTGGCTCTCAGACTTTTGCATCTACTTTCTATGTGATGGATATCCGACCATCTTATTCTTTCTTGTTGGGTCGCCCTTGTATTCATAAGGCCGGGGCATTAACTTCCACGCTCCATCAGATGTTGAAATATCCAGTAAAGGGGAAGATTGTTATGGTGCGAGGAAAAGAGGAGTACATGGTGAGTCATCTCAATTCCTTTAGCTACATGGAGATAGATGGGGAGTTCATCAAAACCCCGTGTCAGAACTTTGAAGAGGTCCCCCAGACTTTAGCGTCAACTGAAGTTGCTACTGACAAACCTCTGATGAAGATGGCTTCCCTCAAGGATGCTAGGGCTGTAATTGAAAAAGGTGGGTGTGCAAATTGGGGCCAGCTCCCTGATTTCACACACAAAACTGACAAATTTGGTTTGGGCTTTACTACAGGGGCTCAAAGGGTTGTTACGCGCGCGCGGATTGGAAGACCTTCTTTGCACATCAGTAATCAGGGAGTGAATGCAATTGAGGATAGTGAAGAAGATTTAGATATCGACGGCTGGATCTACCCTACAACCAATGGTGGATTGAACAACTGGATGGCGAAGGACTTCATACCTGTTTCTTTTATTCCACAGTAATTGACTCTTTTTTTTAGATTTATAATAAACAGTTTGAAACTTTACGGCCCGGTGCCTTTCCCGAGGCACCTTGGCTTTGCTTATGAGGGCTTATTATTTATCATTTTCATATATCATCAATAAAGCATTGGACGTTTTGCATTACAAATTTTGTGCTCCTTGTTTTTCTTTTTCTGTCTCTCGCTTTATCAAAAATAGCTATGCTCTCACACACACTCACGTATCATAATGCAGATCCATATCCACTCTGGATCCCATTGATAACAACTCTGTTACTGTCAGTTATGACTTTGAAAATCCGATCAACCAAGCCGAGGATGAAGGTGAGGATGATTGTGAGGTGCCTGGAGAGCTTGCTAGACTGTTACTACAAGAAGAAAGGGCCATACAGCCTCATGAAGAGCCAGTTGAGTTAGTGAATTTGGGTACAGAGGAAGACAGGAAAGAGGTCAAGATAGGTGCGAATCTGGAGCCTAGTGTCAAGCAATGGTTGATACAAATGTTACGCGACTATGCTGAGATCTTCGCCTGGTCCTATGAACATATGCTTGGTTTAGACACTGATATTGTGGTACACCGCCTGCCAACTAAAGAAGACTGTCCTCCGGTAAAACAGAAGGTTCACCGTATGCGCCCTGAGATCTCTAAGAAAATCAAAGCTGAGGTCATGAAACAGTTCGACGTGGGATTTCTAGCTGTCACTTCTTACCCGCAGTGGGTTGCCAACGTTGTTCCAGTGCCTAAGAAGGATGGTAAGGTACGGATGTACGTGGACTATAGAGACCTGAACAGGGCAAGCCCCAAGGATGAATTCCCACTTCCTCACATCGATGTTCTGGTCGACAACACCGCACAGCATAAGATCTTCTCCTTTATGGATGGTTTTTCTGGTTACAATCAGATCAAGATGGCTTCTGAAGACATGGAGAAGACAACCTTCGTTACGCAATGGGGCATCTTTTGTTACAAGGTAATGCCTTCCGGGTTGAAGAATGCTAGGGCAACGTATCAGCGCGCCATGGTCACTTTGTTCCACGACATGATTCACCATGAGATCGAGGTTTATGTCGATTATATGATCGCAAGGTCCCATACTGAGGAAGAACACCTTGACCATCTCCAGAAACTGTTCGACAGGTTGAAGACGTACAAGCTGAGGTTAAACCCGAACAAGTGAACCTTCCGGGTAAGGTCTGGTAAGCTGCTGGGTTTCGTCGTCAGTGATAAAGGTATTCAGGTGGACCCTGCCAAGGTAAAAGCCATACAGGAAACGCAGGCTCCCCGCACGGAAAAGTAAGTTAGAGGTTTTTTGGGACGTCTAAACTACATCGCCCGATTCATTTCACATCTGAATATTACTTGTGAACCAATCTTCAAGCTGCTGAAGAAAGATCAAGTGGTAAAATGGAATGATGAATGTCAGGCCGCTTTCGAAAGAATCAAGGAATACCTCCAAGAGCCACCTATTCTGATGCCTCCAGTTGAAGGAAGACCTTTGATCTTATACTTGACAGTACTGGATAATTCAATGGGGTGTGTGTTGGGGCAGCATGATGAGTCTGGCCGAAAAGAGCATGCTATTTACTACCTTAGCAAAAAGTTTACCGACTGGAAGACCCGATACTCATTGCTCGAGAAAACGTGATGCGCTTTGTCATGGGCTGCTCGCCGGATGAGACAGTATATACTGACTCACACCACCTTATTGATCTCAAAGATGGATCCAATCAAGTATATCTTCGAAAAGCCTGCCTTGTCCGGAAGAATAGCAAGATGGCAGATGATCTTAACTGAGTATGACATCCAATACACAACCCAGAAAGCAATCAAGGGGAGTGTATTGGCGGATCATTTGGCGCATCAGGTCGTAGATGACTACCAATCCATGAATTTCAAGTTCTCGGATGAGAACATCATGTTGGTGACCGACTATGAAGAACCTGGACATGATGAAGGACCTGAGGAAGGATCCCGATGGTCCATGTATTTTGACGGAGCCTCGAACACATTGGGTAATGGCATTGGCGCTGTGGTTATATCTCCTAAGGGTTGTCATACTCCATTCACCGCCCGATTATGTTTTAATTGCACCAACAATATGGCGGAGTATGAAGCATGTATCATAGGTCTTCGAGCTGCTATTGACCTGAGGATTAAGTTCTTGAGTGTATTCGGAGATTCTGCTCTAGTGATCAGTCAGATCAAAGGAAAGTGGGATACAAAGCACCTAAATCTTATTCCTTACAAAGAGTATGTACTGACGTTGCTTCCACACTTTGAGGAGATAACCTTTGAACACTTCCCGAGAGAAGAGAACCAGTTAGCGGACGCGCTAGCTACTATGTCTTCTATGTTCAAGGTCAGGTGGGACAATGAAGCTCCCCAGATTACCATCGAGAGGTTGGATGAATCCGCACATTGTTGTGACATTAAGACCG
This sequence comes from Vicia faba, assembly GCA_948472305.1. Lineage (NCBI taxonomy): Eukaryota > Viridiplantae > Streptophyta > Magnoliopsida > Fabales > Fabaceae > Vicia > Vicia faba. The sequence continues at coordinate 391,781 of CATIWC010001750.1, forward strand.
AAGAAGTGGCAGATAAGCATTGGTTCCATGAGGTAAAGAGGTATCTTGAGGCTCAAGAGTACCCCGAGGGTACATCTGTTAATGATAAGAAGTTCTTGGGAAGGTTTGCTGCGAAGTTCTTCTTCAGTAATGGGATTCTTTATAAGCGTAACCATGATTCGACCTTACTGCGATGTATGGACAAGAGCGAGGCAGAAAGGATCATGGTCGAGTTGCATGGAGGTACCTTTGGTACTCATTCCAGTGGACATACCATGGCAAAGAAGATCCTACGAGCAGGATATTATTGGTCCACTATGGAAGCCGATTGTTATCAGCACTCTCGGACCTGTCATAAGTGCCAAGTCTATGCTGATAAGGTGGATGTACCTCCGGTTCCTTTGAATGTTTTGACAGCTCCTTGGCCTTTCGTAATGTGGGGCATCGACATGATAGGTGAGATCATACCTACTGCATCCAACGGGCATCGTTTCATTTTGGTGGCTATCGATTACTTTACGAAGTGGGTTGAGGCAGCTTCCTTTGCTACAGTGACCAAGAATGTCGTGGAGCGGTTTATCCGACATAATTTGATCTGTCGATATGGTGTACCAGAGAGGATCATCACGGACAATGGTACAAATCTCAACAATACAATGATTACCGAGCTCTGCAAACAGTTCAAGATACAGCATCACAACTCTTCTCCTTACCGGCCGAAGATAAATAGGGTTGTTGAAGCAGCTAATAAGAACATCAAGAAGATTGTGTAGAAGATGACGGTGACATATAAAGACTGGCATGAGATGCTACCATTCTCTCTTCATGGGTACCGTACCTTAGCACGGACTTCAACATGGGAAACACCCTACTCTTTGGTATATGGCATGGAGGCATTCCTACCGATTGAGGTCCAGATACCCTCTCTTCGGATTATGAAGGATGCAGGTTTGAGTGAGGACGATTGGATCCATACCCGACTTTACCAGCTGAACCTCATTAACGATAAGAGACTTATTGCTATCTGTCATGGTCAGACGTATCAAAAGCGAATGATCAAGGCTTTTAACAAGAAAGTCAAACTTCAAGAATATCAAGTCGGGGATTTGGTGATCAAATGCATCATACTACCGCAAGGTGATCCCAAGGGAAAATGGACCCCTACATACGAAGGGCCATTTGTGGTTAAGAACATTTTCTCAGGAGGAGCTATGATTCTAACCACCATGGATGGTGACGACCTTCCTCGCCCCGTCAATGCAGACATAGTGAAAAGATATTACGCATAATCAAAGACCCGCTAGGTCGACTGGCCTAGGCAAAAATAAGGGCTTCCCGGTGAACCAAAAGGATTCGGGCAAACGTAAGGGATCAAAATGAAAAATTGTACACCCGGCAAGTCGAAAACCTGAAAAGGCGGCTTGGGAGAAAAAAGGGTATCCCGGTCGACTGAAAACCCGAAAGGGCGGTCATGCAAAAATTAGGGATTGAAGCGTAACACTATGTCTCATTGAATCATCTTGCGACCAGACTTCGGTATCGACTATCAAGCTCGGACGGCGCCAATCAATCTAATCTACCTTCGACCAAGTAGCAAAGTGATGAGACGCTCAAAGATATAAAGGCAATAGCAGAGTTGGAACCTAATGGGGTTGTTTCACATAGCTGTTTTTCTTTCTTTTACACAAATTGTATAAACTCTGTTCTTTCGACGGTTTTCTATTACTAGGACGTCAGCCTCTTGTGCAAAACGCCTATTACAGGCCAACAACTTCAAAATCAATATAATTCATTTTCACAAGAAATTTCGATTTGTTTTTTCTTTTCTGTTTTGTTTTGCAAAAACGTCCAATGATTCATTTTTGATATATGCATTTGAAAATAATTGCTGCTCATAAATATTTACACAAGAAACAAAAGACAACTACTCGTAATTCCAGGAATAGGGGCAAACAAGAAGTGTCTAAACCTTACAGTTTCTCTACCCACCAGGTACAGGGATAGAGCCAGCTTGAGAATATGACTAAAGATACGTACACTCCCCGCAGAGTAGGAAGTATCCAAAAACAGTGATGTTAGCTCTCCCCAGCCGAGGTTCATAATCACGAATAAGTCGGCAACATTCTCCCCAAGCAGAGTTTATCTATCACCAACAATAGAAGTTCACCACCCACTGAGTTTACTTCTTCCACATATAGAAGTTCAATCCCCGATAGAGTTCATCATCACCAGCAACGGTAATTCATCCCCAGCTGAGTTTATCATCCAGTAGAATATGTTTCCTCCCCATAGAGTCTCTCCCGTTGGAATATTCTCAATCAAAACGGACACAAGTCTCTAGCTAATCATCTTCGGTCACTATCCCTAGCAAGAACGAAGAATCAACTCCCTGTACTCTCCAACAACAATCTAGGATTTATTTTCCCCAGCTAGAGAACATCATAAGAACATTGCATATCCATACATCATGGCATACGCATGTGCATCATACAGCACAATCTCATTCATTAGTCAATACATGTCATACATCATGACATTACATACGACTAACTCTTTACCTTTCAGGGAAAGATACAATCAAATTCTCACAAGTATTTCTCTGGTTCAGTCAAATCGATATTAAGATTTCTATTCCAGTTCAAGCTATGAAGCCCGGATTCGACCGGATAATATCTTGATTTCTCCAAAATACTACGAAGCCTAGAATCGACCAGATAGTGGTATATCTTAAATTCAAGCTATGAAGCCCGGATTCGACCGGATAATATCTTGATTTCTCCAAAGCACCACGAAGCATGGAATCGACCAGATTGTGGTATATCTTAAATTCAAGCTATGAAGCATGGGAATCGACTGGAAAATAGATTAACCCTTCCACAAGTTATTGTGAAGCCTAGAAATCGACCAGATAGCAATACAGGATACCATGAAGCCTGGAATCGACCCGATAATGGTATAAGACACCGTGAAGCCTGGATCACGACCAGATAGCGGTAAAGGATATTGAAGCCTGGATCACGACCAGATAACAGTATAAGGTACTGCGAAGCTCGGAATTCGATCGAATAGTAGTTTACCCGGCCAATTACTATGAAGCCCGGAAATCGACTGGATATTAGTAGGCCTTAAAATCAAATGGAAGCCCGGATACGACCGGATAACCACTTGATTCATTCTGAAGCCTGGAGCACGACCAGATAAGAATTGAGAAATTGCGAAGCCTGGAGAACGACCAGATAGCAAGTTTAATCTCATCCCCCCAATAAGTCGCTGTGAAGCCTGGAATTCGACCAGATAGCAGTCGGTCTTATTTTCCTCGGCAAATCACTGTGAAGCCTGTAGCACGAGTAGATAGCAGTTCATTTGAACCTCCTCGACTAAGAGATGATTCCCCAGTAGAATAACGGACGACTGAAGCTCCTAAAATTCTATTTTTCTCAAGACAGAGACTAGCACTCCCCAGCATAGTCCTCCTCGACAACAGGTATACGGGCTCTCGCAAAGGAATCTCTTATGCGATCGACACTTCTTCTGATGGAATCTTTAAGCCTATCTTCCGACATCAACCTCCAAATGGCATCTATAAGCCCATTCCTGACGAAAGGCAGACAAGCCAATCTACATCCTCAGGTTTAAGAAGATTGAACAGGGGCAGCTGTTGTACCCCAAAATTTTACCTCCCATATTTGTCAAAACATTTCAAGTGAGGTCCTCAAAATTGCTCAAGGAAGTCCAAGAGTTAACCAGACAAACCCTCTCCTAAGGCAGTCTACCCCAAATTAGGGTTTCAGTTTGCATCAAGATGCTTGAATCCAAAGGATCCCAAATTCTCACCATTGTCCTTATATGTTTACAAGATCATCCATGTCAAGTTTAAATCCTTGCATAGGAAGTTTGCTCAGTCAATTGCTCAAAGGCCTGAAAATCGACTCTGATAGGGCAAAAGTCAACTGTGGCCCACATACAGTCAAACTTCAAGATTTTTGGTCAACATCCTCATTTTGAATTATTATTCATCATTTGATCAAGGGTTGATCATGATTCCTCAAGAATTGCTCACAATTCATCAAAATCCAAAAGTTGCTAAATTAGGGGTTTTGTAGGAAAAGTCAACTCAACTTTGACCAAGCATAATGTTCTCATACTTTATCAAAAATGACTCATCCAAATCTCATTTTGAATAGGATGCAATTCCCTACAATCCATCTTCAGCTCCCAAGTTCAAAATATGCACTCACAAGAAGATATGAATTTGGACATTATAGGTTATTTTGAAAAGTCAACAAAAACACCTTTTGGGTCAAAGCTTCATACATGAACATGGAAGACTCAATTGAGATGAGACAAAAAGGGTTGCTTAGAGGACATCTTAAGATTTCTAAAAATTCCAAAAACACATCTCTAAGGTCAAAATTGAAGGAGTTATGCATTGGCAAAGTTGACTTTGTTTGCAAAATTGCCAAAAGTCAAATGTGGCCAAAATTGCATATTTTGTCAAATGGGCCCAACTTTTTATGCTTGCACTGAGTTTGTAACATGACCCACAACCCATGATCCTTCCCATTTGTCATTATTTTATTTTTGTCATTTATTTTGATTTTATTTAAATTAAATCAAATAAAATCAAAATAAAATCATGAAAATATCAAAAACTAATCAAAGCTTGAGATTTTGTGCATGTTTAGGTCTATTATACAGCTGGAAGTGTAATCAAATCGTGCAAGGTTCATTTGGATACAAAAGATTGCATTTTGCTTGATTTGGAAAGATTTGCACAAAGGATCAAATCTGGAATCAATGGTCATTACTGGAGAAGATTTCATACAAGTTTGTAACCCTAATTCCTTCTAGGGTACATAAGGAACATGTTCAGATCAAAAACAAGGGGATTGGAGGCGTGTAAGACAAAATAAAATTGCAAAAATTCAATAAAAAAGTGTAAACTGATTTTCTAGATTCAGGCTATCTCAAGCCATTCTAAGGATACCAATCGTTTGCTGGACATCCTAGGAACATGTTACCACCATTAACAAGCTTCTTCAAGCCTTGAAACGCATTGTAAGTACCACACGGTTTCTCACTTTTCTTGATTTCGAATCCATTAATTCTGGCATCTTTAGCATGAATAATTGACATATTCTTAATCCTTATGATGTTTGCAAGCTAATGGTAATATCCAATTGTATTTTTATTGTCTATACAGCAAGTTTCCATGGCTAGGGTTTTAGTTTCGTTTTTAGGGGTTTTGTATGCAAGAACAATTGGCCATGGATAGTGGTACCATGATGCTCGTGAGGTTGCAACGAGGTTATTGGTACCATTGGTTATGATTTATCATGCAGGAACAATATTTTGGAGTGGACAAGGGCTGTACCTACACCCAACGTCCGGAGGTAAAAGTTTTCTGCCTAAAACGACAGAAGCAAGAGGTAGATGATGGCGTGGCATGTGGTGACTGGCCAATTCATAATTCGCGCGCTTCAGAATTTGTTTTATTGTTTTATCATATAATATTGAGTTATTATTTCTTGTACAACTAATACAACCAGCTCAGCTGGCAAGCGCGTAGTGGACGAATGTTCAAGGACCTTGGTTCGATCCCCAGGTCCCCAACTTTGCTTTCTATATTTTTTCTATGCATAATTAGGTACACAGATATACAACAAGTCCACCATACGTCCTTAATATCCAACCAATCAGGTCATCCACATGCAAGATCCAAGGCTTCCCAATGAAGGCCAACCATGGACATGAGTCAAACGCGTGCACAGGATCTGGAAAGTCAAACGGGCCAGGCACTTATTGGGCTCAGATTTGCCATCCAACACCCCCTTTTGCTGAAAACAACCAGGCCCATGTTTCTTTCTTTTTATTTATTTTAATTCTTTTGATTTAATTAATTTAATTATTTTCTAACAACAATAATTTCTTTTTTTTCACAAAAAAAATCATAAAATCAATTTTCACATAATTTAGAATTAGGTTTTTATTTATTTTATCAAATTTAATTTAATGATAATTTAATTAAACTTAGGGTAATTTTAACTTTTTTGTATATGATTAAAATCAATTAGAAAAAGTTAGGGTTAGCATGTGATTTAATTTTTATTTCTTTTCAATAAAACAAAAATACAAAAAATAGGTTGATTTAATTATTTTTCTTAAATAAAATTAATTACTCTTTAGGGTTTTTTTATTTATTTAATTAAGACTTTGCTTTTCTCAAAATAATCAAAACAACAAAAAATGATTTTTCTCTTTAAGTTTCAATTAGGTTTAGACGGGGTCAAAACCCTAATTTCTCTCGTTCTCGATTCATCGCGCGCATTTATTATTTTTTGCAATATTAATGTAACTGCTCATGGTATGTAATAGTTTAATCTAGGTTTTCTTTTATTTATCGTTTTACGGGTTTTTTGGCTATGTAATTAATTCCCCTCCCCGAAGCCTTGTAATAGCGTAGGTTTTATTTTCTTGCATTTTTAATTATCGCAAATATTAACTGTTTAGATGTATGTTAATAGGATTGCATGACAAGATTGCATGACAATTTAAAATGGTTAGAAAACCCTAATGTGCAAAGACAATAACTGAAATCAAATCACTCACACATGTGCACTCCTAGGGGATACTCTCACTTCAGTTACCTTAGGTAAACGGTCATTAAGTATAGGGTGTCTTAGTGGTGGCCCTTTTGTCTAAACAAAGATCAAATGTCCCATTCGGAAATGTTCCCTCGGAAACATCGCCTCGGAAATGTTGCCTTGAATATGATCTTAAGACATTAGGGTTATTACTAAGACGTCCTAGCGTTGCTTTAGTGATCGTATGTCCCTTTCGAATTGACCCTTACAACTCCAACGACGGTGCTTCTTATTTCAAAATAGTAGGGTAGCATTGTCTAAAGGAAACGAGAACATAAGCAATCCTTTTTCGAGTAGGTAGACGCTAGTAGGTACTTGCTCAAAATCAAACTTTTCACACCAAACACTTTTCAAACAAAGTTTTCAAAAACACTTCGTAACACTCTTGAGGACTGATACAAGGGTTAAAACGAAGTAAAACAAAAACCTTTTAAAGCAGACAAACACGGAAGAAATTTTTAAAAGATGAGAAAGTACCTAAGAGCCCATGCAAAACCATGGATAGAAAGGGTGCTAATACCTTCCCTTTCTATAATCTACCCCCCGTACTCAAAACTCGAAAAAGGAATTTTTCTGTGCTTTTTTCCTTTCCAGTTGGATAAAATAAAATTCGGTGGCGACTCTTGATTACCGCGACATTTTGCAAACACAAACGCAAAACGCAAACCAGCATTTTCCAAAACAGTCGGTTCTTCCACCGTATCACAGAACTGGCGACTCTGTTGGGGACTTAATAAGTGGGGTGTACCTTAGGATATTAGTTCATCATAAATTGCTTCTCTTGTTTGTTTTGGTTGCTTTACTTTAAGGGTTTTGTATTGGGAGTTACTATAGATCCTAACCCGGATCTGGTGACTCATTTTAGGTAAGTAGCAATAAACTATGAGGGAACTGTACGACGTAGACCGATACGGTTGAAGCAGTAGCTATGTTGATGTGGCACATTGGTTGGTACCGGTATCCCTTATGGAGAAACGAGGAGAATACGGGGCTTCTATGTATGTCGTTAAGCATCAACTGACCTTAGAACCTGTAATTGACCAACTTGGCCATAGGAAGTAGTGAGATAGCCGGCGTCTGTGTAAAGCTGAGAACTGGTTGATACTCGATACTGCGCTCATTGAGACCATGCTCTCGAGATAGTTCCGGCTGTAAGAAAAGATTGCGTGAGCTGAAACCATGACCGATGGAGGATGGTCAGTGATATTGAGAACTGCTAAAACCCGGTTACTTTTGCTAGGATAGGTTGAAACCAACTGAACTTCAAGAAGGTAATACCTTTGACCCCATGCAAGCCTTAAACTTAAGGGCTTTTGTGTGACTTGTTTGCCTTTGCCATATCTGTTATCTGCTATACCTGTTTTTTTTATAATGACATCATGCATCATAACATAGCATGCATACTTCATTATACCAACCAATTCAAAGACCGAGGGGATTTATTTTTGTTCTGTTTTGCAGATTATGGCTTCTGTGCGCAGAAACACCATCTGAGTTAACTTTGTGCAAATACCTGCTCAACTCAAAGAGCTAGCCTCAAAAGTTTCTAAGACTTCTTCATTCATTAAGAGACTTGGTCAGCTTCTTAGCCTGGGTACCTCAAAGTTTGATGAGAAGATGATGAGTGTACTTTTCCAGTTCTTCAATCTTGTGCATCATTGTTTCACCTTTCCAGATTATCAGCTGGTTCCCACTTTGGAAGAGTTTTCTCACTTATTGGGCATATCCATCCTTGAGCAGATGCCCTTTACAGGTATGGAAGATACTCCTAGACCAGAAGACATTGCTTCAACTCTGCATCTAAAAAGGGCTGATATAGTATCCAATTGGGAAACACGAAGCGGGGTTGAAGGTTTCTTAGCCAAGTTTCTAATAGATCAAGCTCAGCTATTCTGGGACAGTTTGGACTTTCAGGCTTTCAAATATATCTTGGCTCTACTTATCTACGGTTTGGTTCTATTCCTAAATCCAGATTCCTTTATAGATTTAAATGCGGTTAAGATCTTCCTGTCTCGCAATCCTGTGCCTACTCTTCTGGGTGATATCTTGCATGCCCTCTATACTCGTACTGTGCGTAGAAGAGGGACTCTTATGTGTTGTATATCGTTGCTGTCGAGGTGGTTTATTTCTCACCTCCCTAAGTCTGTGTTGAAGAATGAATAAGGTTTGGGATGGTCTTACAGGATAATGTCACTTGCCCATACAGACATTCTTTGGAGCTTCCGGGTTATGGAAAGCACTGCTGTCATTGATCGTTGTGGGGGATACCTTAATGTCCCATTGCTTGGAATCAGGCAGGGAATAACCTACAGTCCTTATCTAGCTTTGCGATAGTTTGGTCGTGTTCGGAGAGACGGTCCCCATGAGTTATTTTTTACAGATATTGCATTTGACTACAAGGAAGACGTTGACAAGCATCGTCGGAGGTTTATACGAGCTTGGGGAATGGTGAACAGATCTGACCCCCAAGAGCTAGGACCAAGAAATTCCCTTCCTATGCAGCCTTATCTCCAGTGGGTCCGAGCTCGAGCCCAGAAACTTGGGATGCCTTATGAAGCAGTGTAGCCAGTGATTATGGAGCCCACTAATGAATAAGGCATTCCTTACACAGTTTATTATCCTTACATGCCCACTGATCCTGGGGCATTGAAGAGGTCTTGGATTCAGCTGAAAGAGGAAAGCGATACTTATCGAGAAAAGTACCATGAGCAATAAAGGAAGATCTTGAAGCTCACCAGGCAACTTGAGAATGAAAGAACGATCAATGACTACGTCAACACAAAGGGGAAGCGTCCATGGGATTTCTGATTTTGCTTTTTCTAGTTTAGATTTGTTTTCTGTTTATTTCTTTGTAACGCCTCAAAGGCATTGTTGAACCTTTTTACAAGTTAATCTAATAATGTTTTGTTTTATTTTTGGTTTGCAAATTTAAATCTCCCAAAGTCTTTGAAATCATTACATACGCATCCCATTATCATGCACACCATCACAGGTACCATTACAGGTTTCTCATCTTCTTCGCTGTTTATTTCAGCAGAAATGTCTTCCGATCAAGTTATCAAAGATCTTCAGGCACAAAATGCCCAATTCCAAGAGATGTTCTTGAGCTTGGCTAAAGGGCAAGAGGATTTGAAAGCTCTCATTCTGAAAGAGAAAGAGAAGAAGAAGAAGAAGAAGAAGAAGAAGAAGAAGAAGAAGAAGAAGAAGAAGGTTGTTCTTATGAGTATGGGCAAAAGGTTTGGGGATAGGTTGAAACAGTAAGCTGATCTGTCCTTTTCATCCAAGGAAGGGGAGAACCAAGAAGAAGAAAAGGGCCTCAGTCCTGCGGTTTCTGATAATGATACGGATTATGATGAGGAACAATATCCTCCTGCTGAGGATAGATACAAGCAATTGGAAGACCGTCTGAGTGCTATGGAGATTCAGAAGATCCCTGGGTTGGATTTCGGAGAATTTGGATTGGTATCGGGAGTGGTGATCCCTCATAAGTTCAAAGCTCCTGTTTTTTCCAAGTACGATGGAGTATCATGTCCAAAACTCCATCTCCGCGTTTCATTTTTGTAATATTTGTTATTTTTCGGGCTATTGCCCATTTATGTAATATTCGCACAATTTTGGCCCAAGTGGTCGTTTTATTTATTTTCTAGCCATTGGTCGTTTTGCTCTGAATATTTGATTTATGTTATTTGCATGATTGTTGACAAGTTAGCCCAATAAGGACTTTTATATTTTGTAGAGTTTGTATCGGAGATGTGCTCATTTTGTATGTTCTTTAGTGTGGGGAAACCGATCAAACTGTCGGGGAGAATTTCGAGCGAGGGCCAGAATTCAGGTCTCATTTTCGAGGGACCGGGTTCGGCGGTGTGAACTTCCCGTCGTGAATAGGGAATTCTACCTTTGTGGCACAAATATTGTAGAGGTCGGTCAAGTTATCCACGTCGGGCTGAGGGTACGCTCGTCAACAGAGCGGAACCTCGCCCCTTTTAAATTCTTTGGGAGTTATGCTTATGCCTATGCGCGCACATGTGGTCGGGCTCAGGCGAGTCTTGTCGACTGAACCTTCTGACTGCTCAGTGTTTTCAACTGTATTATTGTTTTAGCTTTTCAGTGTTCCATGATCGAACGAGCTATTCCCCTTGTAAATTTTCCAAGTAATACGCCCCGGTTCCCGTTTTTGCGTAGACGCGATAAGGAACTTCCCAGTTCGCTGCGAGCCTGCCCTCGCGAGATTCTTTGTGATTTCTCTTCAAGACAAGGCTACCGACCTTGAACTCTTACCGTATCACCTTGGCATCATAGCGCATGGCTATTTTTTGTTTGAGCGAGGCCTCTCACAGGGTCGCTCCCGTTCTAATTTCTTCCACCAGATTGAGCTCTTCTCTGAGGGCGACGTCGTTCATCTCCTCGTCGAGAGGTACCTCGATTCTTCTAGAAGGTTCCTCGATTTCTAGGGGGATAACAGTTGTTGTACCCCAAAATTTACCCTCTCATTTTACTCAACACATGCCCATTGAGGTCCTCAAGTTGCTCAAGGATGCCCAAGAGTTGACCAGACAAACTCTCTCGTAAGGCAACAAGCTTCAAACTAGGGTTTCACTCCTCATCAAGATGGTTGAATTCCAAAGGTCCCAAATGTCTTCCATGGTCCCAATATGTTCTCAATATCATCCATGTCAAGTTTTATGCCTTGCACAAGTAGTTTGCTCAGTCAATTTCCCAGATGCCTGAAAATCAACTGTACTAGGTCAAAAGTCAACTATCTCCCGCATACAGTCAAACTTAAAGATTTTTGGTCAACATCAACATTTTGAAGAGATATCCATCATTTTATCAAGGATTGATCATGATTCCTCAATGAATGCCCCCAAATTCATCAAAACCCAAAAGTTGCTAAATTAGGGTTTCCCAAGAAAAGTCAACCAAACTTTGACCAGGCATAACTTCTTCATACTTTATCAGAAATTTTCCATCCAAGGCTCATTTTGAAGAGGATGCAATTCCCTACAACTCATCTTCATCCCACAAGTTCAAAATATGCACTCATCAAAATATATGAAATTCTACATTATAGATCCTTTTGAAAAGTCAACAAAAATACCTTTTGGGTCAAAGCTTCTTACATGAACATGGAAGACCCAATTGAGATGAAACCAAAAGGTTTGTTTAGGGTACATCCTAAGATTTCTAAAAAGTCCAAGAACACCCCTCTAGGGTTAAAATTGGAGGAGATATGCATTGTCAAAGTTGACTTTTTTTGCAAAATTGTCAAAACTCAAATGTGCTCAAAAGTGCATTTTTTGTCAAATGGGTCTAGCTTTTCATGATTGTATCTTGTTTGTGACATGGTCCATGACCCAAATTATCCTCCATATATTATTTGCTTATTTATTTATTTTATTTTGATTTTTATTTATTAAAAGTTAGATGAAATCAAATAAATTGCAAAAAATATAAAAGATTGATTTTTTATCTGATTTTTTGTAGGAATCAAATCCAATTAGGCTGGCATACCATATCAAATTGTGCAAGGGATGATTGAAGCAAAATTGGCATGACAGTGCTTATTTTGGAAAGATATAATACAAGAGCAAAATCAAATCCAATTTCCATGATTCACAAAGATTTAATTTGTTTTTGTTAACCTAATCAGTTCTACTACATATATAGAACATACCCAAGCCAAAAGGAGAAGGGTTGTAGTCGTGGAAAGCATCAAACAAAACTGAAAAATTTGACAAAAAGTGTGGATCGGATTTCTAACCTAGAGGACGATTCAAAGCAATTCAAAGCCACAAATCCCTTCCTGGACGTCTCCTGAAGCTAATACGACCACTTGCACGTCCTGAGACGCCCTGAATCAGCCTCCACGCCTCTCACGGTTTGGAAATTCTTTTGAATTTGACTTTGCTTATTTACGCATGATTAATCACTTTTAAGCATAGCATTACATTGGTATCATCATTTAGAATATTTTGGTTTAAGTAATTTTGCATTTAGATAACTGCTTCGCCAACTGCCATTGTTAGGGTTTACCTTGCCATTTTAAGGTTTTTTTTATACAGGTTAAATTGCCCAAGGAAAGGGTACCATGATGCTCTTGAGATCAAGACGAATTGATCTATGTAGTCACAACTGATTTATCATGCTTGTTGTGAATTTTGGAAGCTTGCAGGGCTATGGCTATGGAGTTCAGTCCGTAGGTATAAGTCTCATACCTAAGATGACGGACAGGGAGGAAGATGATGAGTTGGCGCAACACCACTGGCTTTTTTGAATCGCGCGCGTTTTTTTTTGTTTTATTCAGTTACCCATTTTGTTTTATATATTACTTATTATGGCTATTATATTGTCAATTAATCCATGTAGCGCAGTTGGCAAGGGTGTATGTTTGAAAGTGAAAGGACCTGGGTTCGATCTTAGGTCCGAGCATTTTCTTTATTTTCCTAACATTCAATTACAGATTATGTACTTTACACAGCCATACGTCTATCATGTGCTACCACCATCCAGCCATTGGATTCGTCTCCAATCAGATCCAACGTCCCACACATCAAAGACCATGGTACACCATCAGAAGGGAGCAGCACAGAATCAGGCGTAGGATTGGGCTCAGCTTTCTTGGGCCTAAACAATTCAGCGACATACCCCCTGGATTACTCACAACACAGGCCCAAATCTCTTTACTTTTCTATTTTATTTCTTATTTTTAATTGTTTTATTAATTATTTTCTTTTTAAAATAACACAAAAATCATATTTTTTTATTAAATCAAAAATCACAAAAAACATCAAAAATTATATTTTCATAAAATATTCTATTTCTTTAATTAATTAGTTTAATTAAAATTAGGGCAATTTAATTCTTTTCATAATTAAAAATAATTAGAATTAGGGTTTAATTTTGTACATAATCTAATTTTTCTTAAAAAATAACCTAAATCTTTTTCAATTAGATTTCTTAGGGTTCTCCAATTATTCTCGCATTTAATTCTCCGTGCGCTTTTTAATTTCCTTTTTATTATTATTGTAACTGCTCCGAGTTTGTAATAGTAATTAGGGTTTCAATTCCGCATCTTTATTTTCAGTCCAAAATAATTATGTATCTACAAAAGCTTTGTAATAGCTAGGACTTTAATTTCTCGCATTTTAATTTTCGTAAACTATAAACTGCTTAGTTGTTAATAGGATTGTATGGAAAGACTAACTGAAAATTAATATAGTAGAAAACCCTAAATGTGCAAAGATAAATTAACTGAAAAATACACTCGCACATGCTCACTCCTAGGGTTTACTCCACTTCAGTTGCCTTCGGTAAAACGGTCATGAAGTATAGGGATTGTTAGTGGTCGTCCTCTAGTCCCAAAAGATCTAAAATGACCCATTCGGATGTTGCCTAAGAAAAAGATCTTTAAGGCTTTAGGATGATTACTAACATTTCCTAGCATTGCTTTTGTGATCGTATTTGTCCCTTCGAATGTCCCTAAAAAACTCCAATGACGATGCTACCTATTTCTCAATAATGGGATAGAATTGTCTAAAAGGAAAATGAACGGACCTTTTTCGAGTAGGAAGATTAGTTCCTAGGTACTTGCTCAAACAAACAAAAACTTTTTCACACCAACACTTTCCAAACAAAGTTTTCAAAAACAACTTCGTAACATTCTTGAGGACAGAAACAAGGGTTAACACAAAGTAAAACAAAACTTTTCAAAACAAGCACACACAAGCAGTTTTCAAAATGAGCAAGTACCTAAGAGCCCATGGAAAACCTTGGATAGAAAGGGTGCTAACACCTTCCCTTTCTATAATCTACCCCCCGTACTCAGAAACATCTCGAAAAAGGTTTTTTCTGTTCTTTTTCCTTTTCCTGATTGGATAAAATAAAATTCGGTTGCGACTGTTGCTTACCGCGATATTTGCGAACAAAAGATGCAAACCAGTATTAACATTCGATTCTGCCACCGTATCACAAAACTGGCGACTCTGCTGGGGAATAAAATATAAAGTGGAGTAAACCTTAGGATCTAGGTCATATTTAATTGCTTTCTCTTGATTGTCTTGCTTGCTTTATATTTATGGGAACTGTTTGGGTTATTTGATCCTACACCCGGATCAGGAAACACCTTTTAGGTAAGTAGCAATAAACTGTGAGGGAATTATACTGGGGTATACCAACACGGTTGAAGCAGTAGCTACGTTTATGTGGCACCTTGGTTGGTACTTGTAACCCTTGAGTCAATCAGGGAGATGTACGGGGCCGTCGCGTGGTGTCATAAAGCATCAACTGACCTTAGAACCTTTAATTGCACAACTTGGCCAGTAGGACGTAGTGAGATGGCCGGCTTTGGTGTATGCCCAAGGTCGACAGATACTCGATGCTACACTCATTGAGGTTTAACTTCTGAGTTTTGTTTGATTACGAGTCAATCGTTGATTGAACAAGGCTTGGGGGAAAGATCGGTGATATTGAGATCCTTTTAGAACCCAGTTACATATTTATAGGACAGGTTGAACCAATCCAGCTTCAAGAGGGTGTGACCTTAAAACTCAAGTAGACCTTAAACCTAAAAACTTGGTGTGATTTGTTTGTGTTTGCTATACCTGTAATTTATCATGACATCATAAACATCATGCCATATCATATCATACTAACTATTTCAAGGGTTTCTAGGGCTCATCTTTGCTCTGTTTTGTAGGATATGGCATCCGCCCGCAGGAACACTATTCAGATTAACCTAGTTAAAGTATCTCCCCAATTAAGGGACTTGGAAGTAAGGATTCTCGAAAGCTCTCCTTTCACTGAAAAGCATGGTCGGTTGCTCAACTTGGTCACTGCAAAACCTGATGAAGAAATGATGAAAGTGCTATTTCAGTTCTTCTATCCTTGCATCACTATTTCATATTCCCGGATTACCAGTTAGTGCCTACTATGGAGGAATTTTCTCAGTTATTAGGGATACCCATTCTTGATCAGCTACCTTTCAGCGGTACGGAAAGACATCCCAAACCTGAAGAAATTGCTAAAGCTCTATCTTTACAACGGTTCGACATAGTGACAAATTGGGAAACCAGAGGGAGTGTTCAAGGAATTCCGGTTAAATTTTTGTTCGAGAAGGCTTACTATTTTTGGGATACCCTGGATCTACAAGCTTTTTAAGAGGTTTTTACGCTCCTTGTCTACGGGATGGTATTGTTCCCTAATACGGATCAACTCGTAGATGTGAGCACAATCCAGGTTTTTCTGTCTCGGAATCCAGTACCTACATTACTCGGGGGTATTCTACACTCTCTGCATGCTCGCACTCTAAAAAGAAGGGGGACCCTTCAGTGTTGCAATCCTCTATTAGCTAGGTAGTTTATTTCACACCTACCCATATCTACTTTGAAGAATGAACAGGGTAAAAGATGGTCTCATCGACTGATGCCCCTTATGCATTCAGACATTCATTGGTGTTCACGGTTCTCGGAAGATGTTACTATCATCAATCGCTGTGGTGAATTCCATAATGTCTCTCTCTTAGGCATTATGGGAGGAATCACTTATAACCCTTACTTAGCATTACGACAGTTTGGTTATGCGAGAAGGGATGGTCCGCATGATACACTTATTCAAGGAATCGCCTTCAACTATGAGAATGATGTTCAGGGTTATCGCAAAAGGTTCATACAAGCTTGGAGTATGGTACATAGGGTTGACATCAAGACACTTGGGCATAAGAATTACATACCTCTCGAGCCTTATCTTAGATGGATACAAGTCCGCGCTCAAAATCTTATGATGCCTTATCCCGCTATCTGACCTATGATTATGGAACCAGTTGCCGAGGGAGACACTCCTTATCTTGTTCTTCATCCAGACATACCAATTGTTGTACCCCAAAATTTTCCCTCCCATAACCTTCAAAGTTTTGACAAGAATCATCCACAATTGGTTCAAGTATACTCAAAGGCTACACAATCAACCATCCTCCTGAAGCCAGTCAAACTAGGGTTTTGGTTCTCACAAGGAAGCTGAAGTTTTCAAGGGCTCAATCAAGTCTCCCATGCACATAAAACATTGTCAAGCACCTACATGTCAAGTTTCAAGACTTTCAGCACAAAATTGCACAGTCAAAAACCCTAATTACACTACAGTCAATTGTAGGGGCAAAATGGTCATTTGGCAGTCAAAAGTTCAAATTTTTGGTCAACATCTCATTTTGAAGCCACAAACATCATTTGATCAATGCTTGATCATGATTCTCAAAACTTGGCTCAAAAATCATCAAGATGCAAAAGTTTCTATTTTTGGACAGCTGGAAAAGTCAACTGAAATTGACCAAGGCATAACTTTCACATGGATTATCAGAAAAATTCCATCCAAAGCTCATTTTGAAGATAAAGACATTTCCTACAACTCATCTTCATACTTTAAGTCCAAGAAATGCTCTCACAAAAAGTTATCAATTTCAACATTATAGGTCATTTTCAAAAGTCAACAAAAAGGGACTTTAAGTCAAAGGCCATAACTTGAGATTTGTAAATCAAAATAACATGGGACCAAAGGCATTGGTTAGAGGACTCAAAAACCTTTCCAAAATGTCCAAGAACATGAGCAAAGCTTAAAAATTGAGCAAGTTATGCATTGGAGAAGTTGGGAAATTTTTGTGAAATGGCCAAAATCATTTATCCTTGAAATCTCATTTTTGACAAAAGGGCCCCACTTTTTCCACTTGAATTAACTTGGCCATGCTTCCCACGTGTCCCACCTTTTATTTCATATTTTTTTATTAATTTTTTCATTTTTATTGATTTTATTGGATTTAATTAATTTTAAATCTTTTAAAATCAAAAGAAATTCAAAAATTAATTTAAAAGGGAATATTTGGCCTTAACTAGCCTTGAAACATCATTATGTGCCTACCAAAATTCGTGCAAGGGAGTAAACAAGGCAAGAATTCAAAAATGGACTCAAAATGGAAAGTTGATAATGGTGGTTTATGTGAAAATCCAAAACATCAATGCAAGGCATTATTGGCCATAATTTTCATTCATACACATTGCATAAGACATATACAAGTGATAGAGACCAGGATTACACACTAAGCGGCGCAGGAACCTTGAAAGCACATTCACACTTTTTTTGCAAAAATCTCAATTCTGAAAATCACATTAGGGGGCGATTCGAGCTGAGATTTTCATCTCATCATCTTCCTTAGGCCTTCAGCAACGTGTCTGCATAGATTTTCAAGTCCATAACCTCCTGAATCATTGTACAGAAGCTAGCCTTTCTCACTTTATTTTCATTATCGTGTTTTATATTCTAGGCTCATTCATGATATTTTGTTCATATATTTGTGATCAGTGAAGCATTTGCAAGCTAACCATATACTTTAATTGTATTATTATGCGTTGTGTACGATTTCACCATGTTTGATTTCTAGGGTTACAGGACTTTGGAATTGGGGCTTTTCACCCAAGGAAAAATTGAGACTCATGACCACCATCACTCGAATCAGCGCGCTTGGACGATCTCAAATGCACCCTCGCGCTCAATTTATGAGCGTCTGAGCTCTAATCGTTATTTTTTGTAAAAGCCTTTTCTGAAACGGTGTGAAAACCGTTGCCAATGCTTTGACATTTTCAGGAAAATAAAACATTGGAGAAGACGATTGCTTGTCATGCTGTGATTGGCTGGTTTAAATCCAGCGCGCATTTTTTTATTTTTATAACACTAACGCGTTATTTTGTTTATAAATTTTGTTTATTATTTAACTTACAAATAAGCAACTTGGCACAACTGGCAACGCGTTTGAATGGTAAACCACGAGACCTGGGTTCGAGCCCCAGGTCTGCATGCTTTCAATATTATTTTGCCATTAACATTCACGTGCAGATTCAGCCTTGAAGCACACCATACACGCTCAAAAAATCAGCGTCCATCTGTCCAGGTCCATCAGATCAAGGGTGTAGATTGGAGGAACAGCATAAGGTCCAGTCAACGCTACAGCATATTACCTGGAAAGTCAAATGGACCATGCTTATTGGGCCAGAATCTCCATGGACTTTACCTCCAAATTAGGGGTCTCACCCCCTTAGGTTTTACAATTTTCTTTCTTTTCTTTGTTTCTTTTTATTATTTTTATATTCTTTTAATTGTTGCTTTCTTTTAATTAATTAATACTTTCAAAATATAAAAAACACAAAAAAATCAGAAAAGATAAAAATAATTAATAATTTTATTCTAGTATTAATTTTTGTAAATAAATTCCTTAATTAATTTAGATTTAATTTTAGGTTATAATTTAATTCTTTTTTCACAATAAACCAAAAATAATAAAATAGATCTTTAACACTTTTTACCTTTTTTAACTAATTAAATATTTTATTATAAGTGTCATCAACCATTAATTTGTAAATAAATTTCATAACTAATTTAACTTAAATTCTAGGTTTTAACTTTAATGCATTTTCTTTAATAAATTAAAAACAATTAGAATTAGAATTAATTACTTGACTTTTAATTAATTTAATTTTCTTTAATGTCATAAATACAAAAAAAACATAAAAATAAGTTCTTCTTTATTTATTTAATTTAATTATTTTAACTTAATTATTTTAAATTCCTTCAAAGGGTTCAACGCCCTCGCATTCGGTCATATTTTCCTTTTTCGCGCGTTTTATTTATTTTTGATGTAAATATAATGTAATTGTACCAAAGCCATGTAATAGCTATTAGACATTTATTTTCTGCAATTTATTTTAAATCGGGTCTGGATTAATTTGGCGTTGTAGACCCGCGCCCTTGTAATAGCGTAGGACCTTTATCCTTTCCGCACTTTAAATTTTCGCACTTTTAACTGTTAAACAATAACATGAAAGAATGAATGCCCAAAAATAAAATCGAAACGTAGATCACCAATGCATGACAAGACAAACAATAAACTGAAAACGACACACAATTCACACACCACCCCTAGGGTACGCTTCACTATTGCCTTGCCCCTCGAAAGGTGGTCATCAAGTACAGGATGCCTTAGTGAGTCCTTATGTTCCATTGATCTGGTTGCCTCGAATAAGTTGCCTCGGAACGGTCGCCTCAGAATAAAAGGATCAATGGCATAAGGGTAGCTTCTAAGGTACCTTACCATTGCTTTGGTGATCACCCTGTTGCCTTGCCCCTCGAAACATGGTCGTTGAGTACAGGACGTCTTAGTGAGTCCTTATGTTCCATTGATCTAGTTGCCTCAAAACGGTTGCCTCGAAACAAGTTGCCTCGGAATAAAAAGATCAATGGCATAAGGGCAGCTTCTAAGGTATCTTACTATTGCTCGGTGACCACACTGTCCCTAAACCTCGAATTGACCCGGACACCTCCAACGGTGGTGCTACCTACCTCTCAATGGTGGGATGGCACTACTTTAAAGGACATTTACACAGACGAATTCCTTAGGGTAGGTAGATTCTCATAGATACTTGCTCTTTTCAAAAACAAACAAAATACTTTTCACACCTACACTTTCTAAAAGTTTTTTTCAAACAAATTTTTCATACACTCTTGAGGACCGATACAAGAGTTACTTAGAGATTTTTTTCAAACGAAACTTTTTCAAACCCACTCGCACTTGAAAAGCAAACAAACATTTTGAAAACACAAATGAGCAAGTATCTAAGAGCCCATGGATAACCATGGATAGAAAGGGTGCTAACACCTTCCCTTTCTATAATCTACCTCCCGAACCGAGAGCAATCTCTTTAAGGAATTTTTCTGTGCTTTTGTCCTTTCCATTTGGAGAAAATAAAAGACGGTGGCGACTCTTGCTTACCGCGACATTTCGCGA
This sequence comes from Vicia faba, assembly GCA_948472305.1. Lineage (NCBI taxonomy): Eukaryota > Viridiplantae > Streptophyta > Magnoliopsida > Fabales > Fabaceae > Vicia > Vicia faba. The sequence goes on from CATIWC010001750.1 coordinate 412,223, forward strand.
AACCAGCTTTAAAACAGTCAGTTCCAGATCCACCGATCACAGAACTGGCGACTCTGCTGGGGACATCTTTATAAAAGTGAGGTGTACCTTAGGGTTAGTTCATAACTGTGTTTTCAATTGTATCGCTTTGCTTGCTTTAAATTGTGGGACTGTCTTGGGAGTTCTATAGATCCTAACCCGAATCTGGGGATACCTTCTTAGAAAGTAGCAACAAGGTTGTGAGGGAACTGTGCGGGGTATACCGACATGGTTGAAGCAGTCTGCTACGTTGATGTGGCACTTTGGTGTGTACCGGTAACCCTTGAGTCAATCAAGGAGAGTACGGGGCCTCCGCGTGGTGTCGTGAAGCATCAACAGACCTTAGGAACCTTAATTGAACCATCTTGGCCTCTTTAGGGTAGTGAGATAACTACTTTGGTGTACTCCAAAGTCAGTTGATACTCGATACTACACTCAATTGAGGGTTGTTTTCTTGGGATATTTTGATCGCCAGTCAGTGGCTAAATCGAAACGATGAACAATGAAAGCAATCCAATGATATTGAGATCCTTAGAACCCGGTTACTTTGATAGGACAGGTTTGAGCCCACCAACTTCAAGAGGGTAATACCCAGACCCCATGCTGGCCTAAACTCTAAGGGCTTGTCTTGTGTGACTTGTGTTCCTTACATGTTTGCCTTTGTAAATATTTGTGGTGTGTTTAATCATAGCATCATAACATCATACAGCATCATATGCATCCACTAACCATTTCAGGGGTTCGAATCTTCATCTTTGTTCTTGTTTTGTAGGACATGGAAACCATCCGCAGAAAGACAATTCAAATCAACCTTATAAGGGTCCCTCCTCAGCTTAAGGAGCTTACATCCAGGATTCCCGAGAACTCGTCATTCAGTGAAAGGCATGGTAGACTCATCAGCCTGGTCAATACCAATATTGAGGAAGAGATGGTGAAGGTCCTTTTCCAATTCTTTGACCCTCTGCATCACTGTTTTACTTTCCCAGATTATCAGCTGGTGCCTACTCTAGAAGAGTTTTCCCAGCTTCTGAAGATTCCCATTCTCAACCAACTACCCTACAACGGTACGGAAAGGGAACCAAAACTTGAAGAAGTAGCTAAAGCATTATGCCTACAACCATCTGACATCAAGGGGCATTGGGAAGCCAGAAATGGTATCAAAGGATTCTTGGCAAAGTTTCTGTTTGAGAAGGCCCAAGAGTGTTGGAATTCCCTTGACCTGCAAGCCTTTGAAGAAGTTGTAGCCCTCCTTGTCTATGGGTTGGTGTTATTCCCAAAACCAGATCAGCTTATAGATATCAGTGTTGTCCAGGTCTTCATGTCCAGGAATCCTATACCTACGTTGCTGGGGGACATCCTTCACTCATGTTACACTCGAACCATGAGAAAAAGGGGTGTTCTTATGTGCTGCACTCCCCTCCTGGGAAGGTGGTTTATTTCGCACCTTCCACAATCAGTTTTGAAGAACGAGTGAGGTTTGAGGTGGTCACAACGGTTGATGACTCTTACGCATGCAGATATACATTGGTGTTCTCGGTCCAGAGAGGATGTCACTATCATTGATCGTTGTGGGGAGTACCCTAATGTTCCTTTACTTGGAATCAGAGGAGGTATTACTTACAACCCGTGCCTGGCTTGGAGACAGTTTGGTTATGCTCGGAAAGATGGCCCTCATGAGATGTTAATTCCTGACATAGTTTTTGACTTCGACAAGGATACGCAAGAACTTCGCCCGAAATTTATCAAAGCTTGGAGGATGCCCAGCAAAATAGACAGTAAGACCCTGGGGCACAGGAACTCCATCCCATTGGAGCCTTATCTCAAGTGGGTACGAGCCCGCTCCCAGAAGCTGGTGATGCCATATCCTCATGTTCTCCCCGTGATCAAAGAGCCAGACTTGGAAGGAGAGGTGTCCTACACCATTCAACATCCTGACATGCCCACGTCCTGGGAAGAGATGCAGAAGAGTTGGATTCAGCTTAAAGAAGAACGGAATTCTCTGGAAACCAATCTACATGCTAGTGAGAAGAAGGTCCTGGAGCTCACCCGCTTGCTGCACGAGGAAAGGAATCTCAATACCTATATTGCTCCGAAGAGGATGCGTAGTGTCTTTTGGGACTGATCTGCTTTGTAATGTTTGCCTATGGGGCTTTAATGTACTGAACAGATATTTTCTTAATGATAACGTGTGTTCCTTTTGTCTACAACAAATTTGAATTTTCGAACTCTTGAATGCATTGCATAAACACATATCATTCATCATATGCATCACAGGTATTCTTCTTTTCAGGTTGCTGACTGTTCTTCGCTGTTTATTTCAGCATCATGAACCCTGAATCATCAACCGAGGCATCTATTAAGGCTCTTCAGGCGCAGAACGCCCAATTTCAGGAGCTGATCAAGGGTTTGGCTCAGGGTCAACAAGAGTTGAAGACCATGCTTCTGAAGAAGACTAAGAAGAAGAGGAGGGCTGTGCTATTTAACACTGGGCGCAGACTCGGGAACACCTTACAGGTTGAGGCTGAGAGGACTACTCCATCTGTGGGGGAAGGTAGTCACCAAGAAAGGGAGGTCCCTACTCCTGTGGGCTCTGATACTGAAACAGACTTCAACGACGAACAGTACCCTCCTGCTGAAGACCGGTACAAGCAGTTGGAGGACAGATTAAAAGCTATGGAAGTTCAGCATGTGCCTGGACTGGATTTCGGAGACTTGGGGTTATCTACTGGGGTGGTGATTCCACACAAGTTCAAGGCACCCGCCTTTGTGAAGTATGACGGGGCTTCCTGTCCCAAGATGCACCTCCGTTCTTATGTAAGGAAGATCCAGCCTTACACAGCAGACAAGAACCTTTGGATCCACTTCTTCCAGGAGAGTCTTTCAGGGACTCACCTCGAATGGTTCTATCAGCTGGATGGAATCAGCATTCGTAACTGGGAGGATCTGGCCACTGCTTTTTACAAGCAGTATCAATATAATTCCGACCTCGCTCCTACGCGTACCCAGCTCCAGGGTATGTCGCTAGGGTCGGGTGAAGGTTTTAAGGAGTACGCCCAGAAATGGAGGGATCTGGCTGGCAGGTTGCAGCCACCATTGACGGACCGAGAGCTGGTGGATATGTTTTTGGGGACCCTTTCTGGTCCATTTTTCAATCATCTCATCGGTAATTCCTCTGCTGGGTTTACCGATCTGATCCTGACTGGTGAGAGGATTGAGGCCGGTATAAAATCGGGGAAGATACAGAAGGTTTCCTCCTCCAATGCTGAAAAGAAGCCCTTCAAGAAAGAGGCAAGTGTTGTGTATGGCCCGAGAAGGCAGAACAAACCTGAACACTGCCAAGCTGTCAACGCGGTGGTTATTTCTAAACCTGCTTCTGCTCCACAACAGTACAATCAACCCAGAGCTGAGAGGCCCAAGCGACAATATACTCGGCTCAGCATGACTCTCTCTCAAATCCTGCCGCAACTGTTATCAGCCAGCTTGGTGACTGTTAGAGAGGCCCCGAAGGTTGTGAATACTGCGTCCCCCAAGTTTAATCCAAATGCCCGCTGTGCTTACCACTCTGATAGCCCGGGGCATAACACAGATGACTGTTGGGCCCTAAAGAATAAGGTTCAAGACCTTATTGATGCAAAGGAAATACAGTTTGAGGCGCCCGAGAGGCCGAATGTTGTAACCGCTCCCATGCCCCATCATGGAGTGAATGCTGTTGAGGAGGATTTGTATGTAGCTTCGGTGGATGATGTTGCTACTCCGCTGCTGACGGTCAAGAGGAACCTGTTGCTAGCCGGTTTATTTCCGGGATGTAGCAAGGGTTGCCCTCTATGTGTTGCTTCCCCTGTTGGTTGTTCTCTGCTGAAGTCAGGCGTCCAAAGCCTGATGGATAGTAGAGAGATTTTATTCAGAAATACTACTGTTCCTGCTGCTCCTGTTGAAGAAGTTTCAATTGTTACCATCTTCAACAACCCTTCCAAGGCTCCTTCAAAGAAGCCTGTCCAAATTTTGCCGGTTCACAAGATTGCTCCCATCACCATTACTGTTCCGGGGCCCATCCCCTACAAGTCTGATAAGGCTGTCCCGTGGCACTATGGGGCAGATGTTTACGTTCTGGGTGTGAAACAAGAGTTCAACATTGATGCTGGTGTCTCCAACATCACTGGGCCTACTAAGGTCACTCGCAGTGGAAGACTGTTCTCGCCAGACATTGCTCCTCCGGTAATTCATAGGCCTTTGGTCTTCACACCCGCCAGTGTGCCTGTTTCTCCCCCTGACCAAGTATCCACCCCTGCTGGCGAGTCATCTGATACTCGGGGCAAGGGGATTGCTGCTGATATGCCTGCCCGGACGGAGGCACCGAAGACCATTGTTGAGGCTTCCAGGCAAGAAATGGAAGAAATCCTCAAGATAATAAAGAAAAGTGATTTCAACGTTGTCGAACAGCTGGGGCACACCCCCTCCAAAATCTCCATGTTGTCACTGCTACTGTGTTCAGAGGCCCATGCCAAGGCTCTGATTGCTTTCTTAAAGACAGCCCACGTACCCCAAGAGACGTCTGCTGACCAGTTCACCGACTGCGTGGCCAACCTAACCGCTGATAATGGCCTGGGTTTCTCTGATGCCGATCTGACAGCAAAGGGGAAGAACCATAATGATGCCCTGCATGTCTCCATTGAATGCAGGGGCACTACCCTTGCTCACGTGCTGGTTGACACAGGTTCTTCATTAAACGTGTTGCCCAAGAAGGCTCTGGATAGGCTGGACTGTGAGGGTCTAGAGCTCAAACCAAGTAACATTGTTGTCCGGGCCTTTGACGGGTCCAAAAGAATGGTACATGGTGAGGTGGACATCCCAATCAGAGTTGGGTCACAGGTGTTTGATTCAAAATTCTATGTGATGGACATCCGTCCATCCTATTCTTGTTTGCTGGGTCGCCCATGGATCCACAAGGCTGGAGCTGTGACCTCCACGTTGCATCAGAAGCTCAAATACCCGGTTAGGGGGAAGATTGTAACAGTGCAAGGGGAAGAGGAATACATGGTCAGCCACCTCAACTCCTTCAGGTACGTGGAAATGGATGGGGAGTTCATTGAGACCCCCTTTCAACATTTTGAGAAGGTGCCACAAACTTTGGCAGCAGCAGAAGCAGTGGTTGAAGAGGTTTCTCCTTTAAAGATGGCCTCCTTAAAGGACGCCCGGGCTGTGATCGAAAAAGGTGAATGTGCAAACTGGGGCAAGCTCCCTGATCTTACTCCTAAGACTAACAAGTTTGGGCTGGGTTTCACCACAGAAGCTCAGAAGGCAGTGCGCAAGGCGAGAATTGGAAGACCTCCTGTGCTCATCACCTACTCAGGAGTGAATGCTGTTGGAGAGGAAGACGAAGTGGAAGAGTCAGAGTTCGATAGCTGGATCTACCCGACGACCGACGGTGGATTGACCAATTGGACTGCTAAAGACTTTACACCCATAACTTTTGTTCCCCAGTAATGAACTTCTTTGTTTTGGATTTGTAATAAACAATAATTTGAAACTGTATGGCCTGGTGTCTTACCCGGGGCACCGTGGTTTTGTTTATGAGGGCTTTTGTTTGTCACTGTCATATATCATAAATAAAAGCATTGGACGTTTTTCACATTTCAAATTTTGCGCTCCTTTTCTTTCCTTTCTTTACATATTGCAAAACAGCTGTATTTACACACACTCACTCATACAGGTTTCAATCCACTCCGGATCTCACTGGTAACGACTCTGCTACTGCCAGTTATGACTTCGAAAATCCGATCAACTTAGCCGAAGACGAAGGTGAAGATGATTGCGAAGTACCTGGCGAGCTTGCAAGACTGTTACTCCAAGAGGAAAGGGCAATCCAACCCCATGAAGAGCCAGTGGAAACAATAAACTTGGGTACTGAGGCAGATAGGAAAGAGGTAAAAATTGGTGCCAACCTAGAGCTCAGCGTGAAGCAACGGTTGACTCAAATGCTGCATGATTATATGGAGATCTTTGCCTGGTCCTACGAAGACATGCCTGGGTTAGATACCGATATTGTGGTCCATCACTTGCCAACTAAGGAAGATTGCCCTCCGGTTAAGCAAAAGGTCCGCCGTATGCGTCCAGAGATGTCTGAGAAGATTAAAGCCGAGGTCATGAAACAGTTTGATGCCGGGTTCCTTGCAGTGACTTCTTACCCTCAGTGGGTTGCTAATGTGGTGTCGGTACCTAAGAAGGACGGTAAGGTCAGAATGTGTGTCGATTACAGGGATCTGAACAGGGCCAGCCCCAAGGATGACTTCCCCTTACCTCACATTGATGTCCTTGTTGATAATACGGCTCAGCATAAGGTGTTCTCTTTCATGGATGGTTTTTCAGGCTACAATCAGATCAAGATGGCTCCTGAAGACATGGAAAAGACTACATTCGTTACTCAGTGGGGCACCTTCTGCTACAAGGTCATGCCTTTTGGGCTAAAGAACGCTGGGGCAACCTACCAACGTGCCATGGTTGCTTTATTTCATGATATGATCCATCATGAGATAGAAGTGTATGTTGACGACATGATCGCAAGGTCCCAAACTGAGGAAGAACACCTAGATCATCTGCAGAAGTTGTTTGACCGGTTGAAACTGTACAAGCTGAGACTGAACCCGAACAAGTGCACCTTCGGGGTAAGATCTGGAAAGTTGCTAGGCTTCGTGGTCAGTGATAAGGGTATTCAAGTGGACCCTGCTAAGGTCAAAGCTATTCAAGAGATGCCAGTTCCCAAGACAGAAAAGGAAGTCAGAGGCTTTTTAGGACGTCTGAATTACATCGCTCGATTCATCTCACACCTGACTGCTACCTGTGAGCCAATCTTCAAGCTACTGAAGAAAGATCAGGTAGTACGTTGGAATGATGGATGTCAGGCTGCTTTTGACAGAATCAAAGAGTATCTCCAAGAACCGCCCATCCTTATGCCACCGGTTGAAGGGAGACCTCTGATACTTTACCTGACAGTACTTGATAACTCAATGGGGTGTGTGCTGGGGCAGCATGACGAGTCTGGCCGAAAAGAGCATGCCATTTATTACCTTAGCAAAAAGTTTACCGACTGTGAGACCCGATACTCACTGCTTGAGAAAACTTGCTGCGCTTTGGTATGGGCTGCTCGCCGGCTGAGACAGTATATGTTGACTCACACTACTTTGTTGATCTCAAAGATGGATCCTATAAAGTACATATTCGAAAAGCCTGCACTGTCTGGGAGGATTGCAAGATGGCAAATGATCTTGACGGAATATGACATTCAGTATACGACCCAGAAGGCCATCAAGGGAAGTGTATTGGCAGACCACTTGGCACATCAGGCCGTAGATGACTATCAGTCAATGAACTTCGAGTTTCCGGATGAGAGCATCATGATAGTGACAGATTGTGAAGTACCTGGACCGGATGAAGGACCTGAACCAGGATCCCGATGGTCTATGCACTTTGACGGAGCCTCCAATGCTTTGGGTAACGGTATTGGCGCTATAATCATATCCCCTCAAGGCACTCATACTCCACTCACTGCCCGGCTATGCTTCAACTGTACCAATAACATGGCGGAGTATGAGGCGTGCATCATGGGACTCAAAGTTGCGATTGACTTAAGGATTAAGTTTCTGAGTGTCTTCGGAGATTCCGCCCTCGTGATCAACCAGATCAAAGGAGAGTGGGATACGAAACATCCGAATCTTATCCCTTACAAAGAATGTGTGTTGACAATGATCCCCCACTTCACAGAAATAACTTTTGAACACTTCCCGAGAGAGGAGAATCAGTTAGCGGACGCGTTAGCTACAATGTCTTCTATGTTCAAAGTCAAATGGGATAATGAGGCTCCCCGGATCATCATCTGGAAACTGGACGAACCAGCATACTGTTGTGATCTCGAGACTGAGATGGTGACTGAGAAGCCCTGGTACCATGAGGTGAAGAGATATCTGGAAGCTCAGGAGTATCCTGAAGGTGCATCTGTCAATGATAAAAAGTTTCTAAGAAGGTTCGCGGCAAAGTTCTTCCTTAGTAACGGCATCTTGTACAAGCGAAACCATGATTCAACCTTACTGCGTTGTGTGGATAAGACGGAAGCAGAAAAGATCATGGAAGAGCTACATGAAGGGACCTTTGGTACACATTCCAGTGGACACGCTATGGCTAAAAAGATCCTTCGGGCAGGGTATTACTGGTCCACAATGGAAGCTGACTGCTACCAACATTCCAGGACATGCCATAAGTGCCAGATTTATGCAGACAAGGTGCATGTTCCTCCAGTTCCCCTGAATGTTCTGACCGCACCTTGGCCTTTTGCAATGTGGGGCATTGACATGATTGGTGAGATCAGACCTACGGCATCTAACGGGCATCGCTTCATCCTTATAGCAATTGATTACTTTACAAAATGGGTCGAAGCAGCATCCTATGCTACGGTAACCAAGACTGTTGTGGCACGGTTCATTCGGCATAACCTGATCTGTCGATACGGCGTCCCTGAGAGAATTATTACAGATAACGGTACCAATCTGAATAACAAGATGATCACTGAGCTCTGCGAACAGTTCAAAATACAGCACCACAATTCTTCTCCTTACAGACCGAAGATGAATGGGGTTGTAGAAGCAGCAAATAAAAATATCAAAAAGATCGTGCAGAAGATGACAGTGACCTATAAAGATTGGCACGAGATGTTACCGTTCGCTCTACATGGGTACCGTACTTCAGCTAGGACGTCAACCGGGGCAACTCCTTTCTCTTTGGTTTATGGTATGGAGGCAGTCTTACCGGTCGAAGTGCAAATACCATCTCTCCGGATAATGAAGGATGCAAATCTGAACGAAGATGATTGGATCCAGACACGACTTGATCAGCTCAACCTCATTGATGAAAAGAGACTTGCTGCTATCTTCCATGGTCAGACGTATCAGAAACGGATGATCAGGGCATTTAACAAAAAGGTCAGACCACAGGAATATCAAGTTGGGGATCTGGTAATCAAGCGAATCATCCTTCCACAGAGTGATCCAAGGGGCAAATGGACCCCTACGTACGAAGGACCATTTGTGGTTAAACATGTGTTCTCAGGAGGAGCCATGATTCTAACTAACATGGATGGTGACGACCTTCCTCACCCTGCCAATGCAGACATAGTAAAAAGATACTACGCATGAAAAAAGACCCGCTAGGCTGACATGCCTAGGCAAAAATTAGGGCTTCCCATCGAACCAAAAGGGTTCGGGCAAAATGAAGGGATGAAATGAAAAAAAATCTGTACACCCGGCAAGTCGAAAAGCTGAAAAGGCGGCTTGGGCAAAAATGGGTATCCCGGTGGACTGAAAACCCGAAAGGGCGGTCCAGGCAAAAATTAGGGATAAAAGTGTAATACTATGTCTCATTGATCACTTTGCATCCAGAATTCGGTATCTACATCAAGTTCAGACGGCATCGATCAGTCAGCTTCACCTTCAACTAAAGTCATCAAGTGATGAGACGCTCAGAGTTATAAAGGCAATAGCAGAGTTGAAACCCAGTGGATCATTCATTTCACACAGCTGTTTTATTTTCTTTTGTACAAAATTTGTATAAACTCTTTTGCTCGGCGGCGTTCTCTTACTAGGACGTCAGCCTCTTGTATACAAAACGCCTATTTACAGGCCACTCAAAAATCAATACAAATATACTTTTCAGTTAAATGTGCCAATTGTTTTTTCTTTTTCTGTTTTGTTTTGCGAAGAACGCCCAAGGTTCAATTTGTGATATATGCATTGACAATAGCTTGCTAACTTATGAGTATTTGCATATAAAACAAAGGATTAATTACAGGTGACATTAGAAACAGGGGCAATAAGGAGTTGTCTAAGCAATCTAATTGTTCTATCCTCCAAAGTACCAAGGTAGGTTCAGCTAAAGAACATAACCAGGCATCTTAAATTCCCCAGAGAGTGAGCCAGCAAGCAGTATACTCTCCTCAAACAAGGAAGTTATCAATCTTAAAGAAGTTGGGTGTCCTCCAGCAGACCTCAACATTCTCCAGCAGCATACATGTTCTTAACAAGCATCCCCGGCAATCTTGGTCTAAAGATTGTTCCCCGGTGGCATACCAAGCATTCAAAGGGATCACTTCCCCCGCAGTTCAATACTTCCCCAGGAGGGTCCAATCCAGTACCCCAGGAAAGTTGGAACTCATCTCCCCAAGCAGCAAGCTTATCCCCAGTAGATTCTGGAAGCTTGTCCCTCGCAGAGCACGAGCGCGTCGTCCGGCTTTATTCAAAGAGTTATTTCCTTAACAGGATATAACTGGGTTATCCTCAGCCAAAAGCCACGGAAAGATCGTCGTCGACAAAGTCTTATCATCCCCAGCGAAGTCTATTAACACTCCCAACATGACAATGTTATCCCCAGCGGAGTTCTCATACAACATTTCAACAAAGTATCCCTCTCCCCACAGAGTATCGTTTCTCAGCAAGATCGCTAGAGTACCTTCCTCCCTGCATAGTTATTCCATTCGCCAAGTTTATTCCCCCAACGGAGTCGTCTTCTCCTACCGGTTCATTCTTGCAACCATCACTCCACAGTGGAAACCAAAAATGCTATTCACATCAGCCCAGGATTTGACTTCCCGGCATCCGTCAAGGATTTATTTTCCTAGACGAAAACATACATTCATAAACAACACATTTTCATACATTATAGCATGCATATACGCATCATAAACATACAATCCCATTCATTCTGAGAACACCTCGCATGTCATACATCATGACATCACATACAACTAACGTTTTGTCTTTTCAGGACAAAGGTTAATACAAAGATAATTGCTATCAATCGTCGTGATTCCAGATCCGATTCCTGTATCTTGCCAGGGAGTATCTGTTGACGACTACAGTACCAGACTCGATTCCTGTATCCTGACAGGGCACGTCTGAAGAGTTCGAAGATCCGATTCCTGTATCTCGCCAGGGAGTATCTGTTGACGACTACAGTACCAGACTCGATTCCTGTATCTAGACAGGGCACGTCTGAAGAGTTCGAAGATCCGATTCCTGTATCTTGCCAGGGAGTATCTGTTGACGACTACAGTACCAGACTCGATTTCTGTATCTTGACAGGGCACGTCTGAAGAGTTCGAAGATCCGATTCCTGTATCTTGCCAGGGAGTATCTGTTGACGACTACAGTACCAGACTCGATTCCTGTATCTTGACAGGGCACGTCTGAAGAGTTCGAGGATCCGATACCTGAATCTTGCCAGGGTGTATCCGTTGAAGACTAACATTACCAGACTCGATTCCTGTATCTCGCCAGGGCACGTCTGAAGAGTTCGAAGATCCGATTCCTGTATCTTGCCAGGGAGTATCTGTTGACGACTACAGTACCATACTCGATTCATGTATCTAGACAGGGCACGTCTGAAGAGTTCGAAGATCCGATTCCTGTATCTTGCCAGGGAGTATCTGTTGACGACTACAGTACCAGACTCGATTCCTGTATCTTGACAGGGCACGTCTGAAGAGTTCGAAGATCCGATTCCTGTATCTCGCCAGGGCGTATCTGTTGACGACTACAGTACCAGACTTGATTCCTGTATCTAGACAGGGCACGTCTGAAGAGTTCGAAGATCTGATTCCTGTATCTTGCCAGGGTGTATCCGTTGAAGACTAACATTACCAGACTCGATTCCTGTATCTCGCCAGGGCACGTCTGAAGAATTCAAAGATCCAGCTCCTGTAACCAATCAGGACACATCTATACCAAGCATCTGAAAACCAGCTCCTGCAACGTGTCAGGTACCCATTTTTTCTTTTGCAGGCATGCAGGTTCTCGCTAAAGAATCTCTTACGCGATCAACATCCATATGGCATCTATAAGCCCATCATCCTATTCGTCAACCTCTAAATGGCATCTGTAAGCCCATTTCCATCATCACACTGCTGCTATGTGAGCGCAAATTTCTGGGCACTCTAGTGTTCAATCATCTTCTACCCTCGGATTACGAAAGGCACGTCAGCCAATCTACATCCTCAGGTCTAAGAAGATTGAACAGGGGCAACTGTTGTACCCCAAAATTTGCCCTCCCATAACCTTCAAAGTTTTGACAAGAATCATCCACAATTGGTTCAAGTCTACTCAAAGGCTACACAATCAACCATCCTCCTGAAGCCAGTCAAACTAGGGTTTTGGTTCTCACAAGGAAGCTGAAGTTTTCAAGGGCTCAATCAAGTCTCCCATGCACATAAAACATTGTCAAGCACCTACATGTCAAGTTTCAAGACTTTCAGCACAAAATTGCACAGTCAAAAACCCTAATTGCACTACAGTCAATTGTAGGGGCAAAATGGTCATTTGGCAGTCAAAAGTTCAAATTTTTGGTCAACATCTCATTTTGAAGCCACAAACATCATTTGATCAATGCTTGATCATGATTCTCAAAACTTGGCTCAAAAATCATCAAGATGCAAAAGTTTCTATTTTTGGACAGCTGGAAAAGTCAACTGAAATTGACCAAGGCATAACTTTCACATGGATTATCAGAAAAATTCCATCCAAAGCTCATTTTGAAGATAAAGACATTTCCTACAACTCATCTTCATACTTTAAGACCAAGAAATGCTCTCACAAAAAGTTATTAATTTCAACATTATAGGTCATTTTCAAAAGTCAACAAAAAGGGACTTTAAGTCAAAGGCCATAACTTGAGATTGGTAAATCAAAATGACATGGGACCAAATGAATTGGTTAGAGGACTCAAAAACCTTTCCAAAATGTCCAAGAACATGAGCAAAGCTTAAAAATTGAGCAAGTTATGCATTGGAGAAGTTGGGAAATTTTTGTGAAATGGCCAAAATCATTTATCCTTGAAATCTCATTTTTGACAAAAGGGCCCCACTTTTTCCACTTGAATTAACTTGGCCATGCTTCCCACGTGTCCCACCTTTTATTTCAGATTTTTTTATTAATTTTTTCATTTTTATTGATTTTATTGGATTTAATTAATTTTAAATCTTTTAAAATCAAAAGAAATTCAAAAATTAATTTAAAAGGGAATATTTGGCCTTAACTAGCCTTGAAACATCATTATGTGCCTACCAAAATTCGTGCAAGGGAGTAAACAAGGCAAGAATTCAAAAATGGACTCAAAATGGAAAGTTGATAATGGTGGTTTATGTGAAAATCCAAAACATCAATGCAAGGCATTATTGGCCATAATTTTCATTCATACACATTGCATAAGACATATACAAGTGATAGAGACCAGGATTACACACTAAGCGGCGCAGGAACCTTGAAAGCACATTCACACTTTTTTTGCAAAAATCTCAATTCTGAAAATCACATTAGGGGGCGATTCGAGCTGAGATTTTCATCTCATCATCTTCCTTAGGCCTTCAGCAACGTGTCTGCATAGATTTCCAAGTCCATAACCTCCTGAATCATTGTACAGAAGCTAGCCTTTCTCACTTTATTTTCATTATCGTGTTTTATATTCTAGGCTCATTCATGATATTTTGTTCATATATTTGTGATCAGTGAAGCATTTGCAAGCTAACCATATACTTTAATTGTATTATTATGCGTTGTGTACGATTTCACCATGTTTGATTTCTAGGGTTACAGGACTTTGGAATTGGGGCTTTTCACCCAAGGAAAAATTGAGACTCATGACCACCATCACTCGAATCAGCGCGCTTGGACGATCTCAAATGCACCCTCGCGCTCAATTTATGAGCGTCTGAGCTCTAATCGTTATTTTTTGTAAAAGCCTTTTCTGAAACGGTGTGAAAACCGTTGCCAATGCTTTGACATTTTCAGGAAAATAAAACATTGGAGAAGACGATTGCTTGTCATGCTGTGATTGGCTGGTTTAAATCCAGCGCGCATTTTTTTATTTTTATAACACTAACGCGTTATTTTGTTTATAAATTTTGTTTATTATTTAACTTACAAATAAGCAACTTGGCACAACTGGCAACGCGTTTGAATGGTAAACCACAAGACCTGGGTTCGAGCCCCAGGTCTGCATGCTTTCAATATTATTTTGCCATTAACATTCACGTGCAGATTCATCCTTGAAGCACACCATACACGCTCAAAAAATCAGCGTCCATCTGTCCAGGTCCATCAGATCAAGGGTGTAGATTGGAGGAACAACATAAGGTCCAGTCAACGCTACAGCATATTACCTGGAAAGTCAAATGGACCATGCTTATTGGGCCAGAATCTCCATGGACTTTACCTCCAAATTAGGGGTCTCACCCCCTTAGGTTTTACAATTTTCTTTCTTTTCTTTGTTTCTTTTTATTATTTTTATATTCTTTTAATTGTTGCTTTCTTTTAATTAATTAATACTTTCAAAATATAAAAAACACAAAAAAATCAGAAAAGATAAAAATAATTAATAATTTTATTCTAGTATTAATTTTTGTAAATAAATTCCTTAATTAATTTAGATTTAATTTTAGGTTATAATTTAATTCTTTTTTCACAATAAACCAAAAATAATAAAATAGATCTTTAACACTTTTTACCTTTTTTAACTAATTAAATATTTTATTATAAGTGTCATCAACCATTAATTTGTAAATAAATTTCATAACTAATTTAACTTAAATTCTAGGTTTTAACTTTAATGCATTTTCTTTAATAAATTAGAAACAATTAGAATTAGAATTAATTACTTGACTTTTAATTAATTTAATTTTCTTTAATGTCATAAATACAAAAAAAAACATAAAAATAAGTTCTTCTTTATTTATTTAATTTAATTATTTTAACTTAATTATTTTAAATTCCTTCAAAGGGTTCAACGCCCTCGCATTCGGTCATATTTTCCTTTTTCGCGCGTTTTATTTATTTTTGATGTAAATATAATGTAATTGTACCAAAGCCATGTAATAGCTATTAGACATTTATTTTCTGCAATTTATTTTAAATCGGGTCTGGATTAATTTGGCGTTGTAGACCCGCGCCCTTGTAATAGCGTAGGACCTTTATCCTTTCCGCACTTTAAATTTTCGCACTTTTAACTGTTAAACAATAACATGAAAGAATGAATGCCCAAAAATAAAATCGAAACGTAGATCACCAATGCATGACAAGACAAACAATAAACTGAAAACGACACACAATTCACACACCACCCCTAGGGTACGCTTCACTATTGCCTTGCCCCTCGAAAGGTGGTCATCAAGTACAGGATGCCTTAGTGAGTCCTTATGTTCCATTGATCCGGTTGCCTCGAATAAGTTGCCTCGGAACGGTCGCCTCAGAATAAAAGGATCAATGGCATAATGGTAGCTTCTAAGGTACCTTACCATTGCTTTGGTGATCACCCTGTTGCCTTGCCCCTCGAAACGTGGTCGTTGAGTACAGGACGTCTTAGTGAGTCCTTATGTTCCATTGATCTAGTTGCCTCAAAACGGTTGCCTCGAAACAAGTTGCCTCGGAATAAAAAGATCAATGGCATAAGGGCAGCTTCTAAGGTATCTTACTATTGCTCGGTGACCACACTGTCCCTAAACCTCGAATTGACCCGGACACCTCCAACGGTGGTGCTACCTACCTCTCAATGGTGGGATGGCACTACTTTAAAGGACATTTACACAGACGAATTCCTTAGGGTAGGTAGATTCTCATAGATACTTGCTCTTTTCAAAAACAAACAAAATACTTTTCACACCTACACTTTCTAAAAGTTTTTTTCAAACAAATTTTTCATACACTCTTGAGGACCGATACAAGAGTTACTTAGAGATTTTTTCAAACGAAACTTTTTCAAACCCACTCGCACTTGAAAAGCAAACAAACATTTTGAAAACACAAATGAGCAAGTATCTAAGAGCCCATGGATAACCATGGATAGAAAGGGTGCTAACACCTTCCCTTTCTATAATCTACCTCCCGAACCGAGAGCAATCTCTTTAAGGAATTTTTCTGTGCTTTTGTCCTTTCCATTTGGAGAAAATAAAAGACGGTGGCGACTCTTGCTTACCGCGACATTTCGCGAAACCAGCTTTAAAACAGTCAGTTCCAGATCCACCGATCACACCAACTGATCACGAAGAGTTACAAAAGTCTTGGGTTCAGCTTAAAGAGGAGCGGGATAAGTTTGAAGCCTAGTTCTACGCCAGCAAGAAGAAGGACTTGGAACTCACTAGGCTACTTCATGAAGAGAGGAATATCAACACCTACATTGCACCAAAGAGGATGCGCTCATGGGAAACCTAGTCTTCTTTTTGTTTTATTTTACTTAATTGTACTCTCAAAATACATTCTTTGTAACAATTCAAGTTTACTAATACAATTCGCATTTTTTCCTTTTTGTGTAAGCAAATTTGAGCCTTAAGAACCCTTGAAAACATTACATACATATCATGCATATCATTGCATAACAAGATTCATAACAGGTTTCTCATCTCCTCCGGTTTTTATTTCAGTAATGGCTCTTGAACAAACTGTGAAAGATCTTCAGACTCAGAACACGCAGTTCCAGCAAATGATTGTGGCTCTGGCCAAAGGACATGAAGAGCTGAAGGCTCTGATTGTTAATAAGAACACTAAGAAGACCAAGAGGACATCCGGTGTGGCACATATGAGCAGAAGGTTCAGAGGGCCTCCAAGACGGGTTGTTGATTTAGCTTTTTCATCTAAAGAGGGAGAGAATCAAGAGGGTAAAGTCAGAGAAGAGGACCCTAGTCCTAAAGAGTTTGACAATGAAACTGATTATAATGAGGAGTAGTACCCTCCGGCTGATGAAAAGTATAAGCAGTTAGAAGAGCGTCTGAGTGCTATGGAAATCCATAAGGTTCCTGGGTTGGATTTTGAAGAGTTGAGTCTGGTCTCCGGGGTTGTCATCCCCCCAAAATTCAAGGCACTGTATTTGCTAAGTATGATGGGGTCTCTTGTCCTAAAATGCATCTTCGTTCCTATGTGATGAAGATACAACCTCATACTACTGACAAAGACTTGTGGGTTCACTTCTTCCAAGACAGTCTGTCTGTAACACAACTGGATTGGTTCTATCAGCTGGAAAGAGCCAATGTTCGTAAATGGGAAGACCTTACTGCTGCATTTTATAAGCAATATCAGCATAATGCAGACCTCGCTCCCACCTGTACACAACTCCAAAATCTGTCTATGGGTTCGAATGAGGGTTTCAAGGATTATGCTCAAAAGTGGAGAGATTTGGATGGAAGAGTTCAACCTCCCTTGGCTGACAGGGAGCTCGTGGATATGTTTCTGGGAACTTTGATTGGGCCGTTCTTCAACCATCTAATTGGAAGTTCATCGGCAGGTTTTACTGAACTGATCTTAACAGGAGAAAGAGTGGAAGTTGGAATCCGAAGTGGAAAAATTCAAAAAGATGCCTCTTCTAGTGCTGCAAGGAAGCCATTTGCAGGTAAAAATGAAGTCAGTTCCGTCTATAACCAAAAGAATCAGAACTGAACCAAGCGCCGTTCGACGGTAGGGGCTGTTACAATTTCCAAACCTGCACCTGCTCAGCAAAGAAACAATCAGCCAATAGCAGAAAGACCAGCTAGACAGTTCACTCATATCAACATGAAGTTGTCTCAAGTTTTACCTCATTTCCTGAAGTCCAATCTAGTTACTCTGATGGAAGCTCCGAAGAATCCTAACACCACCTCTCCCTACTATAAACTGAATTCTTGTTGTGCTTACCATTCGGAAAGTCCAGGCCATGATACCAATGACTGCTGGGCTTTGAAGAACAAAGTACAGGATCTGATTGATGCTAAGGAGATTGAATTTGATCCCCCGGAGACTCCCAATGTTATCACTGCTCCTATGCGGAAACATGGTCGGGGTGTTAATGTCGTTGAAGAAGGTGTGTTTGTGACCTCTGTGGAAGAATTAGTGACCTCACTCATGACTACCAAGGGGAATTTGTTGAAGGCCAGTTTATTTCCGGGTTGTGGTGAAGGTTTCTACTTTTGTTCATTTCTACCGACTGGTTTCCCTTTGTTGAAGGCAGGTGTTCAGCACCTGATGGATGACAAAGAGATTTTGTTTGAGAAGACCCTTGTTTCGACTGTTTCTTGTAAATACATTGCTATCATAACCATTTTCGCCAATCCTCCTAGGGCCTCTGCTAAGAGACCCATCAGGATTACATCAATTCTGAAGGTGACTCCGTTGATCATAACTATGCCTGGAAAAATCCCATACTCCTTGGACAAAGCTGTTCCTTGGAACTATGGGGCTGACGTCTATTACCACGGCATAAAGCAGGACATGCTAGCCATTAAAGACAAGATTGTTGAAAATGCTGATTCTGACATCATCAATATTGTCGGAACTAGTAAAATAACAAGAAGTTAAAGAGTGTTCTCCCCTGAAATTTCTCCCCCGAAGACTGTTATCGGACCTGTGATCATTCTTGTTGTGGTTCCACCCAAGACTACTACTGCAATTCCAGTAATCACTCCTATTGACCCTCCCATCACCGAGTCGGTCGAGATTCGAGGCAAAGACATATTGATTGAGCCTGTCCTGACAAAGGCCAATTCAGTAACCATACCAGAAGCTTCCAAAAAAGAAATGGAAGAAATTTTGAAGATAATAAAGAAGAGCGGCTACAAAATGGTCGAGCAGCTGGGGCAGACCCCATCCAAAATTTCTATGTTGGATTTTTTGTTGTGTTCCGAGGCCCATGCAAAGGCTTTGGTTAAGTTTCTGAAGACGGCTCACGTGCCACAAGAGACATCTGCTGATCAGTTTGAAGATTGTGTGGCTAGTCTGACTGTCGATAATGGTTTGGGTTTTTCTAATGCGGATCTGACACCAAAGGGGATAAAGCATAATGATGCTCTTCATGTTTCCGTTGAATGCAGGGGCACGACTCTAGCTCATGTTTAGGTAGATACTGGCTCCTCGTTGAATGTGCTACCTAAAAAAGCTCTGGACAGATTGTACTGCAAAGGCTTAACCTTGAAGCCTAGCAATATAGTAGTGAGAGCTTTTGATGGTTTGAAGAGGATGGTGCA
The DNA here is from genome assembly GCA_948472305.1 of Vicia faba. Lineage (NCBI taxonomy): Eukaryota > Viridiplantae > Streptophyta > Magnoliopsida > Fabales > Fabaceae > Vicia > Vicia faba. The sequence continues at coordinate 431,256 of CATIWC010001750.1, forward strand.
CGGGGAAGTGGATGTCCCTATCAAAGTTGGTTCCTAGACCTTCGACTCCACTTTCTACGTAATGGATATCAAACCATCATATTCTTGCTTGTTGGGACGCCCTTGGATACAAGGGGTTGGGGTTGTTACTTCTACCCTCCACCAAATGTTGAAGTACCCAGTAAGAGGAAAGATTGTCAATATGCATGGTGAAGAGGAGTATATGATCAATCACTTGAACTCCTTCAGGTATGTGAAAATGGATGGCGAGTTCATCGAGACTCCTTTCTAGAACTTTGAAGAGGTATATCAGATTATGGCTACAGCAGAACCTACCGACAGTCCTCCAAAGGTCACCAAATATCCCTCGAAGATGGCTTCTCTCAAGGATGCACAAGCAGTGGTTGAAGAAGGTGGGTTTACCATTTGGGGTCAGCTCCCGGTTATTCATTACAAGTATGACAAATCTGGTTTGGGCTTTACTACAGGTGCTCAAAAGGTTGTTCATCGCGCTCGGGCTGGAGGACCTCCCCTATGCATCAACCATCCTGGGGTCAATGCGCTTGAAGACAGTGATGGTGATTCCGACATTGACAGCTGGATCTTCCTGACTACCAACGGCGGACTCAGTAACTGGACTGCCAAGGACTTTGTACCAATTACTTTTGTACAGGAGTAATTGTCTTTCTGATTTTTCGGGTATGTAATTTAAAAACAATATAAACTTTATAGCCATGTGTCTTACCCGGGGCACAATGGTTCTATTTGTGAGGGTTATCATGTTTCATTTTCATATGAAATCAATAAAGCATTGGACGTTTGCATACAAATTTTGCGCTCTCTGTCTTTCTTTTATTTTATTCTGTCTATACAGCTATGCTCTTACACACACTCACATATCTAAATGCAGATCCATATCCACTCTGGATCCCATTGATAATAGTTATGCTACTGCTCATTATGACTTTGAAAATCTGATCAACCAAGCCGAGGACGAAGGTGAGGAAGATTGTGAGGTACCCGAAGAACTTGCTAGACTATTACAGCAGGAAGAAAGGGCCATACAGCCTCATGAAGAGCCGGTTGAGATAGTGAACTTGGGTACAGAGGAAGACAGAAAAGAGGTTAAGATATGTGTAAATATGGAGCTTAGTGTCAAACAGCGGTTGGTACAGATGTTGCATGAGTATGTTGAAATCTTCGCCTAGTCATATGAAGACATGCCGGGACTAGACACAGATATAGTGGTTCATCGTCTTCCGACTAAAGAAGACTTCCCTCCGGTAAAGCAAAAGGTTCGTCGTATGCGCCCTGAGATGTCAGAGAAGATTAAAGCAGAGGTTATGAAGCAGTTCAACGCAGGGTTCTTAGTTGTCACCTCCTATCCGCAGTGGGTTGCTAATGTGGTTCCAGTACCTAAGAAAGATGGTAAAGTATGAACGTGTGTGGATTACAGAGACCTGAACAGGGAAAGCCCCAAGGATGACTTCCCTCTTCCCCAAATCGATGTTCTGGTTGACAACACCGCACAACACAAAGTCTTTTCCTTCATGGACGGTTTCTCTGGCTACAATCAGATCAAGATGGAACCTGAAGACATGGAGAAGACAACCTTTGTTGCACAGTGGGGCACTTTCTGCTACAAGGTGATGCCGTTTGGGTTGAAGAATGCTGGGGCAACTTATCAGTAAGCTATGGTAGCTCTGTTCCATGACATGATTCACCATGAGATTGAGGCTTAAGTCGATGACATGATAGCCAGGTCTCAAACTGAGGAAGAACGTATTGATCATCTACAAAAGATGTTTAATAGGTTGAATACGTACAAGCTGATGTTAAATCCGAACAAGTTCACCTTCGGGTTAAGGTCTGGTAAGCTTCTGGGATTCATCGTCAGTGACAAAGGTATTCAAGTAGACCCTGCAAAGGTGAAGGCCATACAAGAGATGCCGGCTCCCCGCACTGAGAAGGAAGTTAGAGGTTTCTTGGGACGCCTAAATTACATTGCCCAATTCATTTCACATCTGACTTCTACTTGTGAGCCAATCTTCAAGCTTCTGAAGAAAGATCAAGTGGTAAAGTGGAATGACGAATGCCAGGTCGCCTTTGACAGAATCAAGCAATACCTCCAAGAACCTCCTATTTTGATTCCCCGACTGAAGGAAGACCTTTGATAATGTACTTAACAGTGCTAGATAATTCAATGGGGTGTGTGATGGGGCAGCATGACGAGTCTGGTCGAAAAGAGCACGCAATATACTACTTTGCAAAAAGTTTACCGACTGTGAAACACGATACTCACTGCTCGAGAAAACTTGCTGCACTTTGGCATGGGCTGCTCGCCGACTGAGACAATATATGTTGACCCACACTACGTTGTTGATATCTAAGATGGATCTGATCAAGTACATTTTCAAGAAGCCCGCTCTCTCCGGAAGAATAGCAAGATGGCAAATGATCTTAACTGAGTACGACATCCAATACACAACCCAAAAAGCAATCAAGGGAAGTGTGTTAGCTGATCATTTGGCACATCAAGTTGTGGATGACTACCAGTCCATGCATTTTGAGTTCCCGGATGAGAACATCATGTTAGTAACCGACTGTGAAGAACCTAGACCGGATGAAGGACCTGAGGAAGGATCCTGATGGTCTATATTTTTTGATGGAGCCTCAAACTCACTAGGTAATGGCATTGGCGCCGTAATCATATCTCCCGAGGGTTGTCATACTCCGTTCACTGCTCGATTATGTTTCAACTATACCAATAACATGGCAGAGTATGAAGCATGTATCATGGGTCTTAGAGCTGCTATTGACCTAAGGATCAAGTTCTTGAGTGTATTCGGGGATTCCTCTTTTGTGATAAGTCAGATAAAAGTCGAGTGGGATATGAAACACCCGAACCTTATCCCTTATAGAGAATATGTACTGACACTGCTGCCGCATTTTGAAGAGACCACCTTTGAACATTTCCCACGAGAAGAGAATCAGTTAGCGGACGCGCTAGCTACTATGTCATCAACGTTCAAGGTTAGGTGGGACAATGAAGCTCCCCTAATCATTATTGAGAGGTTGGATGAACCGGTATACTTCTGTGGGATCGATACTGAGGAGGTAGGCGACAAACCTTGGTTTCATGAGGTGAAAAGGTATCTCAAGGCTCAAGAATACCCCGAAGGGGCATCTGTCAATGACAATAAATTTCTGAGAAGGCTTGCTGCAAAGTTCTTCCTCAGCAATGGAATCCTCTATAAGCGCAATCATGACTCTACCTTACTGCGGTGTGTAGACAAGAGCGAAGCATAGAGGATCATGGCAGGCCTACACGAAGGTGCCTTTGGCACTCATTCTAGTGGACATACCATGGCGAAGAAGATCCTACGGGCAGGATACTACTGGTCCACTATTGAAGCCGACTGTTATCAGCATTCTCGAACCTATCACAAGTGCAAAATCTATGCTGATAAGGTGTGTGTACCTCCAGTTCCCTTGAACGTCTTGACAGCTCCCTGGCCCTTTGCAATGTGGGGCATTGACATGATCGGCGAGATCAGACCTACCGCGTCCAACGCGCATCGCTTCATCCTAGTGGCCATTAATTACTTCACGAAGTGGGTTGAGGCTGCCTCCTTTGCTACGGTTACCAAGAATATGGTGGCACGGTTCATCAAGCATACCTTGGTTTGTCGTTATGGTATCCCTGAGAGAATCATCACGGATAATGGTACTAATCTCAACAACTCGATGATCACTGAACTCTGTAAACAGTTCAAGATTCAACATCACAACTCTTCTCCTTACCGGCCGAAGATGAATGGGGTTGTCGAAGCTGCTAATAAGAATATTAAAAAGATCATACAGAAGATGACAGTGACATACAAAGACTGGCACGAGATAATACCGTTTGCTCTTCACAAGTACCGTACTTCAGCACGTACGTCGACAGGGGCAACACCCTATTCTCTGGTATATGGCATGGAGGATGTCCTACCCATGGAGGTCCAGATCCCTTCTCTACAGATTATGAAGGATGCGGGTTTGAGCAAAGATGATTGGATCCAGACTCGACTTGATCAATTAAACTTAATTGACGAGAAAAGACTTATTAATGTCTGCCATGGTCAAATGTATGAGAAACGGATAATTAAGGCCTTCAACAAGAAAGTCAAACAACAAGTGTATCAAGTATGGGATCTTCCGCAAGGTGATCCCAGGGGAAAATAGACTCCCACCTATGAAGGACCATTTGTAATTAAGAACATATTTTCGGGTGGAGCCATGATTCTGACCACCATGGATGGTGACGACCTTCCACACCCTGTCAATGCGGACATAGTGAAAAGATACTACGCATAATAAAGACCCGCTAGGTTGACATACCTAGGAAAAAATAAGGGCATCCCGGTGAACCAAAAGGGTTCGGGTAAAAATTAGGGATAAAAACGAAAAAAATCTGCACACCCGGCAAGTCGAAAACCCGAAAGAGCAACTTGGGCAAAAAAGGGTATCCCGGTGGACTGAAAACCCGAAAGGGAGGTCCAGGAAAAAATTAGGGATTAAAGCGTATCACTATATCCCATTGGATCACCTTGTGATTAGACCCCAGTAATCAGATATCAAGCTCAAACGGTACTAATCAATCCAGTCAACTTCAGACAAGCAACAAAGTGATGAGATGCTCGAAGACATAGGGGAAATAGCAGAATTGAAACCCAATGGAATCACTACACATAATTGTTTTCTTTTTGTACACAATTTATGTAATAATTTCCATTTTTACGGCTGCGTTCTCTTACTAGAGCGTCAGCCTCCTTGTAAAAAATGCTTGTTATAGGAAAATTTCAAATCAATACAAAGCGTCTTTTGAGTACAAAACTCTGTGTTTGTTTTTTCCGTTTTATGTTTTGTTTTGCAAAAAAAAAATGTCCAATGTTTTATTCTTGACATATGCATTTGAATATGATTACTGTTCACAAATATCTGCATATAAAACAGAAAGACAGTTACTAAGAACTCAAAGAAACCGGTACAAAGCCTAAATGCCAACAGTTACCCCGTCCATCATGGTACAAGGGGAAGAGACTGTTGGAAGTGAAGTCACTATCACATACAAGCTAGTGATACATATATTCCCCATAGAGCCGAGACAACCAAGGTCCGACCTCTGTATCCCCAAGTAGGAATTCCTTCCCCAGCGGGTTTCTTCAAAAAGGTTGATATCTACATTCCCCAACCGACTTTTATAACCATGAGCAGTTTATAAAGCCATCTCCCGAGCAGAGTTTATTTCTATGACAGCGGAAGCTCAATCTCCAACAGAGCTATTCTCTCCAGCAATGGAAGTTCATCCCCAACTGAGTTTATTTCTCCAAATCAGCAGATCTTCCAACAGAGTATCTCTCTTCCCCACAGAGTCATTCCCCCGCAAGATTATTCTCAGACAGAGTCTCCTCCGGCAGAATGTTCTCAAGAAGAATGGATGTAAATCCCTAGCTAATCATCTTCGGTCACTATCCCCAGCGGAAACGAAGAACTCAACTCTTTATACCCTCCAACAGCAGTCCAGGATTTATTTTCCCCAGCTAGAGAATATCACAATAGCATTGCATATCCATACATCATGGCATGTGCATACATATTATACAGCACAATCTCATTTATTTTGAGAACATCATTACTCAATACATTCATACATTATGACATTACATACGACTAACTCTTTACCTTTCAGGGAAAGATGCAATCAAGTTCTCACAAGTTCTCTCTAGTTCAATTAAACCGACACCAAGTTTTCTATTCCAGTTGAAGATATTCCAACACTTTTCAAGATTTTCTCTGGTTCAGTCAAACCGACACTAAGGTTTCTATTATAGTTGAAGATGTTCTAAGACTTTCGTCTGGGTCAGCCGACTCGCCGCTAAGATTATCCTAATTTCTATGCCAGTCAAAGTCAATCTGAGACCTTCCCCTGGTTCAGTCAAATCGATGCTAAGATTTCTTTTCTGGTTGAAGACAGGTCGATACCTTTCCCTGGTTCAGTCAAATCGATACTAAGATTTCTATTCCAGTTAAAAAAGCTATGAAGCCCAGAAACTGACCGGATAACAGCTTAATTTCCCCAAATTACTGAAGCCTGGAGCACGACCAGATAACGGTAAAAGGCACTGTGAAACCTGGAGCACGACCAGATAACAGTATAAGGTATTGCGAAGCTTGGAATTCGACCAGATAGTAGTTTACTCGGCCAATTACTATTGAAGCCTGGAAACGACCAGATGTTAGTATGCCTTAAATTCAAGTTGAAACCCGGATGCGACTGGATAACCACTTAATTCCTTCTGAAGCATGGAGCACGACCAGATAACAGTTATTGAGATTGCAAAGCCTGGAGCACGACCAGATAGCAAGTTTAATCTCATCTCCCCAGTAAGTCACTGTAAAACCTGGAGCATGGCCAGATAGCAGTCAGTCTTATTATCCTTAGCAAATCACTGTATGGTCTGGAGCACGACCAGATAGCAGTTCATTTTCATCTCCTCGGCTAAGAGAAGATTCCCCAATAGAGTAACGGACAACTGAAATACCTAAAATTCCATTTCTCCCAAGACAGAGACCAACATTCCTCGGCAGATTCCGCCTCAATGACAGGAACAGGAATTCTCATCAAAGGAATATCTCGGGAAATCAACATCCTCTAGATGGCATCTTTAAGCCCATCTCCGACAATTCTCCATCATATCTTCCGGATGGCATCTTTAAGCCCATCTCCGATGACCTTTCGTCATCTCCTCCAAATGGCATTTGTAAGCCCATTCCCTATACTACCTACACAGTCCAGCACCATCTCAGGCAAGTGCAATTTTTCTGGGCACTCTAGTGTTCAATCATCTCCCACCTTCAGATTACGAAAGGCAGACAGCCAACCTACATCCTTAGGTTTAAGAAGTTTGAACAGGGGAAGCTGTTGTACCCCAAAATTTTCCCTCTCATTTTACTCAACACATGCCCATTGAGGTCCTCAACTTGCTCAAGGATGCCCAAGAGTTGACCAGACAAACTCTCTCCTAAGGCAACAAGCTTCAAACTAGGGTTCCACTCCTCATCAAGATGGTTGAACTCCAAAGTTCCCAAATTCCTTCCATGGTCCCAATATGTTCTAAAGATCATCCATGTCAAGATTCATGCCTTGCACAAGGAGTTTGCTCAGTCAATTGCCCAGATGCCTGAAAATCAATTGTACTAGGTCAAAAGTCAATTGTGGCCCACATACAGCCAAACTTCAATATTTTTGGTCAACATCAACATTTTGAAGATATATCCATCATTTGATCAAGGATTTATCATGATTCCTCAAGGAATGCCCCCAAATTCATCAAAACCCAAAAGTTGCTAAATTAGGGTTTCTCAGGAAAAGTCAACCAAACTTTGACCAGGCATAACTTCTTCATACTTTATCAGAAATATTCCATCCAAGGTTAATTTTGAAGAGGGTGCAATTCCCTAAAACTCATCTTCAGCCCACAAGTTCAAAATAAGCACTCATCAAAAGATATAAATTTCTACATTATAGTTCCTTTTGAAAAGTCAACAAAAACACCTTTTGGATCAAAGCTTCTTACATGAACATGGAAGACCCAATTGAGATGAAACCAAAAGGGTTGTTTAGGGGACATCCTAAGCTTTCTAAAAAGTCCAAGAACACCCTTATAGGTTTAAAATTAGAGGAGATATGCATTGTCAAAGTTGAGCATTTTTGCGAAATTGTCAAAAGTCAAATGTGCTCAAAAGTGAATTTTTTTGTCAAATGGGCCTAGCTTTTCATGATTGTATCTTGTTTTTGACATGGTCCATGACCCAAATCAGCTTCCATATATTATTTTCTTATTTATTTATTTTGATTTTTATTTTTATTTATTAAAAGTTAGATTAAATCAAATAAATTGCAAAACATATAAAAGATTGATTTTTGATCTGATTTTTTGTAGGAATCAAATCCAATTAGGCTGGCATATCATATCAAATCGTGCAAGGGGTGATTGAAGCAAAATTGGCATGAATATGCTTGTTTTGGAAAGATATATTACAAGAGCAAAATCAAATCCAATTTCCATGATTCACAAAGATTTAATTTTTTTTGTTAACCTAATCAGTTCTACTACATATATAGAACATACCCAAGCCAAAAGGAGAAGGGTTGCAGTCGTGGAAAGCATCAAACAAAACTGAAAAATTTGATAAAAAGTGTGAATCGGTTTTCTAACCTAGAGGACGATTCAAAGCAATTCAAAGCCACAAATCCCTTTCTGGACATCTCCTGAAGCTAATACGACCACTTGTGCGTCCTGAGACGCCCTGAATCAGCCTCCACGCCTCTCACGGTTTGGCAATTCTTTTTTAATTTGACTTTGCTTATTTATGCATGGTTAATCACTTTTAAGCATAGCATTACATTGGTATCATCATTTGGAATGTTTTGGTTTAAGTAATTTTGCATTTTGATAACTGCTTCGCCAACTGCCATTATTAGGGTTTACCTTGTTGTTTTAGGGTTTTTTTTATACATGTTAAATTGGCCCAAGAAAAGGGTACCATGATGCTTGTGACATCAAGACGAATTGATCTATGTACTCACAATTGATTTATCATGCTTGCTGTGAATTTTGGAAGCTTGCGGGGCTATGGCTATGGAGTTCAGTCCGTAGGTATAAGTCTCATACCTAAGACGACAGACAGGGAGGAAGATGATGAGCTGGCGCAACACCACTGGCTTGTTTGAATCGCGCGCGCTTTTATTTTATTTTATTCAGTTACCCATTTTGTTTTATATATTACTTATTATGGCTATTATATTATCAATTAATCCATGTAGCGCAGTTGGCAAGGTCGTATGTTTGAAAGTGAAAGGACTTGGGTTCGATCCCAGGTCCCAGCATTTTCTTTATTTTCCTAACGTTCAATTGCAGATTCTGTACTTTACACAGCCAGACGTCCATCATGCGCTACTACCATCCAGCCATTGGATTCGTATCCAATCGGATCCAACGTCCCACACATCAAAGACCATGGTACACCATCAGAAGGGAGCAGCACAGAATCAGGCGTAGGATTGGGCTTAGCCTTCTTGGGCCTAAACAATTCAGCAACATACCCCCTGGATTACTCACAACACAGGCCCAAATCTCTTTACTTTTCTATTTTATTTCTTGTTTTTAATTGTTTTATTAATTATTTTCTTTTTAAAAATAACACAAAAATCAGTTTTTTTTATTAAATCAAAAATCACAAAAACATCAAAAATTATATTTTCATAAAATATTCTATTTCTTTAATTAATCAGTTTAATTAAAATTAGGGTAATTTAATTATTTTCATAATTAAAAATAATTAGAATTAAGTTTTAATTTTGTACATAATCTAATTTTTCTCAAAAAATAACCTAAATCTTTTTCAATTAGATTTCTTAGGGTTCTCCAATTATTCTCGCATTTAATTCGCCGCGCGCTTTTTAATTTCCTTTTTATTATTATTGTAACTGCTCCGAGTTTGTAATAGTAATTAGGGTTTCAATTCCGCATCTTTATTTTCAGTCCAAGATAATTATGTATCTGCAAAAGCCTTGTAATAGCTAGGACTTTAATTTCTCGCATTTTAATTTCCACAAACTATAAACTACTTAGATGTTAATAGGATTATATGGAAAGACTAACTGAAAATTAATACAGTAGAAAACCCTAAATGTGCAAAGATAAATTAACTGAAAAATACACTCGCACGTGCTCACTCCTAGGGTTTACTCCACTTCGGTTGCCTTCGGTAAAACTGTCGTGAAGTATAGGGATTGTTAGTGGTCGTCCTCTAGTCCCAAAAGTTCTAAAATGACCCATTCGGATGTTGCCTAAAGTTCTAAAACTCCAATGAAGATGCTACCTATTTCTCAATAATAGGATAGCATTGTCTAAAAGGAAAACGAACATACCTTTTTCGAGTAGGTAGATTAGTTCCTAGGTACTTGCTCAAATAAACATAAACTTTTTCACACCAACACTTTCCAAACAAAGTTTTCAAAAACAACTTCGTAACACTCTTGAGGACAGAAACAAGGGTTAACACGAAGTAAAATAAAAATTTTCATAACAAGCACACACAAGCAGTTTTCAAAATGAGGAAGTACCTAAGAGCCCATGGAAAACCATGGATAGAAAGGGTGCTAACACCTTCCCTTTCTATAATCTACCCCCCGTACTCAGAAACATCTCGAAAAAGGTTTTTTCTGTTCTTTTTCCTTTTCCTGATTGGATAAAATAAAAGTTAGTGGCGACTCTTGCTTACCGCGAAATTTGTGAAGAAAAAACGCAAACCATTATTAACAGTCGGTTCTGCCACCGTATCACAACAACCTCTGTCCCGTATGCTAGCCGGAATGGAGACTCCCTGATAGACGAGTGAGTGGTTGTTTGATACGCCCAAAGCATGTTGTGTAGCTCTTCGACCCATCGTTTCTTGGTTTCGTCCAACCTTCGCTTAAGGCTTCTGAGTATCACCCTGTTGGCAGCTTCGGCCTGGTCGTTGGTCTGGGGATGCTCGACGGAGGCAAAACGTTGGGTCGTGCAATTTTTTGTGACGAATTCGTGGAAGGTGTGATTCGTGAACTGGGTCCCATTATCGGTAACTATCGCTTGTGGGATTCCAAAACGAGCCAGAATATTTCTTTTGTAGAAGTGAAGGACATTATGGGTAGTGATTTTGGCCAAGGCTTCGGCTTCTATCCATTTGGTGAAGTAGTCGACCGCTACTATCAAATATTTGTTCTGATTGGTTCCGACCATGAACGGGCCGAGGAGGTCTAGTCCCCACAAGGCGAAGGGCCAGGGAGAGGAGAGGGATTTGAGCTTGCTAGGAGGAGCTAAATGGATGTCCCCGTGTCTTTGGCATTTATCGCATTTCTTCACGTGTTCTCTTGCATATTGTTGCATGGTGGGCTAGTAGTATCTCGCCCGCAAGACTTTCCGCATGAGGGATCTTCCGCCCAGATACTGACTTCCGATGCCCTCGTGAATTTCGAGCAGTATGCGTTCCACCGTGCTTTAATCGATACACTTGAGGAGTGGGACGGAAAATCCTCTTCTGTAAAGTTTTCCCTTGATTAATACGTACGATTAGGCCCTTCGTCTGACAATGATCGACTCTTTCGGGTCATCGGGGAGTTTGTCTTTAGTGAGGTAATCGTGTACGGGGGTCATCCAGCAATCACTGTCCCCGATGGTGAATACTCCTAGGGTAGCAGATGGTTTTTGGGTTCTCGGCCGAGGAAGTACCTCTTGTATTACAGATTTATTTCCTCCCTTCTTCTTTGCGCTCGCCAATTTGGATAAAACGTTTGTGCGGGTATTATGCTCGCGGGGAATGTGTTGAACATCCACAGACCTGAATCTCTTCTTTTCCTCCTGAACCAGGGCATAATATTCCGAAAGTTGGTCGTTTTTGACCTGATATTTACCTCAGACTTGCGAGGCGACCAGCTGAGAACCGGTGAAGATTTTTACTTCCTCGACTCCCAGATCTCCGGCTAGCCGTAAGCGTGTGAGGAATGCCTCGTATTCGGCTTGATTATTGGATGTCAGAAAAGACAGGGAAAGGTAAAATTCGACTAGAGTCCCTTCCTCTTTCTCTAGTATGATGCCTGCGCCGCTCTTGGTTGCACTGGAGGCGCCATTGACGAAGATTGTCCAGCGGCGTGAGCCTTCTGGATCTCCGGGCTAGGTCATTTCTGCTACGGAGTCGGCCAAGGCTTGAGCCTTAAGGGCTTTCCTGCTTTTGTATTAGATATCGAATTTAGAGAGTTCCAAAGACCATTTAAGCATTCTACCGGCCATGTGTGGCCTTCCGAGCAGCTTTTTTATTGGCTGATCCATCCGGACCATTATGGTATAGGCCAGGAAGTAGTGTCTTATCCTCCTCACAGCGTTAACGAGGGCCATGGATACTTTCTCAATTTGTTGGTATCTTGCTTCCGAGCCTTGCAGGGCTTTGCTCCTGAAATAAATTGGCTTTTGTCCCTCTAGGGTTTCCATTATTAGTGTCGCGCTTATTACCTCAGAGGCGACAGTTAGATAAAGGTAGAGGACTTCGTCTTTCCCAGGCCGGGATAAGACGGGTGGCTGTGAGAGCGCACTTTTCAAATAGGCGAGGGCTCGCTCACATTCGGGAGATCACTCAAAGGTGGCTTCCTTGCGCATGAGTTTGAACAAGGGGAGCGCGTGCTGGGCAGATTTTGCCACGAATCGGAAAAGAGAGTGCTGGGTCCACTCAAGCTTTCAGGACAGTCCAAAACAACTTTTGAAGTACATTAAATGTAAAAAATATAGCTCAAGTTTATAGCTACTCAAGTTTTTAAGTACTTTTGAAGGCCACTCAAGTTTATAGCTTGCTTCTTGATAAGCAGGATAAAAATAAATTAAAACAATATATGAACACTAAAAATATGATTTTTTTTCTATTGAACTTTGTGCACTTGTTTCTTTTCTCTCTTTCTTTATAGTTTCATGATTTGGAGTGATGATGATATGCTCTTTATATAGGCTTTAAAAATGAATCCGTTGGAACACATAAGGAAGGAGCATTAAAAATATTTCTTTTATGTTTCTCCATTAATGAGGGAAAATCTGTGCCTTTAATGATACTCATAATTGCTTAAGAAGAGTATTGACTAAATATTCTCCATTTGTCAGAAACACTATTGAGATATCTTATTGATGTTTCTGATGCCTTTGATATAGAGTCTGATATAGAGTCTTTGATACTCCTGATGATTTGATATTTCTGGAGTCAGTGCTCTAAAAATAAAGTTTTTGTTGTCTTTCATCAGATAGTAGATTCGTTCAAAAATAGAAGTAAGACTTCTGATTCTTTGTACGATATCCTTTCTTCAGAATCAAAAGTGAGATTCCTGGCCATCGTTGCATGTTTGTCTTTTCTTTCTGAACTCTACACACGTGCTTCTGATCTTTTAATAGAATTTTCCTGATGACGTCATTCAACGTTGATAAGCTAGAAACATTTTCCTGCACATCATAAACTTGGAACATAAATAATTTCATATAATATATTTTTGTTATCATCAAAACAAGGATTTCTCTAGAAACATTTCTTGTTCTAACAATAACTATAATTGTGTTTCCCAGCTCCCGCTGGATACTGCAAATGGATATGTTGGTGATTATTCGACAATAAGAGATTACATCAGGTTTTCTTCCCACGAGAACAAAGATTATATGGATACACATCTCAGGCCATACACCATAGATGGATACTCCAAAGTTCCTTATGATAATGAAGAAAATGGCTATAGTTTTTGTTTGGCCTTGTGTATGTTGTGGTCGCGCCATTTCTAGTTCCATACATCATTGTGTTTTTTGATTTGGCATATCTTATATATCTTCATCAGATAGGTATTCATTTTTCTAATTAAAATATGCATTTTTAATATGCATATTATACTGTCATCAGGCAGGCATTCATTTTTTTGATTAACTTCATGATCAGGATTTTGGTTACATCACATGTAACAAGCATTGGATAACACTCCAGACATAGATCATGAATCCAACATCATGTTAATGAACTTTTCCAGTCACGCTGCATATTTTCTTGTGGCTGGAGTCGAGCAAAAGAATCTAAGCCTTTATCCTTGTAAGGATGCACCCGGAAGGCACCCATGTAAAAGCTTTTAGCATTATTCTCTTGCAAATGCGACAAGAATGTGATATCAAATAGTATTGTATAATAATTATGTACTTTTTCAAATCTATCAAGCATCAATAGTTGTTAATCATCATGTAACAATAGAATTATTCATTCGTGTTCTTGTTTTTTTCAAGTAACTTTAGCATGTGATTTTAGATGGGGCCTCCTGTTGAAATGTCAAGAACTGGAGAAACCATGTAACTGTTGAGCTTTTTATCATGCTGTGCGATTAAAGTTAAAGCATCAAATTAGTTTTTGTTTTATTTGAAATGTACTTTTTAAAAACTTTCGGTAATCCAAAAACCACAAACTGAAGATGTGAAAAACACAAGAATGGGGGGGGGTTGAATTGAAAACTTGAAATTAAAAGCTCAATGGCACAGTATTTTTATCCTGGTTCGTTTGATCTCAAACTACTCCAGTCCACCCGTCAAGGTGATTTCGCCTCTCTCCGACGAGGTCTTAATCCACTAATCTTAAAAGGATTACAATCACTACTTTAACAACTGTTAAAGTCTTCTTGAGTACAACCACAATCCAGTTAATCGCAAGGAACATTGTTTCAAAACTATTATACAAGATGTATGTTGTTGTTTTTCTTATAAAAATTGTTCATCACAACTGTGATAATTTACACAAGATTATAACTTGGAAATGTAAAGAATATTGCTTGCAGCTTTGAATATGCATGAGTGGTTATGTAGAAAATTGTCTTTGATTTTGAATGCTGACTTTGTTTATATAGGCAGTGGAATAACGTTGATCATCAAGTATGTTTAATGTCATTAACACACTTTCCATTTGGAGAAGATCCTGTTTGAAAGAAGCCGTTGGAAATTGATGTTGTCTTGAATGATCAGTAACGCTTCAGAATCTTATCTCCTTACTTGCTGATGACGCTTCAGAGTATTGATGACTTGGATTAACATGTTCTTGTTCAGAATCAGAGTTTACTTTGCTTAAGCACAGGTTCTGGTCATCAATCTTCGGCGCATGTTTTGATTGCTTCAGCGTGTAGCTCTTATGGCTTATCTTCTGATGCTGATTTGGTCAGAACTTCTGCATACATAAAACATAACTTTTAGGGTGCATATTTGTTCTTTGTGTTTGTCATTAGTTCTTTGTATTTGTTATCATCAAAACTCTAACTAAGGGTTGTAGAATCAAACTATGTTCTAACAATCTCCCCCTTTTTGATGATGACAAAAACTAGATTTTTCAATTAGAAATAAAGAACAAAAGGTTTAAGAGAAACTCCTCCTGAGTTGATTACTTCCCTTAAGTTCCTTGAGCATCAGAGTTTAGCTGCATCTTTCATCAGAATTTGTACCTGTTCAACCTTTTCAGAAGATGGAGGTTAAGTAATTCAGAATGTTTGAGACTTTCGTCTTGGTAAACTATTATTGAAAATATCATACTTTCTCCCCCTTTTTGTCAGTTATCAAAAAGGAAATATAATCAGAGCCAAAATAGTAGAATTATATTAAAAAACATGATGCCGTGATAAGTTCCAGAATAGAAGAGGAAGAAGAAAAAAAATTAAGCGTTACATATAAACATATTTAAAACAAAAAACTAAGAAGGAGGGGGAAAACGTGTGAACAAAGCTTCCAGCAAGCTCTTGATCTGAGTATTAGACTCTTCTTGCTTGCCCAAAATGATTTTAATCTCTTTGTTCGTGTCCTCCTGCTTATCCAACCTTGCATGGATTAGAGCATTTTCTTTCTTCAACTCTTCCAGAGTTTGCATGACTAAGGAAGGTGCTGGAGTTTCTTCAGGAGTTGGACGTTGCTCAGAGCAATCTGCAGCTTATTCAGAGTGAACCATTTCTTCTGTTGTGATCATGTCTTCTGTAGCAGCAGTCAGGGAGAGACTTTCTGATTCTGGTTGAACTTCATCTGAGGGATGATGCTCTGTCCAGGGAGCATTATCCAAAGAGAGGATATCTTTCTTGAACAGTTTTCTCAGAACTTGGTCTTGAAAAGCCTTCAGCTTAGCACTAAAGTTCTGCTGAACCTATTCATAACTCTGTTCCTTCAGCTTCAGCGTTTCAGAACTAAGCCAATTTCTGAAACTTGTCCACATATAATCAGAAGCAGCAGGATTAGTCATCTCTTTACTAGCATGCTTCAAAGAATTTATCCATTCCTGTATTCCTGTTTCAAAAATCAACAAATTTGTACTAACATCTGATGTGGTTTCAGTTGGTTTAGGTATGGGAATGGCAGTTTTGTGAGAGATAGAAGCTAGTCTTTCCAGCACAATTGGATTAATGACAAGTCTTACGTTATCTGCTGGACTGTTAGTGAGTGAAGGAGTGGGAGAGTCAGATGTGATGATTGGACTGGTAGGGGAGTTTGGTGGTGTGGATTCCAGAGATGAAGGGATTTCTGGAATGTCATGGATGGTGAGAGGCATGCGAATAGCAAGTGGTTCTGTGATTCCAGGTATTGGGATTGTATTAGAATCTGAATGAGGTTCTTCAGATTGGTTTGTTGAAACATGGTGAGGTTATGGTTCATGGATATCAGATGATTGATTCTCAGAAGGTTGAGCTTCTGGTTGTTGTATTTCAGGTTGAGGTGATGGTGGTTGTGAAATTTCTTGTTGTGGAGAGCGAGGTTACGGAATTTCTGGTGTGGTATCAGAGTTTGGATTTTCAGGGAGTTGAGAATTTGGATTTTATGGTACGGGAGCTGAAAAGTCTTGGTCAAAGGAATCAATATAAGACAGAACTTTGGCAAGTTCTGGTTGGGTTTGTTCAGGATTTGGATTATGAGAAAGGGAGTGAGTTTCATTCAGACCTAGAGTTTCTGATGGATCAAACCCTATGTCAAAGTCTTCAAATGTTTGTGGAGTTGGATGTTCTGGTTGAGTAGGCATGGCTTCAGATGTTGATACATTTATTGATTCTATAATAGAAACAGAGGAAGGATTACCTTTCTTTTTGGCAGCTTTTGGAGTCCTCTGAGATGGTCCTTCTGCTGCAGCTTTCATCTTCTTGGTCTTCTTTAAAGCAACTTATGGAGCAGCCTTGTGTAAGTCCTGGATATTGATTTCTGGTGCAGTACCATCTTCCTTGCAAGCGTCCAGATATCTGACTATTATTTATGGCTTGGAGTCAATCTCAGAAAATAGAGGAAAACCATCCAGAGGTATCCTTCTTGAAGTGATAGTTGCATGAGAAGTAATAGTGGGTTCCTTCTTGATATTCCCAATGATTTTCATCTTCTTCAAATTTTTAGTGTTCAGGGGCTTCCTAACGGTTGCTTCCAAAGTGCTAATTTCCTGGGCTTCAGTCAAATGTTCTATCAGCCTATTCTCTGTCAGAATATTTGATATGAGTCTTCCTAAGGGTATCCAGTTCCTCTTGGTTCGTTCATCTTCTCTTGTTTCCTTCATACTAGTTCTAAGATGATTAAACAGCAAGTGTGGGAGGTTTACCTTAGTCCTCTTGGCAATGAAATAGATCAGAAACTGCTGATCAATGTTGATATAATCAGGAGAGCTAGTTGGCTTACTGTGGTTGATACACCCCAGAATAATTCTTGCCCAAATTCTATGGTGATCCTTCAGATCTCTGATTTTGCTGGAGGGTAGTCCATTAGTAAATATTTCCTTTGCAATAGAACTCACATCAGAGCATCTCTCAGCCATGTCAATGCAGCTGACACCTCCACCATTGTAACCAATAAGCTTTGAAATTAGGTCTTCTGTAATAACAATTTTCTTCCCCGTGACATAAGAAGTAACCTGATGATTTGAAGAAGAAGCATGTATCTATAATTCTTTGACAAGAATGGGAAATGTTAGACCAACCAGACGGTCAAAGTACCTGTTCCATCCTTGAGCAGTAACGTCTTCATACAGATTGAAGCCATTTTCTTGAAGATTCCCAAAATCAACAATCAGTTCAGAGAGAACTTCTAGATTAATAATAGGAGTGAGGAGCGTTCTGTAGGGTACTTCATATTGTTCCATTGAAGCAGATTCCTGAGCACTGACATTTGTGACACTTGAAGAAGCCATTGTTCACACGGGATTTTGAGGATGATGGAAGGGGTTTTTGAAAACGAGAGCTTGAAATGATAGAAAATATTGAGAGAGTAAAAGTGAAAGAATGTAAAGAGTGAAATTTGAGTTTAAATAGTTTTTCTTGAAAGCGTAAACAGTAAGAGAGAGAAATAATTAGTCATGATTATAAGCATTAATGACAGTTGGAATTAGGGGATTCAGAAAGATACTGGAACGATTACCCATGACATGTGTCTCAATGCACCCAATCAGCGCTTTTGACCTTTCAGAAAAGTGAACGCGTGTTCAGCCTCAGAAAGTAGTTGATGAATGGATGACAACTGTTTGATTATGTGAACAGCAGACTTCTATCCTTGAAATGGAACGTTCAGATCTTCATGGATAGATTCTGATGCAATCTGTACTTTTAAACTCTGAAGACAGGTTGATCAGTAGTTCATACAAAATAATAAAGTTCTGATGGTTAAGATATGTAAATAAAACAATTTATTCTGGGCATAGCTTCATGCTGAGATGTTTCAGAATGAAGTTAAACCTATCTTCAGAAAGAGGTTTTGTAAAGACATCATCCCATTGATTGTCTGTGTCAATAAATTTTAAGCTAAGAATCCCTTTCTGAATATAGTCCCTAATAAAATGATGTTTTGTTTTTATATGCTTAGCCCTAGAATGCAAAATTAGATTTTTACTGAGACAAATAGAAGAAGTATTGTCACAGAGGATAGGAATGTTACTCTCAAATATGTTGAAGTCTTCAAGTTGACTTTTCATCCAGAGTATTTGCGTGCTACATCCAGCAGATGCTATGGATTCAGCTTCTGTTGTTGATAGTGCTATTGTGGATTGTCTCTTGCTGGTCCATGAGATCAGATTTTCTCCCAGAAACTGGCAGCTTCTAGAAGTGATTTTACATTCTACTTTGTCTCCAGCAAATTCAGCGTCACAATATCCTACTAAGTTGTAATCATTTGACTTTCTATAGAACAAACCCAGATTAGTAGTACCTTTCAGATACTTGAAAATTCGCTTAACTGCTGTTAAGTGAGTTTCTCTAGGATCTGATTGGAATCTATCACATAAGCAAACACTAAATAAAATGTCATGCCTTGAAGCTGTCAGATAGAGAAGAGAACCAATCATACAGTGATACAGTGGGAGAACTGACTTGGGTTTTTGCGTTTGTGTGCGCAAATGTTACGGTTTAGCAAGAGTCGCCATCGACTTTTTATTTTATCCTAAGGAAAGGTCAAATAGCACAGGAAAGACCTTTGAGATGTTTTCGTGGGTTCGGAGGGTAGATTATGAAAAGGGAAGGTGCTAGCACCCTTTTCATCCATGGTTATCCATGGGCTCTTAGTTACTTGTTTTAGATCACTTGCCTTTGCATTTTCAATTGTTTGAAATGGTGCTTTGTGTGTGTGGTTTTGAAAATGTTTTGAAAAAGATGCCTTGTCTAGGCAACCTTTGTAATGGCTCTTGTTTGAGTATATACAAAGGTGTATGTCTTTTTGAAAAGATAATTCAATGTTTTTGAAAGTTTGTTTTGAAATTGTTTTTGAAGTTGTGTTGTGGAGTGTGTTTTGAAAAATGGCAAGGATATTTTGCAAGTTTGATCAAGTAACTTTAAGAGCAATCTACCCTATTTTACTCAAAATATCTTTCTTATGTTTTTTAACCCTTTTAACAGTGTTGTTTCACCATTGTATTTGGTGAACAACCTTGTGTTAGGATGTTGAACGGGACGGGCATGGGATGTTTGTATAGTCATAGAAGGCAACATATGGGACGTTTTAGCAATGTCGTTTTAGGGACTAGATCGTTTACCGAAGGCAACATCAAGGGTCATCGAGGGACTATGATCTTTTATCGAGGGTCTTTGCTAAAACGCCCATGCTCGAGGGACATGACTATATTCCGAGGCAACAAGTGAGATTACCCTAAGGGTGCATGTGTGTAAAGTGTGTTTTATTGCATGCATTTGTCTTTGATTTTTAGGTTGTCTACTTGTTGGTTTTATCTTGCCATACACACCTAGTTACTAGCATTTGTACAAAAATAATAAAAAGTGCAAAAAATAAACCCTACACTATTACAACCATATTGAAGTGCATAGAAATGTAAAGGAAAAAATAAGATAAAAAGAAGTAAAAAATGAGCTCCTTCAATTTGGGCAGGAACAACCTTCGATTTGCATTATGTTGGCCTCCTTCGATTGGGGTTGGAAACAACAAAGTCACGTCTTTCGATTAAGCCTTGGCAGGGGCGAGGTCCTGTCCTTCGATTGGGCAAAAACAGCAGCAAGTTGTATCCTTCGACTGGGCCTGGAACCAGTATAAGATGCAATCTGCCTTTCTGCCTCCTTCGATTGGGCCTGGAGTCAGTGAGGAAGCCTGAGGCTTCGTTTCATATTCCTGTTTCCTGTTTATTTTGTTTAAGATATTAAATAGCAACATGGCCTAAGGCCATGCTATCATTACCTCAGGGCCAGGTTAGTTCTTAAGGCATCTGTAACCAACCAAAGAACCAAACCAAAAGGAGAAGCAATAAAAACAAACTAAAGGGTGGAAACGAAAATGTAACAAACACTACGTATATATTTGAAACGAAAAGGAAGCTTATTTACATGTTATGCTAGAAATGAAGGGTTCAAGGTTAAGAATGACTTACCTTGCTTGAGGCTGGAACGTGTGCTGGGCCTTTAAGTGGTTTCCTTGAATGCTTCTGGATTCGAAGGGAGGAACCAGAGGTTATGTCTTTGATACTGGATTCGAAAGAGAAGAACAAGTGTGAGGTTCTTCCTACTGGATTCGAAGGGTAACAAGGTATAGGGATGTTTCAGATTCTAAGGGGATAAGTGTTTGGATTCTGGGTATGTATTTGATGAGTGTTTAAGTGTTTGAGAAAATTTGGTGTTCTTGAGAATTTTCTGAAGATTCGTTCGCCTGGCCAAAAGATCCTCCTTTAGCTTTGTAAATGTTCCTCTATTTATAGAGAAAAGGTTTGGGAGTTAAAACAAAGATGTGGCTTGGCTGAAACGTGAATATTAAGTCATGTCAGATTTTCCAAGGTCCCAAGGTGAAGTACTGAAGTGGTTGGTCAAAAGGGACTGACTTCCCTGACTTATGGTGAAGTACAAGCATGATTTTAGCAAAGCGTGGGCTTTGGCACAGGATTTGTACTTAACAAGTTCACTTTCATGCAAAAAACTTCTGGTCAAAGGCTTAATCACCTGGACAATAGCTTAATCCAAAATGTAAGCACTTAATTATGGAGTGAGATACAAGCATTAAGTCCTGTAAAGTAAGATCATGTAGCAGGGTCCACAGATTTGATCAGTTGTCCTTTCAAGATTCTATTTCCCACTTGTGTCTAAGAGTTCTAGAAATGTACTAAAAGAAACTGCGTCGAAGGATTTAGAGTTGGGTTTGAGAGATGGTGATTCGAAGGGAACCAAAACTCCAATCGAAGCCTTTGTGTGAAGGTGGATCATTTCTAATTGAAAGCTTGCACGCCAGGGGGTACATGTGGTCAAACGAAAGACAAAATGTTCATATTCGAAAGAGACAAATAGGGAGCAAGAGGTGCAAATTGAAGGATGTTAAAAGAGAGCCTTTTGCCTTGGAAATGAAATAGATTACAAGAGGCTCTTTTCCTTGTAAATCCAAACCAAACTGTGTCAGGGGCCCATGCCCAATCGAAGGATGCAAGCCAAGCTTGTGTTGAAAGAGGTCAAAAGTCCAATCGAAGGATGCAAGCCAAGCTTGTGTCGAAAGAGGCCAAAAGGCCAATCGAAGGATGCAAGCCAAGCTTGTGTCGAAAGAGATCAAAAGGCCAATCGAAGGATGCAAGCCAAGCTTGTGTCGAAAGAGGTCAAAAGGCCAATCGAAGGATGCAAGCCAAGCTTGTGTCGAAAGAGGTCAAAAGGCCAATCGAAGGAGTTGAAACGAAGAACACTTGTATTTCTCCAATTTTTGTCAAAATAATATTTTTATCTGTTTTCTCCCTTTTTGACAGTTTACTTTTAATTTTGGTATTGGAAAATCCAAATGCACTTGTTCAAACTTGAACCTTGAAAATCCTTGTAAGAAAGGCCTTGAGAATTGAGAGGGCAAATTTTGGGGTACAACAGCTGTCCCTGTTCAATCTTCTTGAACCTGAAGAGTTAGATTGGCAAGTTTGGCTTTCACGACTCGAAGGTAAAAAAGGATTGGACACTAGAGTGCCCATAAATTTACACTCGTCCAAAACATAGATGCGGGAATGGGCTTGAAGATGCCATTTGGAAATGTGACAGAAACTTGTCGGGGATGGGCTTAAAGATGCCATCTGGAGATGTGACAGAATCTTGTCGGGGATGGGCTTAAAGATGCCATCGAGAATGTTTGTTGAACTGTATGTCGTTGGTGAGTGGGTGAGTATCAGAAAGGTATCCATGTTTGGAACATTTCTGAGCTAGGGGTCTAAATAAGCAATAGATTGACATCCATGTTTGGAGAATCTGTAAACAGTTTTCAAGAGTTGAATCTGAAAAAGCGATAGATTAACGTCCGTATTTGGAGAATCCGTAAACTGTTTTCAGAAGTTGAATCTGAACAAGCAATAGATTAACATCTGTATTTGGAAGCACCCGTAAACTGTTTTCAGAAGTTGAATTTGAATAAGCGATAGATTAACATCCGTATTTGGAGAACCCGTAAACTATTTTCAAAAGTTAAATCTGAACAAGCGATATATTAACATCCGTATTTGGAGAACCCGTAAACTGTTTTCAGAAGTTGAGTCTGAACAAGCGATAGATTAACATCCGTATTTGGAAGCACCCGTAAACTGTTTTCAGAAGTCTTGAGTCTGAACAAGCGATAGATTGACATCCACATTTGGAAGCACCCGTAAACTATTTTCAGAAGTTGAGTCTGAACAAGCGATAGATTGACATCCGTATTTGGAATCACCCGTAAACTGTTTTCAGAAGTCTTGAGTCTGAACAAGCGATAGATTGACATCCATATTTGGAAGCACCCGTAAACTGTTTTCAGAAGTTGAGTCTGAACAAGCGATAAGTTGACATCCATATTTGGAAGCACCCGTAAACTGTTTTCAGAAGTTGAGTCTGAACAAGCGATAAATTGACATCCATATTTGGAAGCACCCGTAAACTGTTTTCAGAAGTTGAGTCTGAACAAGCAATAGATTGACATCCATATTTGGAAGCACCCGTAAACTGTTTTTAGAAGTTGAGTCTGAACAAGCGATAGATTGACATCCATATTTAGAAGCACCCGTAAACTATTTTCAGAAGCTGAGTCTGAACAAGCGATAGATTGACATCCATATTTGGAAGCACCCGTAAACTGTTTTTAGAAGCTGAGTCTGAACAAGCGATAGATTGACATCCATATTTGGAAGCACCCGTAAACTGTTTTCAGAAGCTGAGTTTGAACAAGCGATAGATTGACATCCATATTTGGAAGCACCCGTAAACTGTTTTCAGAAGTTGAGTCTGAACAAGCGATAGATTGACATCCATATTTGGAAGCACCCGTAAACTGTTTTCAGAAGTCTTGAATCTGAACAAGCGATAGATTAACATCCGTATTTGGAGAATCCGTAAACTATTTTCAGAAGTCTTGAATCTGAACAAGCGATAGATTAACATCCGTATTTGGAGAACCCGTAAACTGTTTTCAGAAGTCTTAAATCTGAACAAGCGATAGATTAACATCCTTATTTGGAGAATCCGTATCCTGTTTTCAGAAGTCTTGAAGTTGAATAAGCAATAGATCAACATCCATGTTGGGAAGCATCCGTAAACTGTTTTCAAAAGTTGAATCTGAACAAGCGATAGATTAACATCCGTATTTGGAGAATCCGTAAACTGTTTTCAGAAGTCTTGAAGTTGAATAAGCAATAGATCAGCATCCATGTTGGGAAGCATCCGTAAATTGTTTTCAAAAGTTGAGTCTGAACAAGCAATAGATTAACATGCGTATTTGGAGAATCCGTAAACTGTTTTCAGAAGTCTTGATTCGAAGCTTATTAATCTTATCCTGAAAAGGGTAAAATATTAGCTGAAACACAAAGTTATGTTGCATGAAATATATGATGCAATATATGTGTTATATCAATGCTTATGATATATGAATGTAATGAATGCGCATGTAAGCTGATGAGTTGTCTTGCTGAGGAAAATGAATCCTGGATAGCTGGAGATAATAGAATCTTGACTGTTGTCGGGGAGAAATAAATCCTTGACTGCTGCTGGGGAGTCATTAAATCCTGGACTGCTGTTGAAGAGTATGTGTGTCTTCAAACTTTGCTTAGAATATTTCCAATGGATTCCTGTTGTGTTGTTTGAGGGGAACTCCGCTGGGGGAAGTTGAAAACTCTGTGGGGAGTATGTTTATTTCTGCTTGGGAAAAGAGTTTAGGAGTCTTAGTCGTTCATCGCTCTACTGGGGAGTCGAAGTTGAACTAATATCTGGTCGGGTCCAGGTTTCGCAGTAACTTGTTGGGGATTGTAGAGTAGTCTACTGGGGAAGAGGAGTTGTGTTCCTTTGATTTGTAGTAGTCGGAAAGGCAAACTCAAGCTGGGGAATTTGTAGTTTGTTGGGGAAATAAACCCTGTTGTCGGTCTGCTAGAGAGGTGACATCTTCGTTGGGGGAAGTCCTTGAGGATTCTTGAGGTTGATTCAGCTGGGGAAAGGGGGTCAGAGATTATACTCTTGTTGGGGAATCAACCTATGAGAAGGATCTTGGGGAGATTTGTCATTGCCCCTAGTAGCGAATGTTTGTGGCATTGCCAAAAAGTTTGATTGTATGTAACCCTTTGTCAGGGTTGACGTTCAATGCCCCAAGTGACGGAGATGGAGACTTGCCCCTGGTTACTCTGTACTTCTTCAGAGATTTCTTAAAATCTTGACTGGACTGCCCCAGGTGTGCTGGATAATGACATGTCATGCCCCCTTATTGATAGGAGATTTGTCAATGGAAGTGTCATCCTTTTTGAAGTGATTTTTTTCACTGAGAGGGCTTTCGTTCATCGGATATTTGCTGTGTGAATTTCTCCGCTGTCAAAAAAATAGCCAAATGCAAACAATGATATTCAAGTAGTGCAAAGTTTATGCTTGTCTCTAAGTTTTGAAAAATGCGTTTTTTAGCAGAAAAATTTTTATAAGACAAATTCAACACAAGATTTAGGGCTAAGCCTTACAGGAGTCAGGATACCTTTTGTAACAGTATGCTTTCGAACTAACCCATGCTTCAGTTAGGACTTTTGAAGGGTTGTAACGTGGCTTGGTTCACGGTTTAAGAAACAAAGGATAAAGGCTCAAAGTATATTTGTACCCACCCGCTCTTCGTGATGTTCTTCAATCCTAAACTCAGTTAATTGTGCGTTTGAACTCCAATTGAGTTTGGAATGACGTTTTGGTGATGGTTCAGACAAGTTAAGTTTGTCAGAAGGCAATCATCATTTGCAACATTTTTCATGTTGTTGAGGATTTGTAGTGACCTCTTTTTTTTTTTTTGATTTGTTATCCCTAATTTT
The DNA here is from genome assembly GCA_948472305.1 of Vicia faba. Lineage (NCBI taxonomy): Eukaryota > Viridiplantae > Streptophyta > Magnoliopsida > Fabales > Fabaceae > Vicia > Vicia faba. The sequence continues at coordinate 456,561 of CATIWC010001750.1, forward strand.
TGTCTGACTGTTCCTGTTTTCGAGATTATAGTCAGCGGGATGCCCCAAATTTCTTAAGCCTCCTTTGTAGGTTTTGGCTTAGTGGGCTTTTCTTTTTTGAGAGATTGACTGCCTATGAGATAAGGAACCACCACTGTCTTTTGATTCTAGAGGAATGCTTTTGATGTCGTTCGTTGTATTATGAACTGAGAGTTTTGCGACTTCAATGCGCATCTTTTGAATTAACTGAGAGACTACCCTGCCCCAGGTTTAAATTAAAGGTTTCAATTTGTGTTTAAAACAGAAAACTCCTACTTCTTTGGCTCGAAGGGGTTGACTAAGGATTATCTTCCTTATAACTCCATTGTTTAGGATTTGAAAGAAACGCCTGTACATCGTCAACAAGGTTTGTTCAAAAGCATACTGTATGAGATTATGGTATTGTTTCGTCATCCTCCCTTTAAAGGCTTGTAGCTTTTTATCAAGAGTTGAATGTCATAAAGAAGGTAAAAAGCATAGTTTAAATGTAATGAAAATGAAAGTATGAATTCAAGACAAACATATGCAATGCATTAATGAAAACAAAGTTTGACATTAATAGATAATTGTTTGAATAACAGAAGAGATTACAACTTCAGAATTCAGATGAACAAAAGTCTCTTAGTTTGAACTAGTCATCTCAGATGGAGAATTCTCAGCGGAAGATTTTCATCTCGCCATCCGGCATGAACTCCAGCACTCTTCCGTCAATCAAGTCTTGGATCTTGTTCTTCAGAGTCCAATAGTCGTCGGTGTCATGTCCAGGACTATGGGAGTGGTATACACAAAATGCATCGGGACGATAGCCAGGAGCAGAGGTGTTGGGATTCTGGGGAGGATCCTTTAAAGTAATCAGATTGACCTCTAACAAGCGTTTCAGTATTAGAGATGATGGTATATCAGTCTCAGAGAAATGTCTTCCAGATGTATTCCGCCTACGCCGATTACCCTGTTGACACTGACGAGGTTGTTGCTGGGCTTGTGACCCTGAAGCAAGTTGAGGAGCCTTTCCCTTGTCTTCTTGTCTCAAAGGAGGTTTAATGATGACTTGATCCCCAATTCTAGATGTTTGCCCCATTTGGTTACATCCATCTTGACGAAGCTTGTTGATGAGAACCCTCAGCTCCTCTTGTCCTTGTGCCAGATTTTGGATAAGAGCCATCTGGCTCACCAGTTGCCCCATCATCTGGATCTTCATTGTTGCCAGCTCAATTTGTAGTTCCTCCAACTGATCATTCCTGATACTGCTTGAATTCCCTAGGACCATGCCCCTTGTGAAGAGAGCTTTCACTTCTTCCTGCCCCTTGGATAGGTTCAAGAACATCTCTTGAAGTTGAGCGTTTTGAGCCTGGATGTCCTTGATAGTCTGCTCTAGAGCCATCTCTACTGAAATAAACAGTAGGAAGATAAGGAGACTTGTAAGGGAGAAACCTGTCATGATATGATGCATGATATGTGGATGCATGTTTTCAAGGATCTCGTGGGGTAAACACAAGAAAATGTTAGAGGTTGAACTTCGATCAACATCTTTGATTAGATAACTTTGTATCAGTGGATGTCTTTCCACGAGAATCAAGCTCACCATGTCAAGTGGGTCATAGCCCCCTATTCAAGTTGTTGCACTTGATCTTTGACGGTGTTTGTTTAGAGGGGAATGAATCCTCTTGCTCTTTGGTAGACGTCTGGTTCAACGTGACCCTACATTAAAAGACCCTCGAGATCCTTGAAATGGTTATTGAGAATGCCATGGTATGATGTTATGATGTTATTTACATGTATGCAAAAATAAGCAAGTGTATATACAGGTAATCATATTCACACAAAGCAGACAAGTCCTTAGGTTTAGGATTGCATGGGGTTTGTAGGTAAGTACCCTCTTGAAGTTAGTTGGCTCAACCTGTCTTAAAATAGAAATCGGGTTCTAATGAGCTCAATATCACTGGATTTTTTCTATGTTCATTGTTTTGGTTTAGTCACTTAATTGGCGACCAAAATATTCCAAGAAAACAATCCTCAATGAGTGTAGTATCGAGTATCTACCAACTTCGGACTGCACCAAAGTCGGTCATCTCACTACCCCTAAAAAGGCCAAGATGGTCAAGTAAGGTTCTAAGAGTTCGTTAGTGCTTCATGACATCACTCAGCGGCCCCGTATTCTCCTTGACTACTCAAGGGCTACCGGTACCCACAAATATGTCACACTAACATAGCTATTGCTTCAACCATGTCGGTATACCCCGCACAGTTCCCTCACAGTTTATTTCTATTTACCTAAAAAGGTGCCCCCAAATCCGGGTGTAGGATTTACAACAAACCCAAACAAGGAACCCAAAAAGTAAAGCAATCAAAGCAATCAAAGCAAGCATGTAAAGGTGATCTAAAACCCTAAGGTAACCCCACTTGTAGAATTTCTCCCCAGCAGAGTCGCCAGTTCAGTGATACGGTGGGAGAACTGACTTGGGTTTTTGCGTTTGTGTGCGCAAATATTGCGGTTTAGCAAGAGTCGCCACCGACTTTTTATTTTATCCTAAGGAAAGGTCAAAAAGCACAGGAAAGACCTTTGAGATGTTTTCGTGGGTTCGGGGGTAGATTATGAAAAGGGAAGGTGCTAGCACCCTTTTCATCCATGGTTATCCATGGGCTCTTAGTTACTTGTTTTAGATCACTTGCCTTTGCATTTTCAATTGTTTGAAATGGTGCTTTGTGTGTGTGGTTTTGAAAATGTTTTGAAAAAGATGCCTTGTCTAGGCAACCTTTGTAATGACTCTTGTTTGAGTATATACAAAGGTGTATGTCTTTTTGAAAAGATAATTCAATGTTTTTGAAAGTTTATTTTGAAATTGTTTTTGAAGTTGTGTTGTGGAGTGTGTTTTGAAAAATGGCAAGGATGTTTTGCAAGTTTGATCAAGTAACTTTAAGAGCAATCTACCCTATTTTACTCAAAAGATCTTTCTTATGTTTTTTTAACCCTTTTGAAATTCTGGTATATGCCAGTCTTCAGATGTTATACTCAATGTCTAGACATCTGATATGACATAATATATACACTGCAAGGTAGATACCCAAGTTTTGAGATTCAGTATAACAGAAGCATACAGATTGCCATATCTGCAGTTCTCGAACAAATAGCTTTGGTTTGTAAACTATCCAGCCTGATGTCTCAACATTGGTTGCAACATCATCTATCACATTCACACAGTTTTATCCAAGCTGTACCAGATACACTTTGAAGGTGCAGAGGATAGATCACACGATGTACCTAGTTCTGTCCATGATCAACAGAGAGTAAGCAACCTTCACAGTTCTGTTTCTCCTGCACAGATATCAGCATGATGTCTTAACATGTTCTGAGACATCATCTGTTTCAACATTATAGTTTTACCTTGTTGTATAACAGACAGAATTATAAGGTATTGAAGGTAAAAACACAAATCAGTTGTTGACCCAGTTCGGTGTAATACACCTACTCTGGGGGCATACCAAGCCAGGAAGAAGATCCACTATTAGCAATATTAATTCAGGACTAAACTCCACAAGTTCCCATCCTTCACTTAATCATCTACCCAGTGCAACCTATACCTAGGAACTCCTAGATAGAAACCTACCAGTTTCCATTCCTATTGTCGCAACAACAGAAGTCTTACTCCTACTCAAGAAGCAGTGCCCTCCCACTTGGTTTCCTACATTACAATGAATATGAAGTAATGCAGAAATACTTAGACTTGCTTCACAGCTTCATCCAAGAACATTCAAACTCTTACCTACAGGTTTCGAGTTACATACATGGTAACCTTGCCACAGACCGACAGGTTTACCTAACAAAAACACCTTCTAATGTTACATTATGTGTGTCACTTAAGCCCTAGGTTACAATCTTCTATTTATAACCTATTACCTAACTCAGCAAGTTTTTCTCCTTGCTGTTACAACTCAGCAGCAAACTTCTCCTATAATCAAGGTCTTCAATCTTCTAGTTCCTAAAATATCTCCATATTTAGAAACAGTATTTTCTTCAAATATTCTGATTGATTCTTGATTGATCTTCAGATTCTCCACAAGAAACGCCTCATATATTCTCAGAGTATTTAAGTACCAGAACTGTAACTGAATTATCAATTCTGTTGTCGTGATGTCAAGTCAGATGTCATGACATTACATCTAACATATTTTCCTAGATGTTGAATTAGTTTCAGGCGCGATGTCACATGCTGATGTTGTGACATCTTACATACATGTTGGTTCAGATGTTGAACTTCTTCAACACCACATATTAAAACAACAGAGGGGATCTGGGTAAACTTGCTTTCTTATTTGTTTTACAAATGAAGCCAACTCTCCAGCCAGGGCACTTACAATCTCCCCCTTTGGCAAATTTTGGCTAAAACAAATAAGTGCAAGTTGTATTTTGAGACCAGGCCACAACACCGTTGAGATGTTACAACATCTTGTCTAACATCTTCTTTTGTAGAGGCTGATGTCCTTTGAGCAAACAACAAGCCTCTGTCGTCAACTGTGAGCAACTCCACTCCATCGATGCCCCAAGAGGATTTCTTTTCTCCAGATTATTACTTGTGATCATGTAACTCAGATCACAAGTCACAACTATCCTCTTAACTCAGAACACAAGACACAACTAAAGTTACTTACTTAGGGATCATGTTGCTTTCTCCTGAGTCTTGCTGGACATTGCCGTCTGTTGCTTTCACCTGAGTCTCGCCTGAGTCCCTATCCCTATCTTTCTCCCCCTTTTTGGCCAGAATTTGACAAAGACTGCCCATACAGATCCATACCCATGCACAATTTTCCCAGATGCTAACAAACTTCATATTGCTGAAACCCTCTGATGAAGAGAAGGAATAGAGAGAGTCTTCATAAATAATGCAACTTTGGCATAGATAGTAACGACCTTGGTACTTTACTCTGACAGTTTCAGTGCCCTAGGACTGGTTTTAATGCAGGTACCTACCCTTGGGTTTGACCCTTTGACCATGTCAGGATGCCCTTTTAAAAACAGACATTTGTCTTTTAGAACAGACTACTCCCTTGTCTTAGGATCCCCTTTCCAAGACACATCGTTGGTATATTACACTCTGCATTAGTTATATAATACCTTTATTAGATGACAAGTTATCACCTAAACATTCCAGCTCACTAAACTGTTTCATAATGAGACACAACAGCTCTGTTTTCTTAGCAGATGAAAACATGCTCAAATCCTATGTCGTCATACATTCTGCTATTTTCAGATTAGCAGCTTGAAGCCATTCCATTTTCTCAAAGAGGATGGTTACTCCCTCTGAGTCATACAACTGTACACACATGGATTTGTTAGTAATAATCCATACTTCATCCAATTTTCCTCCTGTCTGTAGTTTTAGAGGAAATTAGGAACAATGTCATTACCAATGTGATGACATTCGGTCAGACATAGTCTTCTTCAGTTTTGAACACATCATTCCAATAGTTAATAAGGTGCCACACTTTATATCCTACGATTTTGATGAAGACCTTTTGTACAAACCAATACTCCCCCTGTTAGGGACAATCACTTCTCCTCATGGAAACAAGTAGGACACATTCGATACTCAGTTGGACCTTCAATGCAGCTTCTGATTCAAAGTAAATAAGACCCCTTGATGAATGGAAAACGTAAGACGCATCTTCATGTCTTCAAGAGCGCACCCTCTGTTCAACAATATTGATTGAACGCATTCATACTGTGAATCAAACTTTCTTGATAATAATCAGCTGTCATATATGGATTATCTTGATTCTCAGAATCCACTGCTGAGATAGACCAAATGCCACTTTCATGTTTATCAGACTTCTTCCAAAGATATTCTGATCTTCCAATTGAAATTTGAACTTCAGGCTACAAGTTATCACAAAAGGCTTAGATACACTGAGACAGAAACATGTAACAACTCCAAAGAGCTGCAAAGAGACAATCCTTTTGGAGGATCTAATCTTCAACTTCGTAGGTCATCCTATCTTAAGTTGATGAGCCACTTCACCAAGCAAGAATCTGATGTTGAACCAAATGTTGCAGCATTATGTTATAACATCTAGTTGTTGAATTCATCTTCAGACTGATCCAAGTGAGCATCATCTAGATTATGATGTCTTCTTCTTCTTGTGGTTTTAAGTCTGAACATGTCTCCAGGAAACCTTTTAAATGATTTTGCTGTCACCAAGGAGATAGCTCACAGGGTCTAGAAGAATGAATGTTCCTACTTCAGTTATCTTGAACACCAAGGATAATCAATTAAATACTAGTACTTGTCACAAATAGCAATTGATCATAAATCCTTCCCATTATCCAGTAAGATACTTTCACCATTTGAATACTTTGACATACTCTTCGTGTGTTAATATCTTCTTCTTGTAAGTTCTTTCTTTGAGAGACCAAAGAGTTGAGATATCTAGGTTGCCACCCTTGACTCAAGTAAATAGAATTTTCTTTGAACAAACTCTACTTACTTCAACCGACTTGAGACTCCTACCAGATCAGATTCATTATTAGGAATGAGATAGATGAATCCTTCCTTGCAAATATGTCACACAACAACCAGAACCCATGTGACATAGGTCAACAGCCAGCTAAACACAAGGCTGAACTAATGTGAGGAGGTTAACCAAATCTCCCCCTCAAGCTATCAGTCATGGAAGCTCCACACAAAGTGTCCATGCATTGTACACAAATGTCTCGATATGACATATGACATCCCTACCAGATTTACATAACTCCAAGAGCTATACCTTAACCAAACTCTGAGTCTTCATATTCAAGACTCATGATCCCAATCTACTTCTATGAAGGAGCAATAGTGCTGCACCATCATTGGCTTTTATTAACAAGTGAGCTTGTCTTTCTTCACACCATAGTACTTCAGGGAACAATTGCTCAGCCCTGATCAATGTTACATCTCAACCAGCTTTACTTCTAGAGTTCTGACTCCTAAAGTAACCTTCGGGAGTACACAGACATAGTTGACTTTACCATTGTCAACTTTGCACACACAGATGTCTCCTCTTCCAGGTCAGGAGTAGGTTCCAAACAAAGGTATCCCTTTGTTTGACACCCAAAACATATGCTCTTCAACTAGTAGCTGCATCCTTGTTCCACCATCACATAGAACATCAGTTCCATCACCTTGGAACAAGGCCCTCTTTGAAATTCTTCAAACACTAATCCGTGGTTAGTGATTCTTACCAACCTGAACGAAGAACGTCTTCATGAGTGGACTTGAGAGGACTCAAGTATCTGTGACATCTTCAATAGTTTATGTTGAATTCTTGAATACAATGGCCTTCAATCCACAAGAGGGGAAACACATCAGAGCTTGAGTTTTGCCAGGTATTACATAGCGGAAGAACATAATACAACCCAATCTTTGCACACACACTCCACCAGACTAGCCTTCAAAGAATAGACCAAGTTTGACTATGGTTCAAACCTCGCATGACTACTACACACAACTTCTGGCGAGCACACATCCTAGGTTTGAAAATAAATCAAACCTAGAGCAGCTACCACACAACCAGGTCAAATGCCAATCACCAAAGACATGTACACACAGTTCCTGTCAAGAATAGTCCATCCTCCCACTTCAAGGGACCATTCAGGGAAATAACAAACCATTCCAGGTTACAATCTTCAGTACTAAAATTGACCTTGCAGATACCAGAAAGTATCACCCATGGATCTCATCCAGAAACAGAACAGGATGCCAGCTCTGATACCAATTGAAATTCTGGTATATGCCAGTCTTCAGATGTTATACTCAATGTCTAGACATCTGATATGACATAATATATACACTGCAAGGTAGATACCCAAGTTTTGAGATTCAGTATAACAGAAGCATACAGATTGCCATATCTGCAGTTCTCGAACAAATAGCTTTGGTTTGTAAACTATCCAGCCTGATGTCTCAACATTGGTTGCAACATCATCTATCACATTCACACAGTTTTATCCAAGCTGTACCAGATACACTTTGAAGGTGCAGAGGATAGATCACACGATGTACCTAGTTCTGTCCATGATCAACAGAGAGTAAGCAACCTTCACAGTTCTGTTTCTCCTGCACAGATATCAGCATGATGTCTTAACATGTTCTGAGACATCATCTGTTTCAACATTACAGTTTTACCTTGTTGTATAACAGACAAAATTATAAGGTATTGAAGGTAAAAACACAAATCAGTTGTTGACCCAGTTCGGTGTAATACACCTACTCTGGGGGCATACCAAGCCAGGAAGAAGATCCACTATTAGCAATATTAATTCAGGACTAAACTCCACAAGTTCCCATCCTTCACTTAATCATCTACCCAGTGCAACCTATACCTAGGAACTCCTAGATAGAAACCTACCAGTTTCCATTCCTATTGTCGCAACAACAGAAGTCTTACTCCTACTCAAGAAGCAGTGCCCTCCCACTTGGTTTCCTACATTACAATGAATATGAAGTAATGCAGAAATACTTAGACTTGCTTCACAGCTTCATCCAAGAACATTCAAACTCTTACCTACAGGTTTCGAGTTACATACATGGTAACCTTGCCACAGACCGACAGGTTTACCTAACAAAAACACCTTCTAATGTTACATTATGTGTGTCACTTAAGCCCTAGGTTACAATCTGCTATTTATAACCTATTACCTAACTCAGCAAGTTTTTCTCCTTGCTGTTACAACTCAGCAGCAAACTTCTCCTATAATCAAGGTCTTCAATCTTCTAGTTCCTAAAATATCTCCATATTTAGAAACAGTATTTTCTTCAAATATTCTGATTGATTCTTGATTGATCTTCAGATTCTCCACAAGAAACGCCTCATATATTCTCAGAGTATTTAAGTACCAGAACTGTAACTGAATTATCAATTCTGTTGTCGTGATGTCAAGTCAGATGTCATGACATTACATCTAACATATTTTCCTAGATGTTGAATTAGTTTCAGGCGCGATGTCACATGCTGATGTTGTGACATCTTACATAACATGTTGGTTCAGATGTTGAACTTCTTCAACACCACATATTAAAACAACAGAGGGGATCTGGGTAAACTTGCTTTCTTATTTGTTTTACAAATGAAGCCAACTCTCCAGCCAGGGCACTTACACCTTTTAACAGTGTTGTTTCACCATTGTATTTGGTGAACAACCTTGTGTTAGGATGTTGAACGGGACGGGCATGGGACGTTTGTATAGTCATAGAAGGCAACATATGGGACGTTTTAGCAATGTCGTTTTAGGGAATAGATCGTTTACCGAAGGAAACATCGAGGGTCATCGAGGGACTACGATCTTTTATTGAGGGTCTTTGCTAAAACGCCCATGCTCGAGGGACATGACTATATTCCGAGGCAACAAGTGAGATTACCCTAAGGGTGCATGTGTGCAAAGTGTGTTTTATTGCATGCATTTGTCTTTGATTTTTAGGTTGTCTACTTGTTGGTTTTATCTTGCCATACACACCTAGTTACTAGCATTTGTACAAAAATAATAAAAAGTGCAAAAAATAAATCCTACACTATTACAACCATATTGAAGTGCATAGAAATGTAAAGGAAAAAATAAGATAAAAAGAAGTAAAAAATGAGCTCATTCGATTTGGGCAGGAACAACCTTCGATTTGCATTTTGTTGGCCTCCTTCGATTGGGGCTGGCAACAGCAAAGTCACGTCTTTCAATTAAGCCTTGGCAGGGGCGAGGTCATGTCCTTCGATTGGGCAAAAGCAACAGCAAGTTGTATCCTTCGACTGGGCCTGGAACCAGTATAAGATGCAATCTGCCTTTCTGCCTCCTTCTATTGGGCCTGGAGTCAGTGAGGAATCCTGAGGCTTCGTTTCATATTCCTGTTTCCTGTTTATTTCGTTTAAGATATTAAATAGCAACATGGCCTAAGGCCATGCTATCATTACCTCAGGGCCAGGTTAGTTCTTAAGGCATCTGTAACCAACCAAAGAACCAAACCAAAAGGAGAAGCAATAAAAACAAACTAAAGGGTGGAAACGAAAAGGTAACAAACACTACGTATATATTTGAAACGAAAAGGAAGCTTATTTACATGTTATGCTAGAAATGAAGGGTTCAAGGTTAAGAATGACTTACCTTGCTTGAGGCTGGAACGTGTGCTGGGCCTTTAAGTGGTTTCCTTGAATGCTTCTGGATTCAAAGGGAGGAACCAGAGGTTATGTCTTTGATACTGGATTCGAAAGAGAAGATCAAGTGTGAGGTTCTTCCTACTGGATTCGAAGGGTAACAAGGTATATGGATGTTTCAGATTCTAAGGGGATAAGTGTTTGGATTCTGGGTATGTATTTGATTAGTGTTTAAGTGTTTGAGAAAATTTGGTGTTCTTGAGAATTTTCTGAAGATTCGTTCGCCTGGCCAAAAGATCCTCCTTTATCTTTGTAAATGTTCCTCTGTTTATAGAGAAAAGGTTTGGGAGTTAAAACAATGATGTGGCTTGGCTGAAACATGAATATTAAGTCATGTCAGATTTTCCAAGGTCCCAAGGTGAAGTACTGAAGTGGTTGGTCAAAAGGGACTGACTTCCCTGACTTATGGTGAAGTACAAGCATGATTTTAGCAAAGCGTGGGCTTTGGCACAGGATTTGTACTTAACAAGTTCACTTTCATGCGAAAAACTTCTGGTCAAAGGCTTAATCACCTAGACAATAGCTTAATCCAAAATGTAAGCAATTAATTATGGAGTGAGATACAAGCATTAAGTCATGTAAAGTAAGATTACGTAGCAGGGTCCACAGATTTGATCAGTTGTCCTTTCAAGATTCTATTTCCCACTTGTGTCGAAGAGTTCTAGAAATGTACTAAAAGAAACCGCGTCGAAGGATTTAGAGTTGGGTTTGAGAGATGGTGATTCGAAGGGAACCAAAACTCCAATCGAAGCCTTTGTGTGAAGGTGGCTCATGTCTAATCGAAAGCTTGCACGCCAGGGGGTACATGTGGTCAAACGAAAGACAAAATGTTTATATTCGAAAGAGACAAATAGGGAGCAAGAGGTGCAAATCGAAGGATGTTAAAAGAGAGCCTTTTGCCTTGGAAATGAAATAGATTACAAGAGGCTCTTTTCCTTGTGAATCCAAACCAAACTGTGTCAGAGGCCCATGCCCAGTCGAAGGATGCAAGCCAAGCTTGTGTCGAAAGAGGTGAAAAGGCCAATCGAAGGATGCAAGCCAAGCTTGTGTCGAAAGAGGCCAAAAGGCCAATCGAAGGATGCAAGCCAAGCTTGTGTCGAAAGAGGTCAAAAGGCCAATCAAAGGATGCAAGCCAAGCTTGTGTCGAAAGAGGCCAAAAGGCCAATCGAAGGATGCAAGCCAAGCTTGTGTTGAAAGAGGTCAAAAGGCCAATCGAAGGAGCTGAAACGAAGAACACTTGTATTTCTCCAATTTTTGTCAAAATAATATTTTTATCTGTTTTCTCCCTTTTTGACAGTTTCCTTTTAATTTTGGTATTGGAAAATCCAAATGCACTTGTTCAAACTTGAACCTTGAAAATCCTTGTAAGAAAGGCCTTGAGAATTGAGAGGGCAAATTTTGGGGTACAACACATACCTTTGTAGACCTTCTATTCTACCTTTTTACTTACCTCTTCCTTTTCCAGAATGCACGTGGGATGCATTGGAATCTTTGAGGGCTTACATTCTGAGAGATCAAATTTCTTCAGAAGTTCTGACATATTTTTTCTGATGAATGTAAGTTCCTTCTGGAGTTTGGTTTATCTGAATGCCCAGAAAGAATTTGAGTTCCCCCATCAAGCTCATCTCAAACTCTGCCTGCATACATTTAGCAAACTCTCTTCCCATAGAGGGTTTAGTAGATCCAAAGATGATGTCATCAACATAAATCTGACATACTAACATGTCATTCTTAACTGTCTTACAGAATAAGGTTGTGTCCACTTTTCCTCTGGTGAATTCCTTTTCTAACAGGAAGTTACTTAGTCTTTCATACCAAGCTCTGGGAGCTTGTTTCAGACCATAGAGTGACTTCTTTAGTTTGAAAACATATTCTGGATTTTTGGAATTCTCAAACCCAGGGGGATGGTGCACATATACCTCTTCATCTATATAGCCATTTAAGAATGCACTTTTGACATCCATCTGATACAGAGTGATGCCTTTATTTACAGCAAATGATATTAAAAGTCTGATAGATTCTAACTTGGCGACTGGAGAAAAGGTTTTTGTATAGTCTATCCCCTCTTGCTGACTATAACCTTGTGCTACCAGTCGTGCTTTGTTTCTGATGACTTCTCCTTGCTCGTTCAGTTTGTTTCTGAACACCCACTTTGTTCCAATGATGTTGAATCCTTTTGGTTTGAGAACCAGATCCCATACGTCATTTCTGGTGAATTGATTCAGTTCCTCTCGCATTGCCAGAATCCAGTCATTGTCCAGAAGTGCTTCATCAATAGTTGTTGGTTCAATCAAAGAGACCAGTCCCATGAGGGATTCTTTAGAGTTTCTGAATGTTGATCTGGTTCTGATTGGATCATCTTTCTTTCCCATTATTATATCTTCTGGGTGATCAATGTTGCTTCTGGATAGCCTTTTCTAAAGTTGATCAACATAATGTGCTGGATTGCTTGTAGTAACTCTTTCTGATGTTGAGGGAGCGTCTTTGTTGAGACCTTCTGATGAGTTGTCTTCAGTACCTATGAGTTCAAATTCCATACCTGCAAGGAATTCATTCTGCTTTGACTTTTGAGAGTCAAGCTTATCATCAAACCTAACACTGATTGACTCTTCAACAATCTGTGTTTTTGTATTGTATACTCTGTACCCTCTTGAGCGTTCAGAGTATCCTAACATAATACACTTTTGTGCTACTGTTCCAGAGCCAATGATCTTTCCTCTCTGATTACCTCCAAAGCCCATGTAGCCTCCAGGCTTAAGTTCCAGGCTTTGGAACATATGCCTTCTTCCCGTCATGTGACGCGAGCAGCCAGAGTCCAGGTACCATGATTGGTGTCTTAGCCTTGCTGCTAAAGATATTTGCTACATGTATAATTTTATCCTTAGGTACCCACATTTTCTTGGATCCTGATTTGTTAGTTTTACCAAAATTCTGATTGAATTTTGGTTTGACAGAATAATCACTACTTGTGTATTTTATGTCATGTGTGTGCCCATATATAAAATGTGAATTGAGTGGTGTGCATTTCATAACTAAGTCCATGGAATTTTTTGGTGTAGATACCTTACCTTGATATCCTATCCCTTTTCTGCCATTTCTGCTAACTCCAGAGATCATTGAAGCCATCTTGCTTCTGTCTATATTTTTAGCTAGAAACTTCTGAAAGCTGTGATCATACTTTTTGATGATATCATCAGCATTACTGGGAGTTTCAGAGATTGTTTCCTTCTGAGAGTTTTGAAAATCATTTTCTAATTTTGAAATTTTTCCTTTTAACTCAGAATTCTCTAATCTGAGACTCTCAGACTTTTCAGAGTCAGAGGCAAGATTCCTTTTCAGGTTCTTGAATTTGACTCTGATTTGCTGATACCTTTCTAGAATTTCATTTAGGCTTTCTGCAAGTTCAGCCTTAGTAAAATTTATGGTAAAATCAGGAAATACCTCTTCAGTGTTTGATTGTGAGTCTGAACCAGAAGCTTCGCTGTCTTCTGATATGTTTGCCATGAGAGCTATGTTTTCTCTTTCATCATATGATTCTGAGTCAGCTTCAGAGGTGTCAGAATCATCCCATGTAGCCATGATGCTTTTGTTCTTTTCCTTGAAGAACTTCTTTTTGGACTTCTCCTTCTGAACCATGGGCAGTCACTTTTGTAGTTCCCTTGATCGTTACACTCATAGCAAATGATGTCCTTGTTATTTGGCTTTCTGTATCCCGAAGAACCTTCAGATCTTTTGTGTCCAGACGAAGACTCAGACTTTCTGTATCTGGAGGAGGATTCATTCTAATTCTCTGATCTTCTAGGAGTTCTGAATTTCCTTTGTCTCTGCTTCCACAGTTGGTTCACCCTTATGGAGAGGAGAGACAGTTCATCTTCTTCTGATGAGGATCCATCAGAAGTTTCTTCCACAGCTTGCAAAACCTTAGAGTCAGATTTTCTGGTAGATTTTAAAGCTAGTGGCTTACCTTGCTTTTGAGGCTCATCTTCTTCTAGCTCTATCTCGTGACTTCTGAGGGAGCTGACAAGTTCCTCCAGAGATATTTTGTTGAGATCTTTGGCTAGCTTAAGTGCTGTGACCATTGGCCTCCATTGCTTGGGTAAGCTTCTGATGATCTTCTTAACGTGATCAGCAGTAGAATACCCTTTGTCAAGAACCTTCAGTCCAACAACAAGGATTTGGAATCTTGAAAACATAGTTTTTATTGATTCACTATCTTCTATCTTGAATGCCTCATACTTCTGAATGAGCGCAAGGGCCTTGGTTTCTTTGACTTGAATGTTGCCTTCATGTGTCATTCTCGGAGAGTTAAACATGTTTTTGGCAGTCTCTCTGTTTGATATTTTCTCATATTCTGAGTATGAGATAGCGCTGAGGAGTATTGTTCTGGCCTTGTGGTGGTTTTTGAATTCACGCTTTTGTTGATCAGACATAATTTTTTTGTCTATCCTTTGACCACTTCCATCCACTGGGTGCGTGTATCCATCAGTCACCATGTCCCACAGATCAGCATCATGAGCCATAAAGAAACTCTCAATTCTGTCTTTCCAATAGTCAAAGTTTTCTCCATCAAAGACTGGAGGTTTGACACTGAATCTGTCCTTGTCTTCATGGTTGTCATTGCTGATGTTTTGGCTTATTCCCACCATAGTGTTTTTCTAAAGCTTGGATCTAGTACTGACACGGTTAAGTGTTTAAGCTCAGAACCAGGCGCTCTGATGCCAATTGAAGATGTGAAAAACACAAGAAGGGGGGGTTGAATTGAAAACTTGAAATTAAAAGCTCAATGACACAGTATTTTTATCCTGGTTCGTTTGATCTCAAACTACTCCAGTCCACCCGTCAAGGTGATCTCGCCTCTCTCCAACGAGGTCTTAATCTACTAATCTCAAAAGGATTACAATCACTACTTTAACAACTGTTAAAGTCTTCTTGAGTACAACCACAATCCGGTTAATCTCAAGGAACACTGTTTCAAAACTATTATACAAGATGTGTGTTGTTGTTTTTCTTACAAAAACTGTTTATCACAACTGTGATAATTTACACAAGATTATAGCTTGGAAATGTAAAGAATATTCATTGCAGCTTTGAATATGCGTGAGTGGTTATGTAGCAAAATCGTCTTTGATTTTGAATGCTGACTTTGTTTATTTAGGCAGTGGAATAACGTTGATCATCAAGTATGTTTAATGTCATTAACACGCTTTCCATTTGGAGAAGATCCTGTCTGAAAGAAGCCGTTGGAAATTGATGTTGTCTTGAATGATCAGTAACGCTTCAGAATCTTATCTCCTTACTTGCTGATGACGCTTCAGAGTATTGATGACTTGGATTAACATGTTCTTGTTCAGAATCAGAGTTTACTTTGCTTAAGCGCAGGTTCTGGTCATCAATCTTCGGCGTATATTCTGATTGCTTCAGCGTGTAGCTCTTATGGCTTATCTTCTGATGCTGCTTTGGTCAGAACTTCTGCATACATAAAACATAACTTTTAGGGTGCATATTTGTTCTTTGTGTTTTTCATTAGTTCTTTGTATTTGTTATCATCAAAACTCTAACTAAGGGTTGTAGAATCAAACTATGTTCTAACACAAACAACCATGTAGAACATCATATCAAAGTGCTTTTGGCTCACTACTTTGAAAGGAAATAATGATGATTTGTACCACACAAAGTTTCATACCTTTCGGCGAGGGTGTTAAGTATTGACAAGATCTTGGACTCAGAATTTATATATGAATTAGTTTATATGGTTGGTGCATCAAGATATATTAGGAGTGTTCGCGGTGCGGTTTGAACGGTTTTGAAAGAAAAAATCACCTAAAATGTAAGAGAAAAAAGCGTGCAATTTGGTTTAGTTCGGTTGACTCTTAAAAATAAAACTAAACCAATGCGGTTTGGTTCGGTTCGGTTGGTTTGATTTTTTACAGTTTTTTTATTGAGCCATACATACACATATAAATAACATAATTTTGTGTAGTCATTCATGCATTATGAAATAACAACAAAACTCATCATATTTAGACTATAGTTTCCCATTTAATATATAAAAATCAGATTAAACAAAAGTTAAATAATAAACATAAAATAATAGCATAAAACAATATATGAAAAAAAAAATAGAGAAGATGACAAAGAAAGAACATAAGAGAGGAAATATTAGAGAAGAAGAAGTGTGATAGAAATAAAATTGAAAGAGAGAATAGTAGCATAAAAATAAAATGAAAATGAAAAAGAAATAATATAATAGAGTTGAAATTAGCAAAGAAGAAACGAGATGCACCTAACAAATAAGGTGTGAAACTACTATAAGAAGTTTGAGAAAGATGAAACTAAAATCCTAAGTGTGAGAAAGGGAAAATCGTTCATAATCGTAAGACTAAAACTTAAGAGGTTTGGGTTTGAGTCGGTTTGGTTGGGTTTGTAAAATACAAATTACAAATCGAATTGAACTGTGTGATTTAATTAATAAATAACTCAAACACATCTAAATCAAATACAATTTTTTATAATTTTCGATTTCATTTAGAATTTTCTATTAAACTGGTTCAGTTTTAAACGCCCTTAAATTATATCTCTCTATAATGTTTAGATTTTAACATGACAAAAAATCTTTGTAATGAAAACATTTCCAAACAAAGTATTGTATAACTGCCAATTAAAAAAGAAATATTTGACACAATAATAACCGACTTTTAGGAATTATAGTGTCAAGTCTCTTTCTTATAAAGTGATTTTAGAAAGTTGTTGAACAGTTAATAAAATCTTTTAAAAATATACAAATTTAACTAAAAGTTTAATAAAGTAATAAAAAATCCTAAAATAATAAAGAGAATGAAATCATTCAAATTAAAAGTAATTAAATTAAATTTAATATCATAATAATTTATAGTTTCAAAAAGTTAATAAATTTTAAACGACAAAAATATCTTTATCAATTTTTAAATCTAAAAATTAAAATTAAGATTAATTAAACTAGGTAAATAATTTATTTATTAAATTTATGTTTATATTAAATTAGTGTTTAGTAAATGATTTATTTATTAAATTTATGTTTATATTTATCAAAAAAAAGTTAGAAATAATTTCTAATATTTGTGTTTATATTAAATTTATATTATTTTTATTTAATATTTTTACTTAACGGACAAAATCGATTAAACAGGTAGTAAAAAACAAACGGAATGAATTAAAATAGATTGTTCGGTTTTCAGATAAATATTATTGGATATATATGAACAAAAATGGTTGAGTTCAAATGAATAAACTAAATCTGTGACAAACTTAAATCGATTGATTTTTTCTATAATATCAATTTTTATTCTGAAAAATTAACTACTATTTTACATTTTCTTTGAATAATAGGATTGGACCAGTATTACTACTAAACTATTTGAACTATAAAATATGAAATAAATATGAAAAAAAAAAAAAAAATATATATATATATATATATATATATATATATATATATATATATATATATATATATATATATATATATATATATATATATATATATATATATATATATATATATATATATATATATATATATATATTATTAAATAAAATAAATCTATTTACCTATTAACTACTTTTCTTAAAAAACATATTTATAAATAATTATAGGTGTTAATAATAAGAAAGAGTGCATATATTTAATATAATATGAAAAATTTTAATAGGGGTCGCAAAGGGGAATACACATTCTGTTTAGGTCAATCCCACCAAAGTCTCTAAAAAATAGAACATAACCGATATTATGTATGATGCGGGCCAAAAAAATCGGTCTTCCTCGCAAATAAAATGAAGTTGGGTCGGGACATGACCACGACCATTGCACTTTTAAAATTTAAAATTACAAAAAATTATATTAAATGATAATGAGAATATGAAGTTACTGATCAAAATATTAAATTATAACGGAAACATGAAGTTACTGATCAAAATATTAAATAATAACGAGAACACGAAATTATTAATCAAAATATTGAATAATAACATAAACACAAAGTTACTGATTAAAATATTGAAAAATAATAAAAACAAATTCACAATTGATTACAATATTTTTGTAAATAATGACCGAACAAAAATGATATTGTTGATTCAAATATATATATATATATATATATATATATATATATATATATATATATATATATATATATATATATATATATATATATATATATATATATATATATATATATATATATATATATATATATATATATATATATATATATATATATATATATATATATAGAGAGAGAGAGAGAGATAAATTATAACACCAATTTATTATCTTTTTAAAAAAATAATAAATTTTGTTGGTTAAATTTTTTGTCTTTCTATTATTTTATTTTTACTATATTTTAAAAATAAATGTGTGTATCATACCAATACACATATACATGGGTAAAGCAACAGTACCGTGTGAACGCATGAGTAATGAGAATATTAATTTATTGATTAAAATATTGAATAATAACGGGAATATGAAATTATTTATCAAAATATTGAATAATAACAAGAACATGAATTTACTCATCAAAATATTG